>VZTY01023289.1:260054-416639 GCA_013400935.1 Turnix velox | reverse complement strand
AAGTACCTGCAACTTTTATTGCTGCAGGGAGTGATTTTTGTCTCACCAGGCACTGAGCAGTGTCAAGGGTGGTGGGAGAAACTAATCCAGAATACTTTAGTGTCTCATCCACCCACAGAATAAATTGATTTTTATGTGCTTCATTTTGACTGTCTTTGGCTTTTACTTCAGCTGTAAATCTGTGCAAACAATGGGTGTTGCTTACTATATAATGAAGGACAGTTAGAGATTTGAGGTTTAATCCATCAGAGAATTCACAGAGATTAAAATCCAACAGCATCTGCCTTCTGGACTGTGTAGTAGAGGGAAGGAGGGAGGCAGAAGAAGAGATCAGCTCCCTTGGCAGGATGTTTGATATTGTTTTCACATGGATGCATTTGAGACAGAGGGCCAAGAAGAAGAGGGAGGAGGGGCTTCCTGTCATGCCATCATTCTGACTGCCTCAATTTGACACACAGGATCCTGCTATATTATTGTTCACACTGTGAATCTGCAGATACATAGGAGCAAGTTTAAACTGTGTGCTGTTCCAGGGTTAGGTAGGAAGTGCAAACAAAGTAGCTGGATCTTTGAGGGTGAACCTGGGGATAAGATATGATGCCCAGAGAGGACTTCAGCCCTTTCTACTGGAGTCTCTGCTGTTAGACCTGAGATGGATTTTTAAGTTTGAAGTAGTTTGTTACAGACTTATTAATTGTAAGCCTTTGGTAGAATCCATGGACTATTTAGGCTGGAAGGATCACTGGAAATGACCTTGTCTGATGTCTTTCTCAAAGCAGGGCTGACTTCAACCTTAGACTAAGTTGCTTAAGGACCATGTTTCATACATATTTAAAAGAAGAGATTTCATAAGTAATTATTTTTCCATTTTATGTTTAGTGCTTTTTCAGATATCCTGCAGTCATAAATACCTCAGGAATAATATTCCCCAGTGTGTATTTTAACTATAACTCATATATTAGAAAGAACAATTTGTTCAACTATTTATTTGACTAACAAATTGTCTGCAATTAGATTGTGATTATCTGTACTTTATGTTATTATTCAAATATGAGGTAGAAAAATCTGCTAGCAGTTTTAAGCCTGTGTTCCTTTTGTGAAGAATTTTCATTTATTCTAACAAATTAGAAATTCAAGCTGTGCAATTAGTCCCTAGGACAATACCTTATCTTCTTCTGCTGATACTATCACCTCATCTACTTTCCTTCACAGAATAAAATTCTGTGGTTCAAAAAAGCCCTCTGGTCATAAGGAAGATAAAGCCAAGTGATTTTTATAAAGAAAGCAAATTCCAGCAATGTGTCCTTGTCCCTGTCCAAATTTTGCACATCCAACTCTACAATAAGAGGCCTGTCCAACCATCATTCTGTGTAATTTATAGATGTGGAGCTGCCAAGTTGTCTGCCTACAGTTTATTTGCAATTGTTGGTGACAATATGCTTCTGGAAGCCAGGGAGAACCAAAGCCCATGTTGTGATTGTATCATTAGCCCAAAACCTTGTACTGGGCAATTCAATGTCGCTGCCTTTCTTGTTGGTGGGTGGGCACTCAATTGCTCATTCAAAATCAAGTTAGTATTGTCTTCTCCATAAGTAAAATTTTAGCTCTCTCTCTAAAAAGTATGAATTAGAATAATGTGCCCTAATCTTCTCTGACCACTGGTTGGTTTGATGAGTTGTAGTAGTTGTGAATGCTGTAGTCCAATTCATCAGGCTCAGCAGTATGTCAATCATGCTCCTAAAGCACACATTATTTAGCAAACAGTGTTGGTGGGTCTTTTTAAGGGTGGCTTTTTAGCCTCTCACCATTGGTGTTGAAGTGCCTTCATTAAGACTTTCTTCTATGATTATTTTAAAAGAACTGCTGCTATCCTAATGTAAAATTTATGTGAAATGTAGTTGAAATGCAGGGGAGACCTACATACAGAGAAGGAAGACCCACAATACAAGTTGCATTGGAGGACACTGAAAGTGAAAAAATCAGGTTCCACCCTCATGAGATGACAGTGTCGGAAAAAAATCAAGATTGTTTTAGTTCCTTGTGATTTCTCACACCTGAGGCGCTGTTCCTGTCAGACAGGAAGATAAAATGGCTGTTTCAGTCCCTCTTTACTCAAAGAGATTTTGAGTCATATTAAGTACTGTGTAAGTGTAGAGAAGTTGATGGAATGAAAATAATTCTCTCTTACACTTTCTAGAGGAGCTGAACCCATGTTGGTGTCTGACCCAGAAAATTCTAGATTCTCTGTCTGTAACAGTAATTTTAATGCCATAGCTGAACTATTTTCCCTTAGCTATGTTAAGCTCTCACCTGATTCAGTGTCTCTCACTTTCTGAAATATAGAACTGCTAAAAAATAAGCAGCAGTGTATTTAATAATTTTAATGTATACATTTGGTAATATTTTTCTTCCTTTCAGATTGCTTTAAGCCAGTTATTATATTGACAACTCTTTTTTTTTTTTCATTTGCATTCAAATTATTTTTTTTCTCAAATTGCTGCTGCAGTGTATTATCACTGAGTGCAGAGAACGAACATCACCCAGGTGCATATGTTGATTCATCCTGTGTTGTAAGACCAATACTTAGTCAAATCTAATCGACTTGGCTGAAGAGATTATGATGCTATTGTATATAGGATACTCAGTTCCAAATACTGTTAAGTCTGAATATTCCAGGGTATAAAGAATGATTTATACCATCACATGGCTGAAAATACATTTTGCTCAGTAGTACCATTTGTTCTGTTTGGCTTTCTCTACATATTGCATCACACAAGACAGTTCACTGTAACCTAACAGAGCACCTACTGTGTTTCTCAGTTATGTTATTTAATCACCTAAAAGTAGCCTTATGTCTCCACTTTCTACAACAGTTATTCAGATGCTAAACAAATATTTTTACTGTATGACAATTCTCATATGCCACAACAGTGCGGAGACAAATGTGTTATCAGTGCCTGGAAAATCTCTGATTCTGCTTGTTTATCACAAGACAATTGCTACTGAGCTCATAGGTTTCTAGAACTTACTATCTTTTCACTTTTAACTTTAAAGAGAAGATTCTTGTATGGATGGAAAGTTGAGGAAAGAGATGTGTGTAAAAGTAATCTTTTTTCGCCAATCACTTGACAGGTTTTTACTTCTGATTCTTATTATTTTGATGTGAACAGCTTTTCCCCTTCACAGCATATTTCTTCTCTTTCTTCATCTGCAAAGTTATTCTTTGTGTGTCTCATTGATCTTATAACTATTCTTGTAGGCTTAAGTTAACCAGAGACAGTTCTTTGAGCATTTTGCATAACTGTTTAGAAGCATCAGTTTAGCATCAAAGAAACCCATGTTGCAATCATGAAGCAGTTAAAGCATGTAAATAATTGCAAATTCTTGGTATGCAGGATGTTTGCTACTGATCTCTGAAGAAGACTTCTGATCAACATGAAAATTAGGGATGAAGTTTGCTGCAGTAAATATAGCTTGAATATTCAGTGGAGGCCAGACATACCTTTTTTTTGTTAATACTGATCAGTTTTTGCTCAGACAATGTAGTTGCTTTGCCTCCAGACAGGACTTTTGATTTTAGAGTTCTCCTACTAATAAAATCTTTGCTTCTTCCTTATCCATCACCAGATCTGTCTACTCCATATTTTGAACTTGCACACATACATCAATTTAGAAAATCTCCAGCCAGTACTCTGAGTTTGAATGGAGCAACTTCTGCAACAACAACCAGAAATATTCCCAAATTTTAAAAACAGCTCAGGGTCTGGTCTTGCCTTCCCTTGTTGGTGAAAAAAAATACAGAAGGCCACTGACTATCAAGACATAGCTGAGTGGCTTATGCTACAAGTAAGCCAACTCAATTCAAAATTGTGACAGCATTGACACTTAAAAAAGCCGTGTGCCTATTTGTGACGATGATGAATCATTGCAGGAAATCTTTAGGGTTTGAGAGGTCTTTGATTCGTATTTTACAGTCATTGTTGCAAATAACAGTAACAACAGGGAACAACAAAGATAAACAAAAAAGGATTTATCTGCAGAGTTTCAGAAGCTGCAGAAGTTATGACCAATTGTGTCCATCAGGACATCCATGAAGGCTTCTTTTAGAGCAAGAAACTATCTTCAATTTGTCATCATCCAGTGAATTTGGAAAGTGATATTTCTGAGAGGGAAATTAAAGTCAATGATGATCGTCTTAAGAACATCTTAACCAGACACTAATACCGATAAAATTATTCTGAATAAAAATCTTAAAATAAGGGAAATTTGTATAAACTTCTCTTAGGAAATTATTTAAGGCATACTTGTCCAGAATAGCACCAATGGTGAGATCAAGTCAGATAATCAAGCTAATAGGTTTGCTTGGACCTTACTGGAGGTTATCCCATTTTGAAATCTGGAATGAAATACCACATGAATAAAAAACTCAGCCTGCTTAGAATTATGTGGAGCTTTGTTATATTTAACATGAGCAATAGATTTAAATAAGTTAAAATTGATTTTGAAAAGTTAGGGTTGTTTTGGAAAATCCCTCTACTGCAATTATGTGGGACTAAGGAACTTGATGTCTGTTAAGTTATAATGGTAGATTATTTGTCTCTTGACACCGCCTTATACAATCAGATATTATTCCTCTTGTGCTTCAGAAAAAAGAACTGAAACATAAAATACACACAAATTGCAAACCAGAATGTAAAGTTTGAAGAAAAATAATGTAATCCAGTAGTATGGAAAGGGTATAATTGTTTCTCTTTTTTTTCCCAGTTCTTAGTGAAAAATATGAGCTTTTAGAGCTGATAGGAGTTTTCCAGTGAAAAACATTTTTTTCTACAACAGTGTAATTTTTTCAGAATAATTACAGAGAAATACATTTCAAAAATTCTCTGGAAACCTCTGGAAACACATTTGTTTCAAAAATTTTCTCTGGAAAATCAAAATAATTTCCATTTTATTATGAGTGGCAAGATGCACTTGATTTCTTTCTTAATTTTTGTCAGTTACCGCTTCTTCAGAGCTGGAATCCAGCTGACATCATGCAACAGGATTTCACATCAGTATGAACTGGTTTAATGGGTGTGACCAACTCTTTGCTATAGTTAGACTGGGGATTTGAACAGAACCCAACAAGTCATCACACTTTGCCAAACCCTTTATCCTGCAATCTTGATGTTTCCTTCACCAGCCTGGACTTTGAGCAAGGAACTGATTCTTCTCTCCTTGTTTAAACATAATTATACTCCGAAAACCTAAGTATGATGTCTTTGACTTAGTACTTCCAGTTGAACTCTTTACAAGTCATGTGAAGGGTACAGGCTGTAAGATGCCTCACACAGTGAGCATAAGGTATTACCTATCCATGGATATTCTAAATATTATCCTGCTACTTGAATGTCTAAACTGAGTGAGACCCCATGTCACAACACACTGAAGAAAACTCCTAAAAAACTTGCTCTGCCCTAGCCTTTCTGTAGAAATATATAGTGTAGGGAAAAATCTGCCTATGTTATTAAATATCCAATGAAGCTGCTATGTCTCATTAGGTATTTATAACAGGTTATACAACTAAAAGAAAGAGAGCTCTCTCTCATTGCCCATGGAAGGCAGAACAGATCAAATCCTCAATAGTAGAAGCTAGGTAAGTAAATTCATATACACAGACACATGCATATTCTGGCTTGGAAAAAGACAAGTAAAAAAACCTTAGTTCATCTCTGAGAGACTCAAAAGTCACGCATTAATTTGCTCTGCTGCTGTTCAGCCTTTCAGCTTCAAAAATGAAAGACAAAAGTCAACAAGCAGCTGAAGCCATTTGCTGGGATAGTGTAAATGGTTGAGGCTCTGTGCACATCTGTGGGATAATACTGACTTGTGGCAGCGCAGAATCAGTCCTCCTTGCTCTTCCTCTGTTAAAAAAGGGCGCACTTCAGGACAGACTGCCTTGGGTTTTTTTTTTTTTTTCTTTTTTCATGTAAAGGATTTAGACTTGTAAAAAATTAATTAAAAAAACAGATTTTTGATTTCATGCAAAAGCTTTGTTATTATCTTTCTCAGGAGAAGGAAGCTGAAGAAAAAGGAATGTTTTATGCTCTGCTCTTGACGAACAATAACAGCTCCCTTAGTACCAGTTTATTAGATGGCAGATAATTTCCTCAGAGTATAAAACCAGGATGTTCCTGTGGCATGATCATAATGTTGATATGTCCAAAATCTTCATTGTAGCTTCCCAAACTACAGTCTCTGATAATAACTCTAGAATGCCAGCTAATAACTAAGCTTTATTTTCATAGAGACAAAACTAGTTATATAAACTTGGTTTTACTACAGAGGGGGACAAATCTGGTCTATGAAGACAATAGAGAACTCTTCCTGGGAGGTATTATTTAGCTGCTTCTGAAAAGAGCTGACTTCAACATCTGATGATATTCAGCATCTTGAAAATAGCTAAAGAGAACAGTTTTGAAGATGCTATAATATCCTATAGGCTTTCACAAATATCTGTAGGAAAATACTTGTTTTCAAATCCATGATTTCTATGAAATTTAAGTTTGCATATTTGAATAAAACCATTTGCAATATATGCACATGAAATGTATTTTTTTCCCTATTAAATACTGTTTCAGAAATTCTCATATCTGTTCTGGAGTTATTTTTTTCCTCGATAGAGAATGTGCATCATGTTAGAGTTCAACATTTGCTGAACTCTTGAACCTGAAATAACAGCTAATGATGAGCAGTTAGTACTCACTGGCAGAAGGTCAGTTTGAATCATTCCAGGAACACTCATGCTATCTGTCTCCGGCAGCTGCTGTGATATGTAGAGTGAGCACTCTTAGAGCTGTCACCAAGGGAGCCTTTGAAATTTTAGGAGATGAGAAAAGGGATTGACTCATTATGTAGAAAATAAAAGTAGACAAACAGACTTTTCTCTCTGCAAGAGAAAGCCACTGCTCGTTGTATGCCCAGCATCTCTAGGGAGTGGACTGGAACAAGGAAAAAAGAAAAGCAGAGTAGGATGTAGACTCACATTTGTCAATTGAAAACTGGAATTAACTGCTTAGTAGAATTGATCAACCCAGTCATGTTTGCCAGTTCGAGGCTTTGGGGCTTTTGGCTGTGAGTAAAGGATAAGCTGCAATGTGGACAGCCAGAGAGGCTGGGTATGTTAAGTGGAAAGCCTTTTTTTTGATGACAGTAAAGGTCTCCTTGAGTAGCTGATAAGAATCAGACAGGAAGCAAATATTCTTTTAGCCTTAAACAAGGAAATGGGAAAGTTTATTGCAATAAGTTGGGTTTTAGTAGAAAACATCTGTTTTTTTCTGGTAGACAATAAAACAGCAGCTAGAGCTAACACCAGACATGCTTGAACCTTCCCACCAGCATAAAAATAAGTAGCTCATGTTGTACCTTGAACTTTTCTCCCTCTTATAAAAAGTGAATGTGGCCAAATGTGATGCATCTGTAATATGTGTTTAACTTCATTTACAACCCCCAAGGTCTCTTATTTTAGCATGGAATCTGAGTGAAAACTTCCTGAAGAGAGAGTGTGATACAAATATCTTTTTCTATGAGGAATATATAAAGCAGGAGTGCAAAAATATAAATGAGATTGTGTAGACAAGACTAGACCAGAATGACACAGGGTTATTCACACTTCAGTGAGCTAACAGGATGTACTGCATCAGTGGAACTGGCCATGGGTCCCTGATCACTGCCATGCAAGAGCCAGCAGCTTGGTTCACATGGCTGCTGTGAGGGCTGACATCAGTACTGTGTGTTCCCACAGTCTGCTCTGTTCCTCTAAGCAAGGTAATAATATCTGTTGCAGGTTCTTAACAAAGTGCTGCAGACAGTGACATTTTACAGTTTGTGCAGAAAGGCAATTTTGAGAAACATTTGCAGGCTCATTGTTTGAGTCCTACTATGAACAGAAAATCTGGGTTTTTCTACACAATGACTCTCTTTAGAGTCTAACCTATCATTGCTGTTATTATCTTCTCCTAAACAAAGCAACTTATAAATTCCTAATAATTTATATGATCACACAAATTTGTATGGTCAACATGTGTATGGTCATCATGGTCAAAAGACAATGTAATAAGCTTGAGATGAAGCCACGACTGATCTGAATGAGACTTCTGCAATTGCCTTAACAGAGAGTGTAATTCCATCCCTATTACACCAAGACAGGAGGTGATTTTCCTATTCACAAGAGTTTTCCAAGCATGCAAAAAATGTCCCTTGACACCTTAGTACTTTTTGGAAATTTAACACATCAGTCAGAACCTTGTCTAGTGCTCTTAAAGGGCTCTGTTTTTTTTCCTCAAAAATTTTTGTCTCTCTTCTTAAATTTGTAGAGCTTAACACCTGAAATAAACATTCCTGAACAGCAGAGGCACCTTGATGCAAAAATGTCAATGTTACATTTCTCAAACATTGCAGTCTTCCAAGGAAAGATGAAAACATAGAATGAAAGATCCATGTTCCCTCCTTTCTACACCATCTGCCCCTTTCCCTTTGCTAAGCTTTAATTTTCTGAGGAAAAATACCTTGCAATGGAAATTCCTCCAGTCGGTGTACTGCCCTTTGATTCTTTTAAAATGTGTTTTACATCCCTTTCTGGTACACATATTACACCATTTGAATATACACTCTTCTTTTCACATTCCTACTACTTCAAACTGTTTGCATCAAATTGACAGATTTTTAGAAGAAAGCAAAAGCATGAATGTGTATGTGATGAGTAAAATACTTTATCTCTGTTTAAGAATTGAGGAGGGTAACAGCAGAACTTCCTAAAAACTGAAATATAAACCTTACTCTTCTATGTTCCAAGAGAATTTAGAAGCAGCTTTGATTTAGAAGTATACTCAGTAACAATCGCTCAATGTCTGGAAGACATGGTTTCTGGTGGATTGGTGAGAATGCTCTAGTAAATTGATATCTTCAGTGATATCTTCTGTATGAACATTCATGAAGGGTCCCACAAACATTCCTACCTTTATGTGGCTTTATTTATGAATGTAGAGAACCTAAATTCACAAGTTATCTACTCAGTATAGCATAGATAGTATTAATCTCCTCGTGATGGTCCTTCCCTTATCATGTCTTTTCATATCATTTATCAAACTCATTTCAAAGTGTGAGGAAAGCTGCAAGGGGACAGGTCTAAAGAGCCAAGGACTCCAGAATTCTATAATGTAACTGAAATTAATGAATTGGCACAGGTAAAACTTCTGATTTAATTAATCATTTTGAGGGGGCTTTATGCTAACATTGGAGATTGCATTGATTATTCACACTCTGAAAACAAAGTGTATCATTTTACTATGCAAAAAAGTTTAAACCTCTGTATGTTCTGACAAATCCAACCCTGTTTTTATCAAAAAGAGAATGTGTGCAGTCATAACCAGCCAGCTAAATCTCAGTTTCTGTTGCTGGTCACTGTCTTTCTTTAAGCTGATCACTGCAGCATGGAGACTGTCTGTAGTCATTTTTCATCATGTGCAGAAGAACTGCTTGGACAACCAGGCTGGCAAAGGACTAAGGAAGCAGAAAATAGCCAGTCTTCCATCCTGGTCAGGCACTGCACCAGAATTTGTGCAGTTAAGCTGTGCTGTGAAAAATCAACATTTTGTAGAAGAATCCCACATCTCTTCATATAGAAATATAAGTTTGGCCAGAAGAGCTACCTGTGAAAAGGAGAGAAACTCAGTTTCTCTGCAAAGTTCTAGTTTAAGCTTGTAGAGCGTCACCCCACATATTCCTACCCAATCCCTTACATATCTATATGAGTTCAAAGGGTCTTCTGGTCATCTAAGAACAATTTCTGTGCAAAGCAGAATTGCTGCAAATACTAGGTCAGGTCAGGTCACCCAAATGAGCTAGCCATTATCTAGATTTTTCTAATTACCTCCCTCCCTGATGTTTCTCTACCTATGCTATTGCTTCCTTTATATGTTAGAAGATAAATAAAGCTGTAAGGTAAACCAAGTGTACAAGGTGTGCGATTTGTGGTGCTGAGCCCACATGGCTGACAGATTTAGATATTCAAACACACATAATATAATTAACTATTCGAGAAATTTCCCCCCTCCAATTTGTTCTGTATGTCTGAGTGAATGTTAATGGGGTCACATAGCTCTTTGAACTGCTGCTGACAGAACAATAAAGAGTTCCTGTGGTTTTCAAGAAACAGCACAGTATAATTTTGCTTGCTTTGCAAGGGCATTTCTTAATGATATCATTATACTCTCCAAACTCCTAGTCCACTCTCAGAAACTCACAACACTTCAAATGACAAGTTACCTTCTCTTCTCCCTGGGAGAATTGAATCTCAATTATAATTTATAATGGGTTACTTACTCAGTATTCTTTTCCTGTGGCTCTGAGAGGTGCCAGCTCTGGTATTTTAATGAAGCACCCTTGTTTTATAGCCTCTTTCCTCTAAAATGGGAACAACAGCTTTTAAAGGGCGAGACCTCTTATCCAGTTTGCTAAGTAAGAAAGGCAAATAAATTCTATTTGAACTGCCTTAAAAGGCAATGAAATAACTTAGATTTGTCTTTGTTACAGAGATAACTTACCCCTGAACAGTATTGCCTGAGAATGCATAAATAACCTAACAAATTCCTGCCATCTGTGAAAAAATGAATTCAAATATTTGAAGTATTTTAGACTGCTTACACCATTTTGATGTCATTTGTTTTGCAGAGATATTCTAGGTAAATTAGCCCAGGAAAGATTGTTAAACTAACAAAATAAGTGAATGTTTTTATTAGCATGTGTATATTTATTTGGTATCTAAGGATTGCCTGGCTTTGCTTGTGCACATAGGAAAAAAAAGGTTAAAAGGCACTCTTTGTAGTAGAGCATTCCTTTTCTTTGAAGTTAATGCAGAAAGCACATCTGTAGGATTCCAGCTTTAGACCAAAAGAAAAAAGATGTCAGGAAATCATCTTCCGTGCTTATGGGAGACTGTGCATGATAGTTCTCTCATTTTTCCTAGTGGAATTTTTACATAGAACAGATTCTGTAATCATATCAGAATATGGTTTTCACAAAATTGCTTTTAACAGCAGAGTGTTTTGTTGGGCATGCACATTGTTAGAAATAATACCTGCCTTCTTTGTACTCCCTCTCATGCAGCTGGTTGTGAGGCTGCAGTTTTCCCTCAGTGGCAATATCTCAGATACTGAGTCCTTGATTTGCCCTGAATTAGTCAGTAAGTACCCATACCACCGGCACAAAATGGGACAAGTGATGAAGAATTTCAGCACAATAAATCCCCAGATATGTCACCAGCACTACCAACATGACCATGGTAATCACAGGCAGAAACTGTTGGCTCCTTTGGTTTTTGTATTTGGGAGGTTGCTTCCAAGCCCAAAGAGTATACCTCCCTCTCCTCCGACCCTGGAGGCTGTGTTTCCAAGGCAGGCCTCTGAATGTGGGCCAGAATCCCACTGAAAGAAGATGTGAAATAACTTGTGACACTAAAGATGAAACATCTGTTGGATTTTGTATATATTGCATCCCTTTGAGAAAACTGCCACCAGTAGGCACAGCCTTAGAAGATGTGACACAGGCAAAGACTTTGAACCCTTCTGATTTCTTTGACATTAAACTGTTGTTGCTTGTGAAGCACCCTTTAAATGTTCCAAAATATTCTGTATATGCTAAATGCAGAAAACCACCTAATTTAATTCTACATTTCTTTTTCTTTTTATCTCCCATCAGTCATGAGCACACTTTTACCATGTTTCTCCCATTGGTAGAGCACAGCAAAGCTTTACAAGGTGAAGTATTGTTACTCTGCCAAGATGCAAGGTTTTTTGAAGCAGAACAGCTAGTGCTATTTTTTTCTCTCTTTTTCTTCCCTGTTCAGGATCAGAATTATGTAAATAAGCACATCAGCAACACATTGAACATTGATGAGCTTCCTGTGAGGAGGCAGTAATGGAAGGATACTTGCAGTAGCTGGCTCTGCTAACTACATCAGAAAACCTATAATTCCACTTTTTCTTGTGTTGACACATCTCCCACTTACCTGGTGTTCTGCCCTTTCTCAAATAATTTTTGCCTGAGCGTCAATGTATCCTGTCTATCTCTTCAGAGATTTTCCATCTACAGTAAGCAAAGCTCAGATGGTACTTCTTATAACATGAGGAGGTGTAGAAGGGATGGCATTTTTTTTCATACTATACACTTTTCCAGTACCATTAACACATGCTGAGATGCTGCAGGAACACAACAGAAGTAGTGTTCCACTAAAACACTCATTTTCACTCTCCAGCAGAAGATAAAATAAAAATTGTGACAAATTAAATAGAACTGCCCCTAGCCTTTAAAATGCAGTTGTCTGTATATTTTATATGCTGGAGTTGTAGGTGGGGAAGCAATAAGCTTATTGGTGCTTGTGAAACCATGGCAATGCCAAGTGGCATATAATGCTCATGGAAGTTGATTTGTTGACGGTGTATTTAAAATCTATATCCAGCAGAAGCAAAACAAGCTAAGAGTCAAGGCAAACCACCTCTCTGTGGGCTTGATGTTAACTATGGGGCTCTAATATCTGAAATCTGGGAACTCTAGCTATAAAAAAATGCAAGGAGCTCAGGGCTGATACTTTGCCACTGTCAGTAGTGGCATCTGGTACTAGTACAAGAACGAGGAGGCAGCTAAGAAAGCTACTAGGAATCAAGTTTGAACAAAAAGA
The DNA here is from genome assembly GCA_013400935.1 of Turnix velox. Classification (NCBI taxonomy): domain Eukaryota; kingdom Metazoa; phylum Chordata; class Aves; order Charadriiformes; family Turnicidae; genus Turnix; species Turnix velox. The sequence goes on along the minus strand of VZTY01023289.1, from coordinate 403,924 downwards.
GGCAGTTGATGTAGGATGTAAAATCCTTGTCTGGAAGGATATATGAACGCTACATGACATTTACAGACATGAATTTCATCTGGCTAAAAGCTGATAATAACTGAAAGGAGAGAGTGTGTTGGATGAAGACATGCTTTCCACTCCTTGTCTTCTCTCCACAGCTGTGTAGAGCAGCTGGTCTGGAAAGAGGGGCAAGATGGGTCTGGCTTTCAAGCCCTCCTTCTGCTCCAGGAGCTGCAAAATTTACATGTTACCAGCAATTTCTTCAAGCAGAGCCTAGTCATGGTAAGTGTTATAAAACATTTACCTCCAAGAATGCAAAGAACTGGATGAAATTTTCCTCTGGGATGCATCCAACATTAGGATGATGGACTGCAACAATGGCCAGAAGAGCTACCTTGGTTCTGCAATACTTGGTTCTCCTCTTGTTAGTGCCACTCAGTAGCACCAGGACATGCATTACTGGTTTGGACTGAAAGACATAGAAACAGATTAGTATTGACTCCTAAAAATGTCAATCATATAGAAATTAGTTTGCTCAATCAATGGCCTTTTTCCTTCAAACCTGAGCTTATTTCCAATTTCTAGCACAAGAGAGGGGTTTCCAAATACCTTCTGGATTTAGTAAAAAAGGAAAGACCCAATTCTGTTCAGCATGATTAAGATGAGCAAACAAACAAGCACCATCTCTCCCTGATCTGCCCCAAAAGAGGGGAAAATCACATCCCAGAATGAAATAAAAGTCTCTAAGCCAATGCTGTGTAGGCCAACAGGAAACTGTTAGATATAAACTGCCCACCTCTTCCAAGCTACATGTCTCATTTCAAAACAAATCTGTACTTGGAGTCATAAGTAATTATTTCCATTTATTTTCCACTTCAGTGATATGTAAAGCTGCAGTTTTGATATGGCTTGCCAAATGCCTCCATTGATTTACATAAAAGGTTCACAGGAGGCAGAAATATTTGCCTGAGGGATAAAAATATACATATTTAAACAAACAAGATGCTAGTTAAAAATGCAACAAACTTTGAAATTTAGTGGAAAGCTGATTGTTATTTTCTCCCTCTGTGCTCAAAGCATGACCATAGATAGCATTCATCCTCACTAATCCGTTACCTGCTCCGAAGTGGCCATCCTTGTGGCCTCTTCTGCAGGAGACAGGAACCTGCCTGCTAGGTTCCTGGTTGGATCAAAATGTGTGGGGCCAGGAGGTGCTGAACTGAAGGTCTGTGTCTCCCCTTGTAATGCTGAAGAGAACACTGCTGATGGGAAAGGCAAAGACAGAGAAGCTGCAGAGACCTTCATCTTCTCCAGCAACCAACCCTGTCGTAGGCCCAGATGAAGCCATGACCATGATCATGAGATGAAAGCTGGGCTGTTCCACTATTACTCCAGTGTCCCATGGAGTGCCCGCCTGAAGCAGAGAAAGAGCAAAAGCCCCCTGAGTTCCCCAGACGTGCTCTGTCAGGAAACCATATGGCCTTTCACAGCACTTTTCAGCTTCTTTGCATGAATTCTGCACAAACCACAGGACTCAAAAGGGAGAAAGTTTAATCCAAAACCCTGCTGCTGACTACTGCATTCCACCTGGCTCTCTTTGAGGGGGCCACAGAAACCTCACAGCAGGTGCTCTCCACCAGGTGGGCAAGAGTCTCCCTGTCAGGGCAGCTGCTCCACAGTGCAGCCACAGCCTCACTCTGAAAACACCCAAAACCCCTGCATTCCTCCTCCCTTTTATCTCTTAGCTGTCATGACTTTTAAGTTTGTTTTTTTTAAAATAGAGATTAACAGTCAAGCAGAACATTTAAGACTCTTCATTTGCACTTGCAGTCTAGGTTTTGAATGGGCATTGAGGTGCATTTGGTCAATGTCTTCATGGCAGCAGACAAAATTTTGAAGGCTGGAACAATTTTTTTCCTTTATAACGAAAGCCAAGCTTTAATCTAGCACCACAGAAACAGAGGCTCAGGCTTTAAGTGAATCTTTGCACGTCACAGGATTGATTGCCAGTGCTACTTCTGTGTCTTCACAAAACAGTAGCTTTATATATGCCACTCTCTCCCTGGCATCTGTGACCTGACTGCTCCTGCTGGCCATACAGTAGAGTCAGCTGCATTGTATGTGGTTGTGATGACAACAGGATGATTCGGTTGGATTCACAGAGAGTTGCCACCTCTCTCATGGCACCTGATGGACTAAGCAAGGGCTTGTGAGCAACTCCAACACTTTCCTCCTCACCAACACCACATTTAAGAGTCTGCCATAGAAATGCTGTTGGTTTTGATTCCTGAAGATCACCTCCCTCCTCCTTTTGGTGCAGATAAGTGTTTGTACAGAATGTGTGCTTACTTCTGATGATGTGGGGTAGTGGTTTTTTGCTCAGTGAGGGGTTAGTATTTAAGAAATCATATTCTTCCTCTTCAAATCATAGTAAAAAGGTTTGCCTTGAGGTTGAAGGCAAGCTATTTTCTCCTATGAGCATTGCAAAATTAAGCCAGAAAGAAGATAGCAAGTTTGATTTTACTGCCCCTTGCTGCTCCATGAACTCCCATGAAGTGGGAATGAGTGAGAAAGTACAAGTCTGATGGTACTCCCGATTCCAGACATCAGCTGGAAAAAAACCTTCATCTTGTCCCTTGAAAAGTCAGCACAGCTGGATTTGAAATCCAGAAATTCAGAAAATTGTTCTAATGGCAAGAGCCCTTAATCTAGCTTGTTGAAAGATCAGTTCCGAACACAAAAAAGGTCTCTACTTAGTGATGCGTGCTATCAACTAGTATCTTTTCTAGGAATACAGTTGATCCTCCACCATCCAAGTTATGAAACTTGCAAATGTATTGTATCCCTAGCTGGATTTAGCGAGAAGATTGCAGCAATCACTTTGTGACAAACTAGTGGCTTTTGCCAAGATGTATTCCAGAGCAGGTTTCCACCTTGCTTCATTCCGTACTTTTAAGCACTGCATGGCTGAAAAACAAGGAATTCTACTGTCCAGTTTCACACAGTAGCTTTTCATACTCACAATGAAGTTTTATTACCATAAGTTTGCTTATATCCTGATTTTTGTTCATCTTTTTCAGTACTGGCAGCATTGTGAGGCTGGAAGGAAAACAAGTATAATTTACAAGGAAGCACATTTTCCTATACTGGGACAAGTAGGTTTTGAAAATGAAAAGGTATAAATCAGGTTTCTAGTAGGGATTTGTTATCTAGGTTATCTTTGTGCCTCCCTATCCAACTATTTCATCATCCTACAGAAAGGTAGGGGAAGGACTTTTTAATATTATATCGGATGGGAGGACTAGAAACAATGGATGTAAATTGGAAGGGGGTAGATTTAGGCTTGACATAAGAAATTCTTTACAGTGAGGGTGGTGAAGCACTGGAACAGGTTGCCCAGAGAGGTTGTGGATGCCCCCTCTCTGGAGGTCTTCAAGACCAGGCTGGACAAGGCACTGGGCAGCCTGATCTAGTGGGAGGTGTCCCTGCCTATGGCAGGGGGGTTGGAACTCGATGATCTTTAAGGTCCCTTCCAACCCAAACTATTCTATGATTCTATTAAAAAAAAAAAAAGTAAAATGTTCCGAACCATAGTGATATTTTCACAGTGCCTTGTAGGTATTAGAGCACTATAAATTGAGGAGGTGAAAACAGGACTAACAAGTGATTAACAAAATAATCTTGCTCACTTTAATTTCACTGAAAAGTGTCAGTGGGGAAAAAAGTGAGAATGAAACAACACTCCATCCTGGTNTTAAAAAAGAAAAAAAGTAAAATGTGCCGAACCATAGTGATATTTTCACAGTGCCTTGTAGGTATTAGAGCACTATAAATTGAGGAGGTGAAAACAGGACTAACAAAGTGATTAATTACTTTAATTTCACTGAAAAGTGTCAGTGGGGAAAAAAGTGAGAATGAAACAACACTCCATCCTGGTAAGCAGAAGAACTGATAAGCACTGTGGAGGTAACACCCCTGGTTCAAGAGGAAAGAGAGAAAAAACTGTTGGAATTTAGTGTAAAATGACTGTGTGTCATCAAAGATTGTTAGTGAGTTGGTTTTGTACTCTGCCCTCTGAACAGCCCATGATGATTTTCAAGACTCCTGCAAAACAAGAGAAAATCTGCTGACATTGCAGACTGTCAGCAGGCAGCTGGGCTTCAGGACACTCTGTCAATGGTGCTGCAATTATTTACAAAAAAGATCAAGTAGCCTCTAATTCTTTAGATCTTAGTCCCCTTTCACCTCCTCCACCTTTGTTTCAAATACAGGACTAAAGAGAGATATAAAGCTAAAAATGCTTCCTTTGAGGTTAATCTCTTTTCCAAACAGAGGAAAGGGGAATAAAAAGTAGAAAAAAATTACCTGTGCATTTTCTCTAGTTTTATTTTCCAAATTCTATAGAAAGCAAAGTTCTGGATCTAATTACAGACCAAACATATGGAAACAGAGCATCTTAATACACTTATCTTTCCTGAAATAGATACATTTGTTTGCTCTTTTCATCCTTTTAAAGTTTTTATCTAGGTTTTATGAATCCCTGAGAGAGACAAGAGCTGATTCCCTGGGGAATCAGAATTGTTGATGGAGGAAGAGGTGCTGTGGTAGAGGATGGTAAGCTCAAGCAGCCATAGCAGCTCATTGCAGTGGCTGCAGATGCTGGAAAATGGTGTAAGAAAAGGTGATGTCTCCAGAGGTGTAGACCTGAGTAGCCATTGCTGCTGGAAGAGGAGAATGGGAGGTCCTGATCATAGATCAGTGAGAGGTGGCAGAAGAGCAAGGAAGTTGGAAAGCTCGAGCAGAAGGATGCTTGAGGCAGGAGACGATGCGCAGAGGAGCTGTAGTCAGAGGATGTCAGGAGGCAACTAGGAAAGCTACAACTAGGGTGTTCTGGCATCTGAAGATACAAAGAAGGCAGAGTTACTGAATGCATGCTTTGTCTATACTGCTAGAGGCAGTTCCGAGGAGCACGGCACACCTGAGACCCCAGAGGTTGTCAGGATAAAGAAGGAGAGTGCCTTGGTTAATGAGAACTGGGTCAGAGACCATTTAAAGCAATATGGATGTTCACAAATCCATGGGTCCTGATGGGATGCACTCAAAGTTGCTGTGGTAGCTGGTGGAAGGCATTGCTAGGCCACTCTCTATCATTGGCAAGTCCTGGGAAACAAGAGAGATGCCCAAGGACTGGAGGAAAACAAATATCACTCTAATCTTCAAAAAGAGCAAGAAGGAGGACCTGGGTAACTATAGACCAGTCAGCTTCACATCCATCCCTCAAAAGGTGATGAAGCAACTTACCCTTGGTGCAGTCTTCAGGCACATCAAGGATAAGCAGGTCATTAGGGGAAGTCAACATGGATTCACCAAGGGGAAGTCATGCTTGACTAACCTGATAGCCTTCTATGAACATATAACCAAGTGGGTAGATGATGGCAAAGCAGTGGAAGTGGTCTATCTTGATTTCAGTAAAGCATTTGATGCTGTCTCCCATAGCACCCTTGCAGCTGAGCTGAGGAAATGGGGACTGGACAATTGGGTAGAGAGCGGGACTGATTCTGTGATCTTTGGTTGAGATGACCTCTCGAGAACCCTCCCAAACCCTGACATTCTGCAAATTCCTCACAGTGAGACCCCTTTCCATTGCCTCAGTAGAACACAGAGAGGCTCAGCTGTGGGTGACATTGAGGAGGCCACCAACCCTCCAGGGCATCCCACCCCCTGCCTAACCAGCTGGGGGGCCAACAGGCCCCCCAGCCTTTCTCCTCCCACCATGTTCCCTTGGGATGTGCCAAAGCAACTCACCAGCAAGAGCATCCCTCAGAGCCCACAGGAGGGCAAATGGTAGCTGCTGCCCTTCTCTGTGACTGAGAAATAGGAGAGTAGGGGGAGGAGGCAAAGTGGGAACAGCTGGAGAGGAAGGGAGGCGGCTCCAGTGGAGCCCAGGTGCTCAACATTTGGGGAAAATAGGGTGACAAAGGGTTGATGAGATGAGTGAGGGTACTTGGAACCTGTAATTTTTTTTCCCTGCTCACTGCAGGAGGGCTGGACTAGATGACCCTTGAAGGTCCCTTCCAACTCTAAGATTTTGTGTCAACTGGCTGAAGGAAAGAAGACAGAGAGTTGTGGTCAATGGGGCAGAGTCTTGCTGGAGGCCTGTGTCTTGTGGAGTTCCTCGAGGATCACTACTGGAACCAGTACTATTCAATATATTCATCAATGACTTGGATGAGGGACTAGAGTGTACTGTCAGCAAGTTTGTTGATGACACAAAACTGGAAGGAGTGATGGCATGCTGGAAGATATGGAGCATCACTCAGGAATTCTTGTGGGGATCTTGGTTTGTGATGGACAGCACACACAGAGGACTAGCATATCACCATTTTTTAAAACCACAAGGACTGTATTTTACTGAATAGTCAATTTTTTTAGCACGGTTTGTGTACATCCATGCACAACATTTGTTTTGGAAAAAACATCAGGGATGTGATTTTGAGTTAGCTAATTGGAGCTGAAAGCAGTGTCAGCTCCAGAGAAAGTTCTGAGGATAACTGTGTGCATGCCTCCCTACAGTGCCCTGCTCTCTGACAGCCTCTCAGACTTGAAAAGCTCACAACTTCGTAAGCCACTAAATGTTTCTTAATATTTCCCCTTTTCCTTACTGAAATTGAAAGGACTGAAGCCTCAGTCCCCACAGTAATTGGCTGCATATGTTTCTCTCCTCTTAAATCACTAGTTTTTTACATCCCTTTGCCTTGAGCCTTCTCCAGGTGGTGGTAATGGGTCAGTTAAAACTTTAATCTGACATATGTTTATTGTAGCTGCAGATATGAAAAACCAAAATGGTATTCTAGGTCATAGTTTAATCAATATAGATGAATATTTACATGTTTTTGGATTTTATAAATTGAGTAATCAGTGCTCAAGTGCAGGTAAATTTCTTAAAGTTCATCCGAAGATCTGGAGCTATGAGTAGCTATTTAAATCCAGATCTAGATATTACTGCTTGTGTTATGAACGAGTGATGTATTTATTTTTCTCCTCATATCCTCCAACTCAAACAGTCCTCCCTTCTTCCCATCACTGGAGGGGCCTTTCAGAGATCTAAAAAATTACTTTACAACCTGCATACAGACCCTAGACTGCAGAAAAAACGGCCACCACAGAAGCTTATGTAAGCTTTCGATGTGTCTTACAATACTGGAGACCAGTAACATTTTCCACCTCGTGGATTAACAGGGTAAAAAGCAAGATCCTGTTTGGAGGCATGGTTCTGCTGCAGGAGCCTCACACTACAAGACTGCTATTCATCTCCTGTATATTACTAAACCTTCCCATATGACTCATTAAATGACACTATAGTGGCAGCCACTTTCCTGACAGAAGTAAAGGAACGACAAACACCATTCTGTTTACATCTTTTTATAAATACAAGCATGTGTGCATACATATATGTATATACTTAAGGCCATGTTGGCTCAGTGAGAGTCTTTTCCAGCACTAGTGTCCTTTCCTTTGCAGACCTCTGTATTATAGTTAGTGATGCATGACTGCCAGGAGGTGTGGATCAGCCCCCTCAGTTCATGTTCACCAGAAGCCCAAGGCCCTGTGGGGTCTGCTGTCATTTGAAAGGGGCACGTCCTCATAAATGCACTGATGCACTTTTGTTATAGCACTGTTACACAATGAGAACTTTCCTGCACAGGCAAGGTTTTACCTGTAGTCCAGCACTGCCTCTCTATCATCAAGTGATTTTTTTTCCCCAGCTGAACAAGGCCTAATTTTGGGACAAAACCTGCAGACTATTCTGATGTATATCCTTATCTAAGTTCTGTTTGATAGAGGTCTGTATGCAACAAGAACTGCAAGATTTTGCCTTCTGAGGAGGAAGCACAGTGGAAACTTTACAATAGGCTTCACAATAAACTTACCTAAATCTCACTTACATTTTTTACATAGTTGCCATTATTTTCATTGGATCACAGCTTTACAATTTTACCTGTGTTGAAACTAACAGTAATATGCACCCAAATTTCTTCAGGCCATACAAAATTCATTCAGTCCTTTCCAAAGTTACAGGTACTTTAACATGCTTGGTATTTTAGGCAGTCCTTTTTTTTCTTCTTTGAATATTGATAAGACACCCTATAGGGAATGAAGCAAGAAACTTTAATTCATGAGCTACATTTCGCAATAGATGAAGAAATATGAAACAGAACGTTCATAATTTTTGGTTCATAATTTTAATTGAGAATGATTTTATCTTGTGCCATTTTCTCTTCCTTTTGCAAGTTTAAAATTAAAGTAAGCTTAAAGATTCTGTAACCACTTGAATTTTGCCAACAGCGAGATCTGATGACTAAATTCACTGCTTACATGAATTCCTGGAACTTATAACAAGGACAAATCTTTTGCCTACTTCAGAGCTAAGAATTTCAGTGTGTTGACTCGTTTTGAACTGCTTGCTCTTTTCAGAGTTTGTAGTCACAGGGAATTGAATATAAAAGTGGGATTACAGAAAAATACTGCTACAGTATTTTCAAACTGGAGATAGTAATCTAATTTGATTTGTAATGCATTTATTACAGTAAGGAGGAGTAGTTGCAATCACTGAAATTCCTGAAATTGATGCATTTTTCCTGTGTTGGCTTGTATTCATCTTTCTTTCTAGCTGTGAATGATGTTACTTGCAGCTTTCTATTTTAGCTGTATTTTATCTATTAAAAAAAGCACAGAAGAATCCCCAAAATCAAACCAATGAAATTCCATAGCTAAACTTTTTTATGAACTATGAATGTGTGGCTCTAATTATATAAACTAACCTTTCAGTTGCAGTGACATGTTCCTTCTCAATTCCTTATCTATTGATGAGATATCAATAGATACTGATCTGGCAAGATGCCAGAGAGGACAGAGCAGCACGGGAGTTGTGCATGAGACCAAAGTGAAGGAGAAGTTTTGTGGCTATAAATAGTTGTTTCAGATGCCATGATTACCCTGTTAAGTCAACCTAAGGACATCCCTGTGTGGATTTTTGTGATGGGATCAGTGTTTTATCAGTTGGGTTTTTTTCCAGGTGAGGCAGAAAGCCTGTTGGTTCTGTTTAGCACCACAAATTTTTGGCAGCTCTCTGCAGCTAGTGTAGTGTGTGAGGTCCAAGGAGGTTTTGGAGTATGTTGCTGGTAGCAGAGGTGTTACCAGCTCCTGGGTGGGCAAAAGACAGAAGTGTCTAGTTGATTTCCTGAGAGACAATCACCCATCATGCTCATTGCCTCTCAGCCATTTTCCCCATTTGCCAGTGCACTTGCTATGATCTCAGCCTCTCTTCAGAGATCTGGAGGATATGATTAAAAAATGCAACTCCTGACAACACAGATGTTCTTCTTTCAGCCAACTGCTGGTATTTCTGCCAACTGCGCTGTCATTTCCTGGGCAGATCTCAAGAGGGCTGAGCTCTGCTTGTGTAGCCATGTTTGTGTTCAGTGTTCCTCTTCATTTGGACAAAATCCCTCATTTTTGCCTGAGGCTCATTAACCTGGGTTAATAAACTCTCATTATCCAAGGTTTCCTCAATTGACTGCTGAATTGATGATGAGCCTTCCAATACATGGCTACACCAGAGTGAGAGGTTTAACAACATGTAATTAAAATCCCCATTATTCTAGCATGAAGGTGACTGAATTGACACATAGCAAACTATGCCCACTAATTCAGGAAATAATGATGCAGGGTGAAAGCACTCAGCACTTTTCTCATCCAGAGGTCTTCCCATGCCTGAACAGGACACAGCTAAAGGAAATTCAGATGCTGAGAACAAACAAGTCATTTAAAATAGGACACTGAGTCAGAGGAGCATTTTATCTGTATGTCAAGAGAAGGAGCATAAGATGTCTGTGATTATTAGCTTAATAACTAGTAGGGAACTAAATAAGAGAAATGTGAAGGAAATAATACTGCTTTAAGTGTGATGTGGCTCATCCACTCTACAGCAAGTGGACTTACTAAGCTAGCTCATGGATAGCCAAGGGTTACACTTGATTAGATGCATGACTCTGGTACCTTTAGACTTGTCTTATTGACTTGTTGCCTTTCTCAGTGAGGAAAAAACATCCTTGTTGTCTGTGAGAAAACTGGATAATAAGATATGCATTCTCAAATAGTTCATTTTAGCCAGTACCTCTTTTCTTGTGTTTTTTAAATCCTTGTGTCTTAAGTAAAATATACACTGTAAAATTATTATGAATGCATTAAGTCTGTGAGACAAAATAGATTTTAAAGCAAAACAGCCATGGCATGAAGGAAAACATAGCATGAAGATGTTTAGATATGTGTTCGTTACACCACAAATTGAACTCAACAAGGGATGGTACAAATTTCAAGTGATTAGAACCAGATCAATTAGTTCAAAGTCTTATGATAACAGCACTAACAATAGCAAAATTTTATCCCATTTCTGCACACGTCTGGGCAGGTCATTCTGGTATCAACAGAGAACGGTTTGCATTTATTTCCAGTCAGGTTTATTTGCCAGCGGGATTAGGAAATTGCTCAATTCAAATCAACCAAACAGCTACAAAATAATAACTTAGAAATTTAGACCAATTTAAGAATATCAGTTCATTTCAAGTTAGTTTGTCCAGGCAGCACAGCAAAGCTTTGCTGTTTCCACAGAAAGGACTATTGCATGCTAATACAGAAGTGGGATCATCCAGCCAGGAATTATTCAAATTTCAGACCAATCAATGCTATAGCCTTGTCAGAGAAAAAAATCCTCTGACAATTTCTTCCTTGAATTATGATATCTCCCTCTCCCCTTGTATGATTACTTTCCTGTCACATGGGAAAAATGAACCAGTCTTTACTACATTTCTCATTGAGAAGGGGATGTGGCTTTTGTTCATGTAAAGTCCATGGTTCCAGCCAGAGAACAAATACAAGGATAGGTCATATAATCATCTGTAATCTCTGCAGAGGTTACATGACAGAATGTATCAGTTTCTTCTAATATTTTGGATTTCATATGACAATATATTCTCCACTAGAAGCTAATTTCTAAGGATAGATGTAACATTTGAGTGAGGAGTCTTCTCCAGCCTTACAGTTCTTTCAAATTTCATTGTGGTCTCTCTCTGCCTGGATATATGGCATAAAGTGACTTTTAGGTCTTTTATTTAAGTAGGAGGATCTGGTTTCACTTCTTGACCAAGCAAATACAGTTTCCAGTAGTAATTTACAAGTAGGTTTGAGGAACCAAAACCTTGTCATGTTAGGGAGTGGAAAATAATTTGGAAAGATTGTTTATTGCAACCCCTAGCCAAAAGGTTTGGATTAACCACTGACACCCGACCCTGGCTCTGCCCTCTCTGTCACATATAGGCTGCATTTTCACCTGATTCTAAATTGGTTCTCAAACCAAAGAAGTGTTTCCTATTCAATTTCTGTTCACTCGCACTTTGTGTGAACCGCCTCTTGTTTAACGCTTGATTTTACAACACTGAAAACAAAAGGAGTAATGGGATTGCTTTCCAATTTCAGAGGTGTTCAGTCACCATGTCCATTTAGCATCAGGAATTCACAGCCTGCAGCTCCTTTGTGTTAAACAATAGGAACGGCACTTAGGCTTTGACGTGCATTCAAGTCATCAGCCTCAACTGTGCTGGTTTCTGGCCAGGCTGTGAATATCTGTCAGCTTTGCAGGTGAGAATAACAGATGCATTTTTGATATTGTTACTAAAATCAGCAGTTGAGAGAGTTTATCAGAGAATGCCACAACAGGCAAATCATAGGTCCAATCTAAGTCCCTCTGTGATATTGTGGAATAGATCTTGGAATCCGATGATAATTTTTGCATTCCCTGTCACCTACTTCATGTAGAATATATGCTCAACAGTTTCATTCTTAACATTATTCTACACTGTATCTAATGAAAATTAATCCTTTAGGTGACAATAACATGTCTGCAACATTATAATATGAGAAACACCTACATAATACAGAAGAATCACACAATTGACAGGATGATGCACACCCCATCCTGATATACTTGCTTTTTCCCTTTTACTGTAATAGCACTTAAACACATTCCAGCAGATGCTCCACTGACTGAAAAGACATGCAGATCCTCAGATCGCCCTCTCAAGCCTCTTTTGATAAGATCTTGCCATAAATACTCTACTCGGGAAAAAAAAACCAGAAAATTATCTTGAATTCTAACAATGATTTGTGAAACACTGAAAATATCTCACCCATCTCACCCACACAGCACAATGAAGAGCATTATTTGGCATTCACAAGTTCATAGGCTGAAAATGTTAATGACACTGAAAAAGTTGTTTATTCAATGTGCCCATGAACCACAATGAATGCCTCATTACTCACTTAATGACTAGAGAAGAACAAATTGATTTTCTAAGATGCTGTCCCAGTATTAAAGTTGGGAAAGCAATTCTTCTGGGTCAAACCAAAACAGAAAACATCCTCTGCATTCTTTGGTTAGAAACAATTCTTTGTGTCATTTTGAAATGTTTCTCCTTTTTCGTATCACATTGAAGCTGCACATAAAAAAGAAATCAGAGTTAAAATTGCTTAATATTGCCAGAAATAATTTTTCAACAAAAATGTTTTTTAATGTGATCCAGCTTTTACTGCCTGAAACAAATAGATACTGAATTTTTTCATTTTAGAATATTAAAGACTAGAAAGCACTGGATGGAAGAGTGGGCATCCCTCACTGAAGGATGTAGTGCCTCCATTCGGTCATGTTGTCAGAAGCATTGTTTCTTGTTTACCTATCTAAACAATTAAAAGATCATGTAAGAGTGGTAAAGTGTTTATAAAGGGCTTCCCATGGTTTCCCAGTCTGGAGCTTATTTATTTGTTAGAACAGATGGTGTTCCCAGGGTCAAGGGAGAGGAGTAAGTATTTAAGGGCTCCCTGTGGGTCAGGCAACATACAGAAATCCTTGTGCAGGGTTTTGGCCTAGGGTGAGGATGTTCACATCTGGATTCTAAAAGAAAGATATGCAGAGGTCTGTATGTCCTATGCAACAGAAGAGACTATACTTCTTTGCTGCTTTGAAGTTTTTGGGATTTTTTTTGTTTGTTTTGCCAGGGACTTTTACAAGCACAGCAACTCTCCAGCGTTCAGAGTAGCTGCAGTGAATTGCTTCCACTAACAGGCTGAATTACATTTTATGGATTCTGTGGGTTGTTGTTTTTTTCCTAAAACCAAAGGATTTTATGGAGGAAACATTCTGTTTTACAAGAATAGATTTTTTTTAATTACTGCTTGTTTCTTTCTTTACCTGTTTTGGTGCTATGCAGAAAATACATTGAGTAGCTCTAAACACTCAGTATTTATGAGTCTGACACCATGAAGCTTTTGGAAAATACACTTTACTGCATGTTCAGGAATAAAGACCACTAGAAAAATAAAAAGCACTGGAATAAGAGAGGATTTACACCTTCTAGAAGATACTGTAGTCCTCAAGATCTCTTCACAGTTACCATTTTACTCCTAGCAACTAGACAGTTAAGTATGACAAATTGTAAGGGGTTCTATAATATGTCATATTTTGGTGAACTGAGATAGATTTAATACACATTTTCTCCCTTTTACTTTACACTGAATCCTGATAAATACTTGGAAATATCAGGAGATCCACAAGTACTGCTGAAGAATGTCACAGAATGGCAAGTGCTGAGCTCTCAAATGAATGGCAAGTGCTTCTGGATGAAGAGCTGTTTTTGCTTTCCTTGCAAAAGGTTTTCTAACAATCAGTCATCACTTTTATTCAATCCTTTTTCACTTCACAAAGCTCACATGCCTCAGGCTTGGAGGTGAAGCTAAAAAGGAAATGTTAACCTAATGAAAAACAAGCAAGTGGATTAGAAGTTCTGAGTTTGTGCTTTTAAGTGTTCAAGAGTGCTGAGCTAGAGCAGGTTCTCATGTAGCCCAAAATCAGCTACTACATAGGTCCTGAGGTAAATTTTCACTCAGTAAATTTTTCTGCATCTCAGAAGAAAAAAGGTTTTTTCAGTTTTTCTCTATGTCCTTGGAATTACACAGAAGTGCCATGCACTGGCAGCTGCTATTTTCTTTAGCTTCCAACAGGCACTGCTACCTTCATGTTTTGTTAAGACAATCAGAGATTTCTTTGGTATGTGCTATTTATTTAGAAGAAACAGCAGGGAGAAATGTAGTTTTTGACTTGTAGCTCTAAAAAGAACGGACAAGTCAATCAAAATGGAAGACAAAATGCAGACTGAAACTCATTGTCCAGAATTTTGCTTCAACAGACTTTGATGGGAAAGGTGAGGGAAAAAGAATATTGCAGGGAGGAAAAAGGCACAAAAAGACACTCCGAGAACAACAGAGACATCTAAATCTGGAGACTGCAACAAGCAGGATAATAGAAACAAATATTCTTTAGCTGCTAGACAGGGACCTCCTTGGAGCAGGAAAATAGAGTAGAAGGCACAGCAAGCAAGCATTAGTTTCCCACTAACCTGCACCACTGCCTCCAGCTTGAGAACATCACACTGGCAGCTCAGAGAGAAAATACCAGAAGGTCAGAGAGATACTGTAGGACTGTGCAAAACTCTCGTGCATGAATCCATGAGTGCAGGATGCATACAGTCACACAGGATGGAACTGGCTCTATGAATTTAGTCTACAAGGATCCATAGCTTGGGATGTGCACCCTGAGAGCCGCGGGGAGCTGAATCCTTCATCCCTGCTGTAAACACCAAGGTTGTGTACATCTCTGGCTGTCATAGCTATTAAATATGGATGATAGTCTTATATTAGTCTATGAGTGTCTTAAAATCTCCTGTAGAGTATCTGATTCCAGAATATTTTAACTGCAGTTGTACTTTATTTTTACTGCAATTGCTGTCTCTACTCACTTTGTTCTTTTGGAGGATGCTTGATTACTTGTCCCACATTACTATTTTTAGAAGAACAGGTGAGTTAACCACTACAAATGACGTTAAAAAGTTCTTTAAAGAACGGAGAAATGGGATTAAAAATGACAGCTTATTTACTGAAGAGAAAACATGCTGAGCTTTGATGTTATTGAAAAACTAAGCCAGCTACCTTCTTTTCTTGAGGTGTGCTCTTTCCATGAGCAGATGGTTTGCTATTATGACCAGGGAATCTGAAGCCAGATAAATTATCCAGTTGTGAGTATGGTGAGAACAAATTTCCTATTTTTGTCTTCCTCCTTCTTGTCTCCTCTTCCTTACTGCTGCTTCCTACCAGTCTGGTCTCTGTAAGGACTGTGGGAGACTGTATTTTATGGCCTGCAAGGGAAAACAGTCTCTTGCAGCCACATTTAAGGTTAGAGATACAAAGAAAGTGCTATTTTATCTTTCTGCTCCAAGTTGTGAGCATGGCAGCAGGGGCAGGATAATAAACTGATCTTGGCTAGACTGATGAAAGAGGGGAAGAGATCAGTAGACATTTATTACCAAGTGATGGTTTTAAGGTCCTCATGCAAATTCTTTATTTTCCCCTTCATGGATACATCATCACTAATTTTTAATGCAATTCAGGATCTCAAAGATCAGCAATTACCAGTAGTACTTTATTAACTCCTGAGGTGCACCATACTATCACATGGACTCTTTGATCTCAGCTGTAAGATCCATGCTACCATTTCTGCCCCATCCTGGCTCTTATAGTTCCTGCTGTTGAACATCCTGGGGCTCAGCTGCCCCAGCTGTGAAAACCTTCTCCACCTACTTCTCTACTTGTGTACATCTGATGCAGCAGTGTTGCTTGCCTCCAGGATGAGTCCACTGCACACTGGCATGACTGTTTATCATCTTTATCACTGCTAGCACCCTGGACTTGCTGCTTTGCTCTGTCTCAAGATCTATCTCAAGATACCTGTCAGGCCAAAGTGTCGCTTTGCTGGCTGACAAGCCCAAGCGTTGTGTCATCAGAGTTTGTGTGACCTCCAGTGCATCACTGGTGTCACAAGAATTTCACAGTGTTAAATGCAGGCCTGGTTGTGACCTGCCACTCCTGCCTGTATCTTCTCAGTAGCTCTCTCAAGCTGCTGATGCAGGCAGCATGGTTAGGTGCAGATTTCATTACAGGTCTCCTATCTGAGGTGTCTGCTGTGAGAGAAGCTCCCATGAAGTCCTCTGGAATATATTCCATAGGCTTTACATCTTTATTTCTTTAGTTCATATTAGAATTTGTACTGCTTTCTGAGATGCTTTAAGCCTCAAGGCAGGAATTTTTACATATTTCCCCCCATGTCTAACATAATCTATGCATAGTGTAGTTCTGTTTACAATCTCATTTGTGTCTTGTTTTCAAGAAAAAAATTCTGGTGCTGAGTGCAACTCAATGACATTCAAAAGGGATAACGATCATGCACAAATGGATGACCCAGTTTCATGAGGTCACCTCTCAGAGTGTTACTACCCTCTCAGTTTCTCACCAGAGATATTGCACTAAGTCATTTGCACTGTGTATGCTGATGCCATTTTTAGGTCACTTGTATGCAAATGAAAGGTTTTCTTACTTTTTACATGAGCTATAAGAACACTACTTTCACTTGCTCTTCTTAGTTATACTTTCCTCCTTAGAGCAATAGGAATATCATATTGTTGCTTGAATTATGGCATACTCTGTTCCATACTCTATTGAGAACTTCCATGTATCTTGAAAGCATCCTTAGTTTCCTCTTCAGTTATCAACATCTGTCCATCCATTGAATAAATTTACTCCTTCAGCTCCACAGGCTGGCATTTTAAAAAAAAAATCAGTAAGAAGCACCCTTTATCCTTCTGGTGCCATTATAATTTTTAACTTTTTAGTATTTTTCTTCGTCCAAACACTTGCTTATAAGACTCTACTTTTGTAAGATTAGATTTTCATTGACTCATCAGTGACTTATTTTTACTAATATTGGTGTCCCTGGTGCACCTAAACATCATGGAGAACCAGTCCATGCCCCTTCAAGCAGCCTGTCATCCACCCTCCACTATGTCATTTTCCATGACTCCCACAAAGACACCTGCTTGCCTCCCCTAAGGATGTCTACTGTTGTTTGTAAAATGCTGGCTTAGTGCAGATATCCCCTTGTATGAGTTGCTTGTCCACTCTGAGCTTCTCAGAGTCGGGCTCTGTTGACTCCTACACTGATTTTGTTGTGCTTTTCTTCCTCAATCTCATTTGTAGAAACATTGTGGATTTCTTTGCACATCCACAGTGTAAGGTAACGTCTAACCTCCTCAAACTTTGGGCAAGTTATTAATTGCTTTGGAAATGTTAATTGCTTTGCCAGAAGTTGATTCTGGGTATTTCAATAAACTCTGCTTTAAGAGATTTTTTTCCCAGAATGTAGCTGTGACATTATCATAAGACTGAAAAACTGTTTCTAATTTTCTAACAGTCACAAATATAATTTTATTTTTAGCATCCTCATTGTAACGTCTGTTAAGAACATACATATAACATGTTTCACTTCGCATTGAGAGTAGTGCTTGAGTTGCAGCAATAATCTTTTATAATTAGCCTCCTCTGCTTAAGTTAATGGGAAAATATTTTTAACAGTCAAGGTGCTTCAGAATTTCTGTGTCAGAAATTAAGCTACTTTTCCAGTGGCACTTCTGGCTTAAAGATACAGACTGAAGTAATCGGCAAAAAACTCCAATTATCTTCGTGAGTCTGAAACAATTTTAATGCTGGCAAAGCTTTTAACTTCTCTGTGTTTCTGTTTAGGATATTTCTTTACCATTTATTCTTGGTAAAATCAGTTGTTCGATAATCACCTTGAGTGAAGAATTTGTTGCACTCAGTGATGGATTTCACGCTGAGAAGGCTTTCATAACCTGAGCCCATTTACAACTCAATCAGTTCAAATACCAGGCCCTATTTAATAGAGTGATCCCTCTCAGATTGTACAACAACCCAGTGTGCCCAAGATCTGCATTAAACACAAATTCAAAAAAAAAATACAATGCCTGGATCAAAGAATAAAGGGAAAAAATGAAGGAAGCTTGCTATTTGGTCCTGAGATTTTGGACATAATTTTATTAATGAGTAGCAAACTGACTTTTCCAGACAGACTTTTCTCTAATAGAAATGTAGAAGCAAGGTTTGGTGTAACCTCAACATTGTAAGTGAGATGTCAGTGGCCCTTTTTGTGCAAAGACATACTGTGCACATAACACTGTGCATGTAGATGAGGAAAGTGTGTCATTGTCAAAAGAAAAGGAGAATAAAACCAATCCCCAGTCAGGTATCTCCAATTTGTTCAGCTATATTATTAACTTCTTCTCACTAACACTTGCAGACAGATGTCTGTAGCAGCAGTCTCTGAATTTTTTTCCAAATTGCTGGTTTTCCAGAAGAAACTGGTTGTTTCCTACCAGGAACAGGCTAGTACTACTGGAAATCTGTCCAGCTAACAGCATAAATGAATACTCTTTATTTCTTAAGCTTTGATACTTTTCTGTGCCGTTTATGGATTTCAATAACAGAGAGGCTTTAATTAAGTTGGTGGACATAAATGGGATTAATATGCATTTGGCCATGTGTGAAATACTGTAGCAGTTAATAGGAAATACCACTTGTCTGATGACTTTTGTTCACCCAGCACATTCTTAATAATGAGGAAAGCCTCCATTCTTGGAACAACTGTTCAATGCGGGGTGTTAGTGATATAGATTTTCCTCTGGTCTGAACAGCTTATTTTCTTTTGTTTATTGCTGTCATTTGTTCTCATAATATGGGTTTTGTGGGAAAGCATATTTTAAATAAGCCTCACCTTCCTGCCCCATTAGCCTATAATAGATTCTGTGGGATACTTTAAAGATGATAAAAGATTCAAGCTTTAGATGGAAAGTGTAACCTGAAGTCCTGAGAAACCAGAGATCAGTCAGTGATGCATGTGGAACACGGCTAAGTAAACTGCAGAGAAGGAACAGCCTAACAATTCCATATCCATTAATATCTGCATATATAAAATATCACAGGATCTTGGGCTAATTTAAGTTGGAAGGGATCTCTGAAAGTCATCTGATCCCATTCATGGTGTAAACGGGAGCAAACTTTGAAGTTAGATCCAGCTGTGAGTTTAGATCAGGTCATTAAGGATCTTTTTCTGCTGAGATATGACCATCCTCATGGATGGAGCTTCCTCAGCCTCTCCAGGAATCTTGTTCTTGTGTTTGAGAGCCTGCCAAGCAACTTTTTCCTAATACATAGTCTTGCTGTCCTCCACAACTGTAACTCATACTGATTGCCTTGTCTTTTCTTCCTGGGAAAATTCTGGCTGTCATCACCATAGGTCACCATTAATTACTTGCAGGGAGGACTGAGATTGCCCCTTACCCCCCTTTTCCGCAGACTAAACAGACCTTGTTCTTTGAGCACCTCCTCATTCAGTGCTTGCTCCAGTGTCTGGTCATCTCCACAGCCTCCAGTGGACTCACTCCAGTATATCAGCCCCTCTTGCAGTGGGGAGGCCAGAAATGGACACAGTTCTCCAGATGTGGTCTTATAGTAGCTGAATAGAGGTGAAGGATCATGTCCCTCACTTGCTGATGTATCCCAGGACACTGTTGGCCACCTTTGCCACAAGAACACTTTACTGCTGACTCCTGTTCAGCTTGCCCACCAGGATTCTCAGGCCCTCTTCTGCAAAGCTGCTTTCTAGCTGCTCAGTGCCTGATCTCTCCTGCTGAATGGATTTATCGTAAGATAAAATGTTTTACATTTGGCGGGAGCCACAGCCTGAAAGGTTTTCCTCTGAATTGGGATACTCTGCCTTAACCTCCAGTACATCAGCTCTACACCCTATCCTGATACCAAGGCAAAGCTTCTAAGGGTTTGTTACTCCCTACCATTGCCCAGGACATTTATAAAGGCTGTACTGAGTCCCATGCCAGCCCCAGAGAAACAACAGCATTAGTAAATGACCATGAGATAAACCTTGTACCTCTGATCTCAATGTGTGAATCCCAGAAATATCACTGTTTTTTCACTCACACTGTGTTTCATCCCCCCTAACTAAATCTCCCGAGGTTTCCAGAAGGACAATGTGGTTCTCACTGCCTAATGCTTTGCCAAAGTCAAAGTAAACCATAATCATAGGTTGGAATTGACTTTTTAGATCATCGAGTCCAACCATCAACCCAATTTTGACATACCTAGACAGGGAGTTGAACCCTTGTCCCTCAAATTTGACACACTTTGACACCCTCTGATTTGCAACTGCTGATGCTCGAGCAGAGAGCAGTAATAAAATGCTTGATGTGCAACAAGGAGAAAGGGCTGCTGCACACTTTCAGATAGAAAGATTTCTTGGTGGGAAGCCTTCAAAGCAGAAGGTACAGACTTCCCAGTATCTACATTGCAAATTTAAAGACCTCTAGGAATATGACACAGCATACTTCAAGCCTCTGAGTGGAAGAAGTTCATTTAAGACTTTGTCTTAATGTGTGAGTTTAATCCAAAAATGAGAAGAGAGAGGAAGAGGTAAATTTTTATGCCTTTTTAACTTGAGGTGAGTGAGAAATGGAGTCACGCTTCCCTTCTAGCTGTAGTTTTAGTAGGTTCAGAGAAGTCTTTTTTTTTTTTTCCTTGCTCTTTGCCTTAGAAAAAACAATCAGAACAAATTTTTAAGAGTAGAACAGGAGAATGGAGAAATCATTTACTTGCTGACTGTCACTGTGCTGCCTGAAAACACAATTAAGAATAACCTTTTGGGGTAAGCAGTGCAAGTACTAGTCAGGCAATCAACTTAACTGGTAACCTCCAAAATCCTCTTGTTCAAGGGCTGACATGGAGTAGGTGATAACACGAAGACATCAAAGGACTAAAACAGCATCCCGAAATTATCCCCTTAGCATCATATCCATGCTTGGCTGATAATAATGAAAGCTCTGGGACACTCTACTGACTAGTGCCCTGCTTTTCTCGCACCTGTATGGGCAGCAGATACCATTTTACTACCACTGTCCTTTTAAGTCAGAGCAAAGAAAGGCAGTGAGAAATAAGTGTAAACTGAAGGGAAGTTGTACAGTGGAAATGAAAGAGCTTTTGCAAGTATTACAAGCTTCTATTTTGTGTAACAAAGAGTACTAAACCCATGCAGCATTTAACACTGACAGACTGATAAAAGCCCTGTATTCTGAGTGATTATGTGATGAGCAGCACTGGCAGTCACCTAGCTTTGATTTAGGTGGTGATCACAGCACAAAAAGAACGTTAAAACAGCAAAGTCATGCACTTAGAAAAGGAGAAATCCCAGTACCAAAGTAAAGCTTCAGGGTGCCCCAACTCCACCGCTGTTTTAATATACCTGCAGGAGCAACAACTGCAGGGAAAGCTTTGCCTCCTACCCATGGGCTGGGGCTGCAGCCACTTTGTTGGGAGAATGTAGCTAATGAACTCTAAGGATTTCACCTGATTCTAGCTTTTAAGACAAGAGAGTATCACTATGCCTAGTTCAGCTCATGAAACCTTTCAACCTCCAAACTTCCCTGAATGCACTGGGGCATACGCACACATGGAGCAGCAAGTTCTCTCCACAGTAGTAAAACCATGTTGCATGAAAGATTGGTTCAAAAGCTTTGAATTTTCACCCTTCAGTAGTCATGCAAGTATTTTTGAAATGCAGAAAACAGCATTTTCCTCTCAAGCCTATTGAGAAACCCTCCAATCACTTCTTCACCCTTACTCTCCAGCCTTCAGAACTATCTCAATAAAAAGTGTCTAGCTCCCTGCTGAAATATTTGAGCCCAAATCTTAAAACACCATAAAAGTTACAATAAAATGCAAATGTAACATCAGGCAATCTTAGTTATTGGTACTGCTTATTAGCAATGCCTCCTTTTATGACCACAGGGGAAAAATAACAGCACGATCCCTGCATTGCACAGCACAAAGCTCTTCAGTGCAAAATGGTTTTCATAATTTGTTTCTTGAATGCAGGGTGTAGAAAATGTCATGAAACATAAAATGCTGTCTGCTGCTTCAAAACCAGCTTTCTTTAAAATGTTTTCCACAAAATATATTGACACATATCTTCACATCTTTTTACATATATCTTTAGTATTACTCACTGTTTTTTGTTCTCAAAATGTATTTTAATGACCTTCAATTTTGGTCATTGTTCAATCATGAAGGCATTGCTCTATTATTAAAAAAAAAAAAAAGGAAATGGAGAGATAGAGATTACAAAAGGGCAGACATAAAGAGATTATATTTTATTGCAGAGAGAACATATTGGTCTGCTCTTGTCAGTTCAGCCCTGCAAATATGTGGGATTTTTAGGCACAAATACATGAAGCAAGTTTCCTTTCAGAATGTAAGGATAAGAAAGTTAAGCAAGCTCACTAAGGTATTAGAAGAAGGACAGAGACTGATTCATGCAAATAATAAAAGAATTTTTAAACAGGCTTTTATTGTATTGAACAGTAAGAGATTATACATGAAGCAAAGGTGTTGCTGCTGAGCGAGTTGCCTCATACTGGATCCTCCCCAGAGCTGGGTTTCTTCCATTGCACAGGAACTTAGTATTTTGACTCTGTTTACAGTGAAGCAGGTCACAGGGTTTCCTCACTCACCCTTATAACACAGTCCCAAACACCCACTCACACACGTCTATCCACACAGACACCCTTCTGTTGAACAGAAAAATGATTTGAAAAAAAAAATCTTCCCAAGGGGTGTACTCATCAGGGTGCATTCATCAATGATGACAGAGCCCATAGAAATAGTTTAAATAGGGTCTGTATGTAAAGGGAAATCTTCCATTTTAAAATTTGGTCCTAATTTCAAATTTATTAAAGTAAAATCTAAATTCTTAGTGAAACAAGATTGTAATCTAGCTTCTCACTCCTTTTTAGTAGATAACCTTGAGAAAATGGGTGCTAGAAAGCCAAGATGTATTCAAGAATTTGTATAGGGAAGTCAAGATAAAGGATTTCCTTAACTTCTTGCTAAATGCAGCGAAATTTAGTGGAAAAGGAATAATCTGCTTGAGACAATTTGTTTCAATCAGTCAACAAATGCCAATAAAAAAGTTGCTTCATAATTTTTTTTTTACCTAGGTTGGAAAACCCTTCATTTTTTCTAGGTTATAATCCCATCACAGTAATAGTTTATAATCTCCTTTACATTCCACTCTTCGCACATGCAAAAGCTTTAAGATGATTCCAGGCTTTGTTCATGCCAAGATAGAGCAGATTTCTGTTCAGTGCCAAATAGGTTGCCTTGTGCTATAAATAGCAAACATCTCCTCTTCTTCACCATCAGCTTTCAATCACAATGCAAGTGTGACAAAACCGTATCATTTTGCTGTAACACCCTGATGCTTTCATAGGCAAGACAGAAAGCTTTTCTGCAAAGTCAACAGGTCCCATGAGGAGAATGACAAGTGCCACAAGACCTTTTTTAATTGCTTTTGTTTGGCTGATTTTGACTGATACTGTGGGCATTTGTTTTCACCTCATCAACAGAAGCTATTTTGACAGGAGGCAGATACATAGACACTGCAAATGGTGCCATGAAGAAAATGTAGAATAAATGTTTTACATGCATGATATAGATTCCCAGCATTACAACTCATATGTCCTGGGTCACACTAGCTGAAAAGTGAAGTTACAAACAGGAAAATTTACTCTATTTTACCTCAAGCCAGGACAACATATCTAAAGAGATAGACTTTGTATAATTTCCCCTTTTTTTTTAATCCTAATGGCACTAAAAAAAAATAAGGAGCTGTACTTTGTCCTTTTCAGGACTGGCTTTTTTGCATGCACTTTATTATTTGCTGTCTACAGCCTTTTTATTCTAGTAGATGTGTCTAAGTATCATCTTCTCTGCCCCAACTCTTCCACTCCCTGTATTTATGATCACAGAGTCCCACAAATCAACTACCTTTCAGGACAGGTGCACAGCCTGTCTATGGAAAAAGAAATAGCTAGAGAGAGAGGTTTAAATCAGGCCAGGTAAGGAAAATTGTAGGTTATGGTTAGAGCGGTTATTAGTGCTAATTAATTTTGATTAGAGCTTAACTTAAAAAAAATTACTTTCAAGAAAAAGACTTTATTGTTGTTTATAAAATGTATATTGAAAAAAAGATAATTTTTCAGATCAAGTTTCTATGCCAAATGTTTTATCCCTAGTGCTCCTTGGGTAGACCCTTTTCCAGGTACAAGGGTGGTCTTTCCTTAGAAGTATCTTAATCTTGACTCTTAAAGTCATAACTGGATGTTCTTCTTCTGGTAGTGTCCATTTTGCTTCATATGATCCTGCAATAAAATCTGTCTGCAGGGAAAAAACATTTGTCAGACAACCAAAACAGAAAGCAGCTCCCACTCACACAACCCAAGCAATGGGTCAGAAATGAACAGAATTGCTTCGTCTCCTGGTATCAGGGAAAGGATTGGAAGGACATCACTCTTTTTGCAAGTGTGATGTTTGCATTGAGACCTTCTTCTTCTGATGATGGCTTTGAGTGAGTAACTAAAGCTCACAGGTCACAGCCAGCCAAGAACTTACCCCAGGAGAGCAAAGCATCACAGCAGCACACTTCAGCCAGTAGCACCCGCATTGGTCCAGCAATCCACCAGACCAGGCTCATTTTGCAGTTTCTAATTAAGACCTAAACTAATTTCAGCTTTGATCATGTTCCCAGTGCTCTTCCTTTTCCCCCCAACTAATTTTAGATACTCATGTTTAGTGAGATGCAGGAATAGAAGCAAGTCAGCTTGCAGTCAACCTCACTTAAGAGAGCTGGATACGAAAGTGTTTCTGAGCAACAGTTTACACCAAAAATCAGGTCACTGGAGTCAATTTAGCCTGGATTGTTAGAGCTGGATGTAAAGATCATAGCAAGTTCCTAAATTAACTCAGAGAAATAGCCTCTGGAAAATTCATGTCCCTTCCCTTGCTGACACCTGTTTCTGTGACCCAATTTACCTCTCCTTAGCTTATAGTGGGATTCCTTAGAATCATAGCATGCTTTGTGTTGGAGGGGACCTTAAAGATCATCTAGTTCCAACCCCCCCTGCCATAGGAAGGGACGCCTCCTACTAGATCAGGTTGCTCAATGTCTCATCCAGCCTGGCCTTAAACACCTCCAGGGACAGGGTGTCCACAACCTCTCTGGGCAACCTGTTCCAGTGTTTTGCCACCCTCACAGTAAAGAACTTCATTCTTGTATCCAGCCTCACTCCCCCCTATTCCAATTTGCATCTACTACTCCTAGTGCTGCTATCCTGTACCATGTTAAAAAGTCCTACCTCAGCCTTTCTGTAGTTCCCCTTCAGGTACTGTTAAGCTACTATGAGCCCTCCCCTGAGCCTTCTCTTCTCCAGGCCGAACAACCCTGCCTGAAACTTCCTCATTTGGCCTTGCCTATTTTGACCTGGCCTAGAGCCAACTGTGGCAACTCAGTCACAATCAGGTGTGGGCAACTCCCAAAACAGTGTGTCAATTCTCCTTGTATTATTATTTTTTAATCACATTTAGAATTCCTCTTTTCTGTGTAGCTTCTCAGTGTAGCCCCTGAATCAACCTGCTGTTTCTCTATTAATATAATTAATTTTTTTCTTTTTTCCTTTTCTTTTTTTTCTGGAAGGAGCCTTAGTCTGTGCCTTAAGTGTATGAAATCCTTTGAAATCAACAGGGCCAAGAAAAAAGGCAGCACTCAGCTATGGTGTTAATCCAGTAGAGTTATAGCTTCAGGGAAATTTTCATTCCTAAATTATTCTGAGCTGGTTCAGCAATGGATTTCTTGTAAAAAGGTAGTGAAGAAATCTCCCTTTTACCCCAAGGTTATGCATTATTTTGTTAGACCAGATGATATGACAGCATGATTCTATCAGGACAAATCAAAGTTTACCGAGCAAATCTGTGTTCTATAACCTGATTTATTGGTGCCATCTGCCAACACTCATGAACAGATGCTCGTAGGACCTCACTAATGTGCAGTAATGATTGGGAGAACCCCACTGCAAATGATTGAATTTTAAAAGTTATTGAGGGCATCAGAAGAGATCGCAAACATAATGAAAAATTTCTAGAAGAATGCATCTCAGCGTTAATTTTTCAGTTCCATTTCTGTGACACCAATACTTCAGAGTGCACTCATCTACATATGTGGGTATGCAGAGAAAAAATATACCAAGTACTCATATTTTGCTGTGATTTTGCTCCTGTCCTTTGCTACTGTTATGCTTCAGAGCAAAGAGAGCATTTTGGTGTGAGCAGTTTTTTTTGTCATCATAATCAAGCAGGTCAACACTGTAACATTGCTACCACTAATGTCTTTTTTTTAATGGTTTTCCCCTATGCTGCATCCATTTCCAAGCCGTGTGTACTCTGAGGGCACTCCAAGGTAGAAGCAAAAGAGTTTGCAATTATTGCTGCAGGCAACGTGAATTTTGGATTCCTGTCTGTTCAAAAACACAGGGGAGCAAAAAGAGGTAACAGAAAGATGAGCAACTTGTCCGGATGGAATGTGAAATGTGCCCAGGCTCAGAGCAGGCACCACAGTGAGCAAGTGGGAGCCACACTGGCTACCACAGCCTCAGGGATGGCTAGGAGAAGTGCAGGAACAATCCAGTCCTGAGGTCTCTGCAGCTTCCAGTCCTGCTGCTGCCTCCCACAAACTCCTGCCCCTGGAATTTCCCCAACTAAGAATTCATCACTTCAGAGCTACAACAAAATTAGAACCTGAAGCTGCAGCAACACACGGGGAACACTTTACCTTCTCTCCTAGCACGTGCTAGACAGCCTGCTCTGTCAGTATCAAGGGAGTTATATGGCATTCACTGAAATGTTCACCGAATTCACTGAAATGACACAACCTAGCCAATAACTGACAAAACTGGAGGACAACAACTTCCAACCACTGCCACTGATTCACAGGCTGAATTTAGATGCAGAGCTGGAGAATGGAAGCCTCCTTCCCTTATTGTGCCAATTCATTAGAATCACACACTCACGGAAACTCTCTGTGGAGAATCTATCACTGAACTATTAATAAAATCTCCTAAACTATTTATATGATCTGTGGGAGCTTTAATCCACCACGGGGACTGGTTATGTAAGTGCACAGGCATGAAGATGCTGGTTTTATCCTCAGTTTAAATGACCTTTAGGTTTAAACAGTATTATTTATGATTTAAATCTTCCTAAAATTAAGGTAAATTATTTTCATTCAAAAGGAGATTATGTTTTGATTTATAGTAAACTGGCAAGTATGATCAAGATTAAAGTGAATTTGGATAGCAAGATGTGTGTTTGCTTTTTGCTTTGCAATTGGTAGAAGTTATGAAAGCATTTCAAAAAACATTTGTATCATAAAATTCAGGTGTACTGTCCTGTAACCGGGAAATATGCTGTAATATAGTTTTTGAGCTCAGTTCATTGGTCTATGAACACAATTCATGCAGTTTGAAAAGACTGTCTCAGAGCATTGCGTTTGGATTTATTCCTGATTTTGGTATTCCAAAGATTGTTTTGTTTTTCAGCCACATTTGGGGATGAGGAGCTGCTGGAAGATCATCTTGATTTTTAGCTTTCAAGCAGTTCAGAACAACAAAACAGTAAAAGGTTTCTGATGCATACTCATGCCAAAAGAAATAGATGTCATGAAGGCAAGAACATGCAGAAATAGTGAAAAATTTTCTCTCGTTCACTTCATAGCTATTGCTTCTGAGCTATTTAGCAGAACATTATGTACCAAGGGCTTTCAATCCCAGACTCATTTCAATTCAAAAATTTCCCAGCACAGGGGGCATAGCAGAGAAAAGAAACAATGAGCCTTATAACATTTTCCTCTGATCTGCAGACTTGGACACTTCTCCAATCTGAAAAGAAAGGTGTATTGAGGCCTTGTGTGTATTTTGGGGCGTCTGTGGCTGCTCCACTGTGGCACTCAAGTGTTCATGTCTTCTACTGGATGATGGAGAAGGGAATGACTGAAAACACTAAATAAATAATAATTAAAATGAAGAGTAAAGTTAAAAAAAAACCAAATCAGGCAAGAGGAAGATGCCATCTTTGGCATCAGTTTCAGTCAAGAGAAACAACTAAAACCCCATATCTGGACAGTTCTCTAGGTTTGTCTCTTTACAGTTTGGGAAAGGTGCCACTGCAGCATAGACTGATATATTTCTTGTTTTAGTTCACTTCAAGTCCCACTAAAGACAGACAGGTCTGATTCTGGAGTGAGGCAGCTGCCAAAGCTGGCATCTTGGGGTCTTCTTTCTCTTTCCTGGTACTTTTGAGTGGTAAATTATCTAGATTAGTATGAAGTTGCTTGTTTCTACTCATGCTGCAATTTCACCTCTGAGCAACATGAACAGCCTGATTTTCAGATAAAATGACAGACACTTAGACTAATTACTACAGGTTATCTTTCTTTTATACTATTGGAACAAAGTGGCATAAATTCAAGATTGAGTATTTTTAACAAGGAATCAGGTTAAGAACAAACTCCATGATCCCAGGGTCCTTTCCACAGTAGGCTCCAAAAAATATACCTCATTATAAAATACATCTTCCCAAGGAATCACAAGACATGAGAAATCAAAAGAGAATTCCTAAAAGCAAAATCTCTCCAGCAGAAAATCAATTTCAGCTACTTTCTCCTTGCCCCAGGGAAAGCAGCAGAGACACTAAGTGGAGTGTGGGAAAGGTCTCATACATCTTCCTGGAACTGCACAAGGCAGACCTCCAGACGGGAGCTTTTCTTTCCAAGACAGCTCTGCTCTAATTAGGGACTTCTGCAAAATTGGTATGTTGCAGTTCCAAACAGAGCCTGGATGATTCCCATATCAAATTCCTTTGGTTCAAAGAGAAAAAAAAAAATTATGTTTTTGTCCTTGTCCTAATTGACAGCCTTACAAATGCAGGTGGACTGAGGGATGAAGGTCAAATTGAGTTTATGGTGCTTAATAGAGTAAGAAAAGTTGCACATAAAAATGATGTTCTTTAAATGTTGTTTTTTTTCTGGCCATCATGATGGCTTTTCAAGGATCTTTGTGTATTTACAAGTGTACATTTGGAATGGAAAGAGAGTAAAACCATCCTATGAGGGACTTTCCTGTAACAATCTACTAGTGTAACAGACAGAACCTAGTTTATGGACTCAACAATCTATGTTGGGTGGACATAAAATTAATCTTCCATATAGGATAGTAATATATCCTTCTCCTTAGTACATGTACTCCAGAGGCTATATGCAAGTTTAGACCTCTGGCTGGTTCCTGTAAGTCTCAACATTCAGACCTTTCTGGGTATGTGGCATCATTAAGGCTGGTCATCATATTCTAAATTAAACCACATTCCTTGTTGGAAATCAAGTCTAACTGACATTTCTTGCTGCAGATTGTGATTAATATAATCTGTGCATTCTAGTGAGAAGAGAAAGCAGTTTTTCTCTCTCAGGACAGTACAAATCTGTATGTCTTCAAGTTACCCCCTGCCTCTCTCACGCCTGTATTGTCCTTGGTTTCAAACTCAGACTGTACCTTCTACACTGACCTGTGCTGTTACAGTGTGATCTGTGACACTTGTGTCAGCTTAACCTCAAAGAGCTTCTGCCTTAGAGATCTTTGTGGGATGGCAGTTGTCTTGGGAAATATACAACAAATAAAAAGCCCAAAAAAACCAAAACAACAAAAAGGCAAATGTGAAACAACTCTGTATTTCTTAATACTGTTTTTTAGAACATTCTCTGACAACTTTCAAATCTTCACATTTTTATTTCCATGTGTAATATGTGAATTTTGTGTAAGATGAGCAATTTTGGCTCTGGTCTGCTGTAAAACACAACTTTAGATAGGGTAGAAAATCTCTTTGGGTCTCACTTCACAATTCTGTGGGCCAATCTTTTTTCTAGATGGGCTCAGACTCTATGCAGCTGTTTCTCAGCACAGCCCAGTTGAAGTCAGTGCACTCGGAGGCAGTATAGGAGTTCATATCAGTCAGATATGAACTCTGTCCCTAAATTCTAATGAATATTCCAGTAGAATGGAAACACAGTTATATTCATAGTGAATGAACACCACAACAGAGCATATGCCATCCTTAAAAAGCTCAGCTCATATTTTTCTGGGATATAAAATCAGGTCACCTGTTATGTTACACAGCTTAGCCTCTTGCATGTTCTCCTGACTAGTCCTCAGAGGGCATCCAAGGTAGAGAGCTGCAATGATTTCAGGTAAACTGAGGTGTTACCAAAAGAAAAAGTACACTCACAAACATTATCCAAGTATTGTTTAAGATGGCTACCAGGGCAATCGTTGGCCAATGGTAAAGAGCTCAGGGAGTCCTATCAATCTTCTCCTGGTTGTAGGAGGTGGTGGGACACATACTTAGCGTGCAGTCTGCGAAAAAATTAGATCTTGAAGTGGCAGAGAATCTATAATGAGCAGGTGTATAAGGGGATTTTCCATATCAACTCACAAATCCACCCCATACTCTCATCAGCCGTGCTCAATCTCTTATGATGCTGAAGAAGGCGAGAGAAAGCCCCAAGATACCTTGCAGTAATTGTGGGGGGAATGAACTTGCCTGAGTGTGTCTGGAAATCAAATCCCTAAAGGAAGAGATCTGATTATGCTCTGTCTTTCTATGTGGAGCTGTAGGAGTTAGGAGCACAGGAAAGGGATGAGGACAGCTTTATCAGGATCTCCCTTCATGGGGGTAAGCCAGGCACCCCTCCTTTCCCTATTCTCACACAGGAGCAGCAGTCCTCCTACTGCACTGGGGAAGAAACACTAGGCTCTTCCCTGACTGACTGACAATTGTTAGACGAGAGTGAGTGTAGGTGCAAAAAACCCATCACGACATACAATAACCTTTAAAGGCAGGCCAGCAAACCTCCCCCTTTATTAAGCGTGCCATGCTGTTTGAGCAGAGTAGGCCGCTACTGCAAACACCTCCCCGCTGGGTACGCTACCTGCATGCTTAATGGCAGGGCTGCTTGTGCACAGCCCCGCAGCCAGCGCCGGGCGCCGGCAGTTTCCATGGTGCCGTCATGGTGCTGCTCTCTCTACACCTTCACTTATCAGCCTTTCCCACCCCTCCTCCTCCCCGTAATGCGCTGCTCGCTCACCCCGAAAGGTCGGCCATTGTGATGATGATTTTAGCAGAGAGGAGGCGGGGAGGCCGAAGGTGAAAAGGTGAACTGTGCCCGGGCGATGTGCGTGGGAACCGGGGGGCTTGCCTTGTGCCACAATGAGAAATTAGAAAGCTTCCCCCTCAAGCCGGGGGGAGGGGAAGGGACGGAGCTGCTCTCATCCACCCCCCTCTCACTTCCCATCCCAGCCAAGTCAGATGCCCCAGTGGAGTTAAAAAGTCCTAGGGCAAGATGGAGAGCCTGCTTTAAATCATCAGCTATTGATGCGTGGGTGCGTGGAGTGGAGAAGGGGCTGTGCCTGCTAACTGAGGGAACTGATGCAAATGTTTTCAGGCATCTTTCTTTTTCCATCTCCCTCCTGCCCCCTCCCAGCAAGACCAGCGCTTGTTTGCAGATGGATAGAGGCAGACTTTGTCCTCTGACTTTCATCCTATTGACTGCCTGACGAAAGCACGGCATCTATTAACTGCCTCCCTTTTCTTTCTTTCTGTAGGACAGCTTTCCTGCCCGTTTTGGAGGAGTCCATTTTGTCAACCAGCCCTGGTACATCCATGCCCTGTACACGCTAATCAAACCATTTCTCAAAGACAAGACAAGGAAAAGGGTAATTAGATGGGGCCGGGGGGATAGGAAGCTGCAGAGCTGGAACAGGCCGGTAGCTGCCTGCTTTCTTCTTCCTTTTTCTCTGCGTTTTTCATGTGGCCTCAGAGAATTACTACTGTTATTAAAACTTAGAGTTTCCAATGGTCTGGATTGAATCAATAACTCAGCCGGGGACCAGAGAGTTGTTATCACTAACAAACTATAGATACATTTTAATGGGACATGCTGAGGGATAGAGAGAATTAGCGATGTGGAGGGATTATCAGGCCTGGCTGAGGTTACCTGCTGTGAGGGTAACTTCAACTGAACCCTTTTTGTAAGAGTAAAATTTCCTATTTTGCTACTTGAGAAAGCTGCCTGTTTTCACGTGGTGACAACTCACCTTTTTCCCCCAAAAATACCCCTGCCTGAAGCTTGTTTGCTCACACTGCAGAAAAGAATCTTATGTGAACTATGGTCCTGCAGTTATCTTATCCATTTGGCCACTACAGTCTACCAAACCACTGGATGATCTCTCAGAAGGACCCAGATGTCTCTGACCAGGTAGGACCAGGGTAGTACAAGGCTGAGAGCAAAGAGGGATTAGAGAGACAAGTGTCACCAAAGCAGTGCAAAGTGTCAATCCAGACAGGAAGCCTGAGCAATGTCCTGGGGTGCTGGGCTGGTTGCCCTCTCAGGCGCTGAGGTCCTTCACATCTTTTTCCAGTAAGGTCCACTATGTCCCTTTTATTCTCATCACTCTTCATGCAATGCTCTTCTAGTAGCAATAATCAGTTACTGTTCCTAGTACTTAAGACAGTGAAAATGTCTTATGCCAAAAATAAATGAATGGCAGTTTACAGAAGTGTTTTTAGTGACAGCCTATTTCTACAGCTACATACCCCAAAGCTAATTCCCCCCATTCCTGCTCACACAAACCAACCCTGAACATTTCAGAAGTTCCCAACTGAAACTGCAGCATCAATTAATGACACTCCATACCCATTAGTTATTTTGGTACCTAATGAAGTAAGGAATTGATGATGACTTGGAACTTTCTTTTTGTTTGTTAAAGATCTTTCTTCACGGTAACAACCTGAACAGTCTTCACCAGCTAATACACCCTGAATGCCTGCCCTCTGAATTTGGGGGGACTCTTCCTCCATATGACATGGGGACATGGGCTCGAACGTTACTTGGTCCCGACTACAGTGATGAGAATGAGTACACCCACACCTCCTACAACGCCATGCATGTGAAGCATGCATCCTCCAATCTGGAGCGGGAGGCCTCGCCCAAGCCTATGAAAAGGTTAGTACTGCTTTGAAATCATCTTTTTGCTTGGCTTTCCAAAGTGGTTTGGCATAGATCTAGGAGGAAAGGTTCATCTTGCTTGGAGAGAGGGTCCAACTTGTCAGACATTGAGGGAAAGGGACACTTTAACCTGGACCATGTTCACAGTGTGGCAGGAGAAAGGAAACCTTTCTCTGAAATGGTAATTACTCATCTGATTACTGTGAAGGAAAACAAGGGTAAATTAATGAGCCCCTGCACAGTGCATTACAGAAAGTATACTGCAATCAGATGCTGTTTTGTATGGTGTGGTCCAGCCAGCAGCACCCCAACAGTACTGGTTCCTATTATTTGCTGCTGCTGTGGTGCTGCTGACCCTAGTTCATAACAGCAATGGTTTCACCTCCTCAGAAGTAAGGATTTTGAACAATGAACACCACTGCCCTCTAAAGGGAAAACGGGTTAGTCTCCTCCTGCTGCTGCTGCTTCTGCTTTCCCAATCCTGCCCTTCTCTTTCAAGATCTCTGATTTTAGAGCTAGGGGTTGTGCATTCAGCTCTGAGTGCTTTATATTTCTATGAAATTATCACCTTCTAAATTAGCTCTGTTTACCACGGTGGGTGAGGAGGGCTGAATACCTGGCTCAGGTTTGTGACTGACCCAGGAGAGCCACCATCAGCTGCATCAAGAGGGGTCTGGGTTGGCTCTCCTGCAGTAGTGAAACATCTACACTTGTCTCTCCCTCTACACCACACTCTGTGGAACTGCTTTCTGTGCAGATCACAATGATGCTTTTACTCGCTGCTGCCACTTGATGGGTGTGCTTCTCACAGA
This sequence comes from Turnix velox, assembly GCA_013400935.1. NCBI lineage: Eukaryota > Metazoa > Chordata > Aves > Charadriiformes > Turnicidae > Turnix > Turnix velox. Next base: position 370,087 of record VZTY01023289.1, on the reverse strand, counting down.
CATGGTGTCGCTCTGTGTGACAGGCAGCGGCCATCATGTTGTCATAGCAAAATCAAATCTGACAATACAGACAAGCCATAATGTCATGCAATTAATTTTAAAAGTCTTTTCATCTTCAGAGCAAAGAGAAAACCATTCTTGATTCACAGCTCCCTCGCAGGTCAGAGGGATGCTGTGCTGCTGCAGCTGCAAAGTGAAGACTTGTCATGCTGGAAACACTGACACATTCAACCAGAATTGAGTACTGTGATTGCCATGAATCACAGGGCCACCAGAACACAGGGCTATCACCCTTTTCAGGGTTGCAGCAGCCATGGCATGAAGTGAGGTGGCCATCTGCATCACCATCATTGATATATCATAATTTCTCACTCCTGATTGCCAGCCAGGACTGGAAGCCAGGATGAGTTTACAGAGCTTGCCCTAGAGACCTGATTTTAAAACAAACTCCTTCTATATTTTTATTTCAAATATTAGCAGTGGAATACACTGAATCATTTCAGAAAGGTGCTAAAGAAATATTCCATAGTTGTTAAAATATCTGTCAAAATGTTACAATTTATTTAGCTTTACAGAAAGAAATCTACTTTTTAAAGCTCCAAGGCAATAAGAGCTGTTCACAGGTAAATCCTCACTGAGGATCAGGTCCTCAGCTGCAAAGAAGGGAGGATCTTGTTTTGTCCTCAGGGGAAAACCTCAGCTTGAAAATTAGTTCAGTGCCAGAAAAATCTGCCTCAAGGCAAACACTTCTTTTATAATCTGTTCACTAATATAAAAGTGCATTAATACAAATATGGCAAGTGGATGAATCTAATTTGTCATGTTGCCCTTGGGCAGACAAGATCTAACTTTTAGCCTAATTTTGTTACTTGGTGGTTAAGTGAACCAGCTGATCTTGTACCCGGTGGTCATTACTAGCTGTTAGAGGTGAAAAGTTCACTGCTTGGACAGATTTTCCCCTGTGAGTACTTGCTTTGATTCTTTTTCCCCTGAAATTACATTTTGGCCTAACTTGAGGTAAAAGCCTATGCTTAGAAAGCATAATTGTGGGCTTTATTAGATTTATTAGACCAGATTTGTATCTAAAGCCTCTGAGAAAGTGTACAGAATTCTACCAGCATTACTTGCCTATATATATCCCACTCCTCACCTCTTTAGATTCATATATCTCTCATAGAATGAGAGTGTCAGGCCACAGCTGAGATTCCTGGATACACCAGGGAGGTACACTAGGCATAGGTGATTTCCTAGTATTAGTCTTCATCTTAAACATAATTCCCTCGAAATTACCTTGGCATTTTTCCTCTTTATTGAAGTAATTTTGCACTTCCATTAAAAACATTTCCCCTCTTCCTCTACTCACAGCTTAAAAATACTTAAACCCTGAGTAAACATGGTAATTTTGTAGATGTTTCTCTGATGAAAAGTTTGGTTTAGCAAAAAATTTAGCTGACCCTGTCTTCAGCACATACGTTCCTCTGAAAGGAGTAAGTGTATGAAGACTGAGCCTTCTTGGATTTCTGTAATTTAAGGATGCAAAACCTTGCTGATTAATTAGGAGTCTTCCCCCCTCTGATTTCTCAGTCATTGCTGCAGGTTTATGTGCTAAGTAATTAGCTCCAGTGCTGATGAGAGGTGGATTTATCTGGGAGGCTCAAGGGACAGTGGTTGTCCCCCTGACCTAAGCACCAAACCGCTACCTGACAAGCTGCAGGGTTGTGGGTTGCCTCTTACTTGATGTAAGGCCAAACAAGCACAATCTTGCTGGAGCTGCCACTAGGTTGGTGCTTTGTTAAAGCTTTCTCAGTCTTGGAGCTCAATGCTGCAGACATGTCCCACAGGCAGGATTGTTTTTTACTTCTGACTTGAAACTATTCTCAAAAAAAGAGCCTTTGTTTACTTCAGGGAATGGAGGTTTTGTATATGGGGAAAGGACTGAAAAATCTCTTAGAAAAACCAGCCACTGACTTTATTTAACAATGTGGTCTTGAAAATCTTGTGATTTGACATATTTCTATAATATGGAAAATCTTTAATCAAAACCATTGCAATTGTCATCATTCCACTAGTGGCCACATGAAGCCCCACTGAAGCAAAATCAAACCAGAGAAATTGCTCTCCCATCAGCATTATTATCTCACACCCTGGGACAAATTTCAGAACCCAAGTAGTGTATGAACAGATGGGAAACAAAGCAAAACAGCTGATGACTACACATAATGAGTCTTAATGGCCAAGGAAAAAAAAAAGAAAGAAAAAGCAACAGTAGCAAAAATTAATCCAGAATTTATCTGTTTATGAAGATTCAGCTCAGCGAAGTCTGAAATGGGCAAGGTAATATATATGCAAACAAGAATTAATATGGCAATAGATAAGCAAATTCAATCCCAGAGTTTGGCTGGAACTGCTGGATAATCCCAGGGACAGCAATGGCAACAGATACTTCCTCTTGTCTTGAGCTGTCTCTCCTTTGGTCTGTGTCCACAAAGGGATTCTGTCATGTACCAGCTGTGGTATTTGGAAGCAATGTAAATGGTAGGAAAATTTGCAGCACAGGGAAGAAAATCACCTCCCTTTCAGCTGTGGCCAAGTTTTCTGTGAGCTCTGATGGTCAGAAAGGGGCCTTGGTTGCTTTAGTCAACAGAGAGCCAGCACAAAAGCCAAGTGTTTGTCTGCAGAACTCATGCTGGCTATTGTCGACGAGCTGTTGTTTTTGGGAACAGCTGGGAGTTCTATTTGGGTGAGCAGTGTAGTGAATAGTTACAGTAGGTGGTTAAGCCTAGCAATTAAGAGTCAGAGATTGCTCTCAATACATCACTACACAGCATAGTCTTTTGGCCATCCATGGTGAGAGAAGCACACTTGTAGCTATTTGGGTACCTAACAACAGCGAGTGAGCATCCCTAGTTAGAGAGATGGACTCAGTGACTGGGGAATAATAGAATTGCCTGGTTGGAAGGGAGCTTTCAGATCATCTACTCTGACCATCAACTCAACTCTTAACAAGAACCATCACTAAGCCAAACTCTATCTCTAAGTACTATATCTGCCCATCTTCACCACAAGAGATGATGCCTGAGTAGCCTGTTCCAATGCTTAATAACCCTTTCAATGGAAAATTTCTTCCTCATATCCCGTCTAAGTCTCTCCTGGCACAACCTGAGGACATTTCCTGTTATCCTCTCTTATCACCTATTACTGGGGAGAAGAGATCAGCCTCCATCTCTCTACAGTCTCCTTCTAGGAACTTGTAGAGAGCAAAAAAAGATCTCCCCTCACCATCACCAGGTTAAACCATCAGAGCTCTGTAAGCTGATCCTCATAAGGCTTGTTCTCCAGCCCCTACACCATCTTGGTTGCCCTTCTCTAGACCAAATCTGCACCTGAGTGTCTTTTTTTGTGGTAAAGGGCCTGAAATGGGATGTAGTACTCAAGGTAGGGCATCATCGGTGCTGAGTACAGAGGGATAATCACTTCCCTAGTCCTGCTCACCACATTGTCCCTGATACAGGCCAGGATGCTGTTGGTCTTCTCAGAATTTCTCTGTGGAATTTTGAAGGAACTCAATTCTTTGATGAGTTTCCCTCTTATCCAGTGTCACCCTGTTCTTATATTTGGGTCCAGAAGCAGCAGGTAACCTGCAGTAGCATGTTTCCTCCCTGTGATTTGCTTTTCTTTACAAGATCTGCTTTTCCACAGTTGCATCTGGGTCACTTCTTGATGTCTGAACTTGATCTTCAGCCCAAGTGACAAAGGCTGCTCTCTGCCTTCGCTTGTTCACAGTCATCAAGCACAGCTCAGGATCTGAATGTTCCTTCTCTGCCCTCCCAGGCATCAAAAGAGCACTCACTTTTAACCTGCTGCCAGTGCAAACAGGTCTGAAAGCCTATGGCAATTTAAAATTGTCCCACAGAGAAGGAAAATTTTACCTAACAGCTACATATATATTCTGCTTATCCAATTTCATTTAGTAAAATTTTAATTAAGGATAACTTTAATCAAATTTGGAGGTAAAAATTACTCTTAGCATAACATGGATTGCAAGAGGATTACTGTCACCAAGTCAAGCTCATTAGAGATTCAGAAAATTGAGTTAGAGTAAAACTTTTGAAGTCAAGCCAAGGACTCCAAACGTGTAAACGTATCATTTATGCATTAAGATATTACTGTCTCTTTCTGCTATGAAGTAGAAAAGTATAGAATCACAGAATCATTTAGCCTGGTGAAGACCTTTAAGATCATCAATCCCAGCTGAGTACTGCCAAGTCTGCTACTACACCAAGTCCCCAAGTACTATCTCTACACATCTCATAAATCCTTCAGAGGTGGTTCAACATGCTTCAATGCTTAATAGCACTGATGGTGAAGTTTCCCCTAATATCCAAACCTCCCTTACTGCAACTTGAAGCTGTTTCTTCACAGCTTAAAGGACTTGGGCACCTAATGATGCAATGACCTGCTTAGTGCCTCGTATTAGGTATTTTGAAAATGCATTGAAAAAAAAAGTTGGAATGCATTGCCTCGTGTTGTTGAGTGAAAGTATTTTAAAAAACAGATTAAGGTTTACTATTATTGCCCTCTGATGCATGCATTTTAAAAGCACTGATCATCAAATGAACTTGTTGCTGAAACTAATTGTTGGTTCTCAGAAGTGAGATCCTGCTCCCAAAGGGAAGGATATCACAACTGGAACACTCTAACTCAGACTGGAACAGTTTTAGAACAGTTTTAGATCCAAAAGGGGCCATTCATGGGGATGGTTTATGCAAGGTTTTTATTTATTCAGACCGATTTCTCCATATGCCCAGCTGGGCTGTTCAAGGCAGACCTTTCTAGTTGTTATCCTTAGCGTGACCTTAATGTTCCTTTGCCATATGTTTCTGCTTTTATGGGTCATGTTTTACGCCAGTTCACAGTCAGCACCAATTTACTGCAGAAGTAGTAAAATACCAGTGAATAAAAATCAGTATGAAAATGTGTGAAAGCTTCTCGCTGCCTGTGGATGGCTCCTGGGTTGCTCAGCTTGTAGCTGGAGTGGATTTCCACAGGAGCTGGAGGAAAAAGGGAATACTTTTTGCACAGTATTATGTCAACACTATGGTGCAAGGCTTAATTTTTTTTAAAAATTAATTATCTCAAACAGTGGAGAATTGATGAATACTTCTGCAGAAACACTTCTCCTATACACAAGTTTTATATAAGACATGTCTTAATAGTACAGCAGGGGTCCCATGAGCATGCACATCACATAATGTATGTGCTACCTGGTAATATGGAGTATTATCTGTTGGACAGTTTTATAGCTTTTGACCAGAATTTTGCTAATGTATAAGAAAGAAATGGAAAGGTGTTGGTGGATCTGGCACATAAACAGCTCCCAGGGAGGCTGCAGGGGAGATGGTTCACAATACCCTCAGGAACTGTGCATGAGATCAGTGTCATAAAACCATGGCTAAACCTGAGATAGGGGGTCTGAAAGATTGGTGCTGGGGGTCACCTGGCACAGGGCACAAAATCAGTTGCTCTCCAAGAGTGTCAACACAGTGAGTTTCATCTGCCTACAGCACTGGATTACCAGTGCATGAGTGAGCAAACACAGGCTGGAGGGAATGGCAGAACGAGTGCTGTTCAGGCTGCAAGAAATATTGCATTGTAAATTATGTCTTCAGCTGGCCATAAATTTGCCAAAAGTTTAGTAGTTTAGATTAGAGACATGACACTTAATAAAACAAATGGTTCTCCACTGCTCCACTGTCTTTATCTGCCCTGTGAAAAATCCACCTACATCTGGCTGAGTTACTAGCCTTTGAAAAGGCAATTCACACATGCTCTGTAGAAACACATTCAATTTTAGCGTTTAATGACCCCAAGGATTGCCTCATGCCTCAGCTTGGCCTCTCAGAACAAATAAACTTGTTCAGCTTGAGTTGATGGCTCAACAGTCACAATGTACATCTCCTGTCCAGGCCATGAGGTGCAGAGGGCTTCTGTAACTATGACTTTTACTAGTGATCACAGCTTTCTCTCTAATGGGCCAGGTTGTAACAAGACGTGGAGCCAGAATTCGGCCACGTGTTCTCAGAGTTGCATCCTCCTCCCTAGGAGGTGGTAGGAGAACTGGAGAGATGAGGATTTAGAGGTGAAACCAGGTGGGATACTGGAAAATGGAGTCAGTGGGATGGGGTGGACTGAAAGGTGAGGCAGGCATAAATGCCTGGAAACAGTTGGGCTGGGAAGTACACTTGCTGGACAAGTAAATGGGGAAGGCTAGAGGGAGGACAACTGGAGACTAGGAGAAATCCTAGTTGTTGTTTAAGCCTGTTGGGTGCAACCCTAGAGAAGTGGATCCTGCTCTCCCTCCTCTCCCTGAGCCCTGACAAGTCACCCTGACAAGTTGCTTAAACCAAACTTCGAGCAGATGGTGAGATTGCACATTGCTTATTTTCAGCCTGCCAAGCTGTAGACTTTTGGGTCTAATTTCCACAAGTACTCAGAGCTCACCTGCCACAGAAATCAATGGAATAGGTGCTTTGAGCACCATTACAGGCTGCCATCTAATGCTGAGCATCCTGCACCCTTGGTTCTGGGAAATGGGCAACTCACATGAGAGGAATATGTGGACCCTTATCTCACTACACTTCAGCATTCCACACACAAAACGGAAATGAGAAAAACCCTCGCAACTGTGCTAGGGCAGGAAATAAATTAGCATTTAAGAGGCACACAAGTACTGTGTTGATGAACTCCACAGAAAGGCTCAGGAGGGAATTAACAAAGGCTGTCTTCAGAATAGGCTTGGAATAATATGCAGTAAATGTGTCACGGAGCCACATGCTGAAGTCCTAGAAGAAAGTGAAATATATGGCCACTTGTTAGCTCTGCACTATCTACTCTGACACCAAGAGAGGAAAAGCCCTCTGAGAAAGAATAGCGGCACTCCTGGGACTGGGGCACAATGTGGGTGTCACAACACCCACATTCACCCAGCCAAATCACTGCTGCTCCAAAACCTACCTTTTGCCTTTACCACCGTGTCAGTGTTTGACTTTCTAGCCTAAAGAATACATCAGCAAGGTTGCTTTCATTCTGCAGTGCTATTCTTATGGGGGACAAGAAACTTCTGATGTAGGATGAGGGAGTAGGGAAACCCTTTGCTCTCGAGGCTCCATCTGCCTTATTATTTCCAGACAGAAGAAAAGAAACTGTGATTTGGGGGCAAATATGGCTGGAATATTGGGAACTGGAGTAGCTGGAATGGGAGTAAAGTAGGCAGACTGAAAGATGAGGCAGGTATAAAGATGTGGAGTGCCAGTGCAAAGGCTCTAGAAGCTACTGGACTAGAAAGAGTAGTTCTTGGTGAATCTTCCTTAAACTGGTGATGACTGCTACTGCACAGTTGTCTTTATTTGACCCTGTGACAAGCAGGTTACATATTGCACCCCAGGGAGTTAAGGGTTTTCCAGGAAGACCAGCCAGAAGCAGGTGCTCCTATTGCTTCCATGTGAAAAACAGCATGTGGAAGAGTGAGTCTGCAGCAGAGTAAGGAAATGGAGAAGCTCCCACCCATGGCTTTCCCTTGCCTTAGAGTTGGGATGTGACTGAGGCAAGATCTTGACTCAGAAGCTCAGAGTACTGAGGAGCAAGAGATATCAGGCACATCCATGTTGATAAAAAAAGACCAGGGTTTGCACCATAATCCCAAGGCTGGTGGTACAGGCAGACTTCTGGCTATATTGCTCATGGATAGCCTCTGACAAAGGAGCCTATGTTTACCTTGCATAGCACATGACTCTTGGTATCCTCTAGATCTCAGTGGCTTTAAGGTGTAAAGCTGTATGTACACACTATGCCAAATACTTAAGTATTTCTATATGTTTTCACAGTTCGGGGTGTCTGCAGCAGGCTGAGAGCTGTGTTATAGCCCACCAGAGAACTGTTTTAACAGCATGTGCCAAAGCTTACGCACTGCATGCTGTGTGGGCTGAGGGAAGGGTTATGACAATGTGCATGGCCAGCTCGGCCATGATTAGAGCCAAATGTGGGGCAGTGTCATCTCTTCTGCTTTGTGGTACAGACCCTGCAGTGAGCTGGAGCGTAGCTTTGTAGCAGGGAAGAGTAGGTGGGGCCAGGGGTCAGGAGAAGAGGACCACAGGGATTGTTGGTAGACCCAAGTGGGGATGATGAGTCATTCTGGGGTTCACTCTGCAGGAGTCACCTCTGTAGCAGTGTAGATAGTCTCACAAAGACTTCTGGGCCATGGCCACCCTTAGTTTTGATATGCCAAGGCACCACCCAGAGACCTTTCTCCAGGCTGTGCCAACCACTGGGGAGAAAGATGATCACTGCTGCCATGGTGGCCACAAAGCCAGCTCGCATTTGGGAAATGCACACATCAACTTCTACTGTGGACTGAGCACTATGCTGGCAGGAAGATTAAGTCTGGATTTTGATGCTGATTTGCCCCCTGATTCACCACATCGATGGATCACATAACCAGCTCAGCTGTGTCCCTAGCCATGGATGCTACTTCATTTCTTTGAAATACTGCAGTTAGTGTACTGGAGCTTCTCCCCTGAGCAGGTCTCTGCAGTACAACACTGCTTTAATGCAGAGCTGTGAGCCAGCACAAGTGCAGAAGCTTCAGAGTTATGTTAGCAAAAGATTCCAGCAGGGTTTATTAGCCTGGTAGGAGAGCCACACTTTATATCTTCTGTGCTGGAGCAGAGCTGAGCAGAGCTTGTCTGCATCTGCCCACACCACCTGTGGGAGCATAGATGTTTTTCAAGACATTTTGCCCATGCATTTAATTTTGAAGTGCTTTCAATAATAAAAGAGTACCTTCTATGTCAATTACTTCACACCTGCAATGTAATTTCTGTAATACCAGGGGGAAAAGCCTTGGTTTTCCATCTGATGAAGGCATATTCTTGCAGAGCCCTTGCTGATGTGTGGCACCCTCCTCTGCAGTCTGGTGGAGAGGGAGGAGGGAAGAGCACTGAGGAAGATATGTCCCTCAGATCTTATCAATACAGAAAAATTCATGTGTATGATTTTAAAAAATATATATTTCCTATATTGGGAGATGAACAGTTCTGACAATCTGGTGAAATGGGAAGGGAATTAGAGGGAAATGAGCAGATGGGAGGTGAGAGGTAGATGAATAGAATCACATGATGTGATCAAATTTATTTGCTGCAGTGTGTCACTGAAAGCGTGAAATCTTCTGCATTGGGGGAAAAAAGAAAACATACCACCCTCCTCCTTCTGCAAAATCCCTCCAAGGAAGCCCAGCACAAATATTATATAGCCTCACTCCTGTTGGTTGCAGCACATCAGTACTGCAGGAATGAAAAGTACCAAGTGAGGGATCAGAGATCTGGAAGATGTCTTTTAAGGCAAATTACTGCTAGCACAGTTCAGGATTTTGGTATTTTATCTTTTGTGGGAAACACAACTGATACCCAACAGGCATCAGTTCCTGTGAGCTGATTCAGCTGGACTTTGACAAGAGCCTTCCAAAATCAGTAGAGCTAGAAGGCCTGCACACCATCTTACATGGTTTTTGACTGAATTGGAGAGAGTTGCTCCAAAATGACCACACACATAAAGCCATCTGCTCTTAGATTCTGCTGTACATACCTCTGTAGTGCTGTCATTTGAACTATATGGCTGACCTGCGGGAGAAACAGCTGGATAGTGTTGATTTTTCAGACTTCCAAATACTCTTAGCTGAGCAGTAAAACAACGATGGGGAGTTTGATTGACACTTTAAATGGGGCACAGTCAGATGGTACCCAGGCTTCAGATCTGAAAGTGGGAATTCATTCTTCCTCCTGTTTTCATTTTCCTCTCCTAAACAAGGTTACCTAGCCTTGCAAACTAGGCTAGGAAAGGCTATGGGCATTAATTTGTCTGTTAATTACTTCAAGCCCATGGTAACCAATTGTACTCTGACAAGAGCCAAGTCTCCCACACGTAGCATGTTATAGAAAGTGTCTACCACAGTGTAATACAAAAAACTGTCTACTTGAATTAGAATTTAAATCAACCAGATCCTCCACACCCAAACATAGAATCATAGAATAGAATCATAGAATAGAATCATAGAATCATAGAATAGTTTGGGTTGGAAGAGACCTTAAAGATCATGGAGTTCCAACCCCCCTGCCATAGACAGGGACACCTCCCACTAGATCAGGCTGCCCAGTGCCTTGTACAGCCTGGTCTTGAAGACCTCCAAAGAGGGGGCATCCACAACCTCTCTGGGTAACCTGTTCCAGTACTTCACCACCCACACTGGTTACTAATAATTTTTAGCTGATAAAAGAGGAAAACCAGAAGGCTTTGAGTTCAAATATACCCCTTAAATGTTCCAAAGTTGCAGCATATACAGGACGTGCCACATTTCAGGTGAGTATTGCAGGTTGTGAGGCAGTTGTGACATGAGATGTTGGAAATATGGCTTTGTAAAAAACGGAACATGTCTTCCCTTGTGTTAGTAGATGATAACTCATCAGAACAGGGACTCAAATATAGGTAGCACAGGAATCGTATGACCATATATTTAGAACAGGTCAGATTAATTGCACCCTGAGAGTGTCTATTTCCTCTCTGTCATTCATAGCACAGACTGACCACAGATCTGTAATGGTGAGTCAGAACACAACACAAAACAGGTAAATGTAATGATAATGTAATGATAATGAGGAGAAGGCTAATGCAATTACTATTTCCTGCTTCCATTATTAGTTTATATTTGTCCCAGGTCAAAATAACTTGGATGTGTCTTGAAAATTAAAAATTATTTGCATTCATCTTTCAGAAACCACAGCACATTTGAGGCCCTGCTGCCTAAGCGCAGGCATCCTGTATGATTTTAGGCACTGTGATGTTCTCTGTGCCTCCATCTTGTGTTGAGAGGGATATGAGTCTTCTATAAATTCTGATTCATAACTGTCAGCCATAGAAAGTTGTCTTGGATACCTTGAAGTGCCTTAAATTATTGTAGGTACTTACATTTAATAGCTGAATGTCATCCACAGTCAAACCTCAAAGGCATAGTGAGCATCAAAAGAAAATCATTGCTCTGTCAAGATAGAGAAACATGAATTGGGATGTTGCAGAGAAGCTGGTATTTCTGTGGGTGCAGAATCATAAAAAGTTTGAGGAGAGGATCTCAGGAGATCTACACAGCCTTCTGCCCAGGGTCAGTTACAGCAGGCTGCCTTGGACCAGGTCTATCTGGATCTGGAATATCTCTAATAGTGAAGACTGCACAACCTTTGTGGGCTTCATATTCAAGGATTTGTCCACTTTATCAGTAAAATGGAAGGTGCTATGTTTCAATTTGTGCCTGTTGCCTCTTCTGCCACTGTCATTGAGAAAAGTCTGGCTTCATGTTCTCTTCTCCCTTCCATGAGGTATTTATACACATTGGTGAGGAAAGGCAGCAAGTTAAAAGGGCTTTTGTCTGGTGCCACGAACTTCTGCTTGCCATAGGCTACCCACAGAACAGTATCCACAGCTTTTACAGGGCCAAAACTTAAACTTTGCTTGCCCAATAAGGCAAGGCCTTATTGCTCATTGCCATTTTACATCAAAATTTCTTAAACTATTGTGCAAGAGGATGTCTGTGTGCTTTGAATGCAAAGATGGTTACAAACTGCAAGGATTAGTCAGGGCAAAAGTACTTTAGTGCAATTTATTTTTCAATAGGAGATTAAGATTCTTTAAAGATTAACACCTTTAAAGAACCATGATCAGATTCTAATTAAAAATTTGAAATACATTTGTAAAATCCTCTGAAAAAAAAGTGAATGCAGTTAAAACAGGTAGCAAGCCTTTTGAAACAGAAACCAGTCTTAGTCCTAGGTTCAATACTAGAGTCAGTATTTGTTTTATACTCGTTTCTACAGCCACAAAGTCTACTGCAGATCTGAGAGGCAACTCCTAGCTTCAAACAGAGAAAATGGAGGATAATGAATCTCTGCAACAACAAACTCATCAGCTCCCTTTTCCATAGCTTAGTGAGCAAATGGGGGGGACACAGACCTCAGAAAATGTGGTAGTCTTGAATTTTTCCCACTAGTTTAAGCCCATTCAGCTTTTGTCACTGCAAGAAATGATGCTCCACTTTCTTTAGCGTTTTCTCTTTTTTATGTGTTGCGTTTTTATCTTATCTTTTATCAGCAAAAGATAAACTATGCCTCCCACCTTGAAGACAGAAACTAATAAAAACAGCAGGTCTCTGAATAAAGTTTTCCTTCCAAGATGTAGACAAGGAGATAAAGTTGCAGGACTGGGCACTGCCAAATTCTGACTTCTTCAATGATCTTGGGTAACTCATGAAACTTCTGCTCCCTAAACTGCTATATCAGTAAAATACAATTTATCTACTTGGTCTTTCTTGAGATTTTTAACAAGCATGAGCTGAGGCTCACTTCTGTAAGAATGTGTATAGATGACTTTGCGTGTGCAAAGTCTTCCAATAAGCAGCAGCAGATGCAATTTTGCCTACAAAGACAGTAAGATTTTCTACAGATCTCATAACATCTGAATATAGGTTTGCTGGGTGCATTCAGCATCATGGAGCATTGCTAAGTGCTAAACATTTGGAAAGTATTTGAGTCATGCAATGAGTCAGTCACATCCCTGTTCATATTCAAAGGAATGTTTCTCAAATTTCTTACACATTCCACAGAAAAGAAATAAAAAGTCTTAAGGATGAAAAAGAAGAAATAAAAGCAAGGGACTGCAGGATAACTGCTGTGGCAGCAGCCTTCTCTAACATGTGTCTTCTTGTTTTCAGGTCCCAGTCAGTGGTGGAAGCCGGTACGCTGAAACATGAAGATCGGGGGGAAAGTGAGAACACCCAACCACTGCTGGCTCTGGACTGAGTTCCCACGCACTCAACATACACAGATACATCAACTGACTTCCACCAGAGCAGAAACCCCCAGAACACATCACATACACACATGCACACACATACACCCCACACATGCAGAAACCCACAGAGCATATCACTTGAAAACAAGTCCTTTGTGTTTCTTGACCAAGTAATCACTGTCACCAGCTACCTGTCCATGTGGCCAACACTGAACAAAAACTGAGAAATTTCTATTGATGCAGGAGTCTGTCCACAAGCAAAGAATTTTTTTCTTTTTCCTTTTGACTTATGAAAGTAAAATATTGGAAATGATGGGACTACTTTCTCTGTTTAAAGGAACCAGGATGTGTCAGTAGAAGTTTTCCTGAAGCCTCCAGTAGGGATGCTCTGCTTTACAGAAGCAAAGGTTACCTGTGGTTTAAAGAAATGCATCTCAGATTTAAACTTTGCACTGTAATTAGCAATTCAGTCTGGCTCAGAGGGCAGAAATAGCAGCATCTATTGCTCAAATCTTAAAGAAAGATTTTGCATTAAATAAAGAAAGAAATCAGTGCCAGCATAATGCAATTCAACATGACACTTTGTGATTGCCTTGCTCATGCTGCTTATAAGAGGTCACTTATTTCAGTATCTAGCAAAAATTACTCTATGATATTGAAGCCCTTATAAAACTGTCAGCTTAGTAGAATTAGCTGCATGGGCAGCAGACGCACACATTTTGAAATGTAATTATTTAATTTTAATGATGTGATTTTTTTCTACAGGCAACTCAGGAGCCCATTAGATGTGTATGTGTGTGAAGGGGGGGTGCTAGGAAGACCCTTTGGAGACATTTACCAGTGATTAATGGTTTGATACAGATTGTTTCATTTAGGTCACAACTGCAAATGAAAGCTCTGCAGAGCCATTTACCCTCTTCCCTCCTGTTGTCATTTGGAAGGCATAGCCAGAAGGGTATGCTGATTGCAGATGCAGGCCATGCTTAAAATGAAAAAAGAAAACTTACACAAGCTTCTGCTAGAAGGAAATGTGGAAAAACAGAAGAACTGAAATGCCAAAGATCAGTTTGTTACTTACTCTAGCAGCAAAGAGAGCCCCATCCCTTCATTGAAACAGAAATAAATGAAAAATCATTATCAAATTACATGTGCAGTGACTTTATTTTCTAAAATGGTTCAACCACTGTATACGCACCCATCAGTCTTCAATTAAACTTCCATACACTGACAATTGACTAGAACACGCGGTTGGCAACAACAAATCAAAGGTAGCAGTGTAAACCATATGTATATAAAATGAGATGACAATGGGCACAAGAGAGTTTAATGTGCCTCTGGAACATCCACTGAATTCCTAAGAGATACACTGAAGTGATGATAGATCTCAACTGGATGTAGTCAGCCCAGACAGATGGATTCACAAAATACTGCCTTTATTTGCAACATTTTATGGCCCTGCAGGGCAGACAGGACATCCTGACAGACCTTGTCAACACACCTGGGATTTTCCCTCTAGTACTTGTACTACAAAATAGTCTCTAACCACTTTATGCAGCAGCACGTCACTGACACAAAGCCTGGCCTTCATGACAGAGAGCAAGGTCTTTAAGGCAACAGATAACCCAGCAAGGCAATACAGGAGTCAGAAAAAGAAGCAGAAGCTTACAGAAACATTAAACAAATGAAAATACTAAGCCCACTTATCTTTGGGATTTCATCCATTCCCCCTCCCCTGGCATTACTACCTATTACAGAAAACTCCTGGCTACAGAACACAACTCCCTCCCTCTTTCCTGGGCTTACAAAGACCCAGAGACATTTGGGTTTGTCACAGAGACTTTGCTTAGAGCAGAATGTAAAAAAAAACAAAACAGACATAAAAAGACAGCATTAACTTTGGTTTATGATTTTTCTCTGTTAATACACTTGCCTCCACCACCACTGAATCTTTGTCATCACATGTTACAATGTCATCACATGTTACAATCTCTGTTCTTTCAATTTAGACTCATCCTGCCAAAAAGTGCAAATATGACAAATCTAGTCCTTGAGTATTCAGCCTTGCAGGAGACAAGAATTATTTCTTTATCTGTGACATGGATCACTACATATGATGTCTTGTATATAACTGTATGATGCCTGTATTTAACTGTAGGATCCAATACTGACTCTGTGCTTGCAAGCAAAGTAACCACAGGCAGGGAGGAATGCACCTCCTGATGCCATGATGACTACACACTGCCTTACAAAGGGTATAGTATATTGCCCTACTCTATCATTTCCCTCTGTAAATAAATCTAAAGAAAAATAATGCTTAAACTGCAATGTTTCTTCATTTGAAATGTTTACATTCACTTCTTCTGTGGGCATTTCCATTGCTGAAAAGCTTTTTCAAGATGAAATATCAGTTGGCAAACAGGAATATCTGAAATAACATACCACTTTTTCAGTGCCTAATTTCAATACTTTGCTATCTATATCCTCCCCGTGTATATAACAAATCCAAGAACTGCAGCTAACAAAAAGATAAGCTCTCAGCTCCCTGACAGGTAGGCAGAGAGTACATTCACTTCAGCATTGCAGCAGCTGTTCATGAGACACTTTGCCACATTCAAGGCACTTGAGAATTTAAATGGCCAACATGTCACTAGACAGTGTAATATACAGTGCTACTCTGGCACATACACACATTTTGGGTAGATTACTTGTATCTATTTGCCAGTTGCAATCTGAAAAAGTGTAAAACTACAAAAGAAAAACGAAAAAATCTGAAGGACGGCATCAATTTATATAAATAAAGCTCCAAAGGTTTTGCACTCCTTTAGTATTTAATATGAACTCCAGAAACTAAAATGCAACATCAATAAAAGTATTTCTAACCTATAAGTTTTGGTTTAAACAGTTTTTGATTCCTTTTTTAAAAACTATGTCTTTATTTCAGAGAATTACAATGTAGTTTTTAATCTTTACTACTTGATCACTTTACAGATACACAAAATATAGCTTCTGACTAAACAATTACCAGATTAAAAACCTTCTTCACTATTTCCTCCCCCCAAATATCAAGTACCTATTTGCAGTTTTGCACATGATTCTCCTGAAAATGGCTAAAAAATATTTGTATTTTAACAATGAAGCTTACAGAATTTTTTAGTTTTCATGATGATTAACTGAGAACTGTTACTTTTTTGCATATTGTATATAGTCTCAGTGTTATTTTTTGATGCAGACAGCACATTAAAGACTAATGATCATAGCTGTCTAAAACTGACTCTTGATCAGAGAGGCTTTAACAGTTTAATAGTAAAAAAGGAAATTAAAGTGCACACCTCCAGAAACTGGTTACACTAATTTACGATGCAATCACCATGTGTATTACATGGCATTAGAGGATTTAATTACCTAGTAAAATACAAAATCTGGAAAAGCATTTTGTTTATGGGAATGCAAAGCTCTTATCTCTATTTTGCTTCAGCAAATGTGGCATGCCAGTCATGATATTTCAGTACCATGATGTGGTCTCTGCAAAATCACTGATCATTAAGCAAGATCTTACTTATTGGATATCTTAGACTTACTGTTCAGTGTCTTTTGGACAAGAAACCTGAAGCTGAGGAGACTAAGTGACCTCCACATCTCCTGGCAGGTAAGTAGATAAAAGCCAGACATAAAAAAGACAGTTCTCTTTCCTGTTAGTGTTCTCTCTTTCCTATTAGTGTTCTGAGAAGTTAGCAATGGAGGGTCCACCATCCCCATCTCCCATTAAAAAGTACCAATCCAAAGAGACCACCCAATTGCTTAAACACCCAACCAGCTCTCTTTCTTGAAAATAGGGCTTTTTACCATGCATTAAATTCTGTATGGCAAATACAGAGCAGACTGTAAACACTACCAGGCATTATGTCATGAGTTCCAAGACAAGAAAAACACCATTAGTTCAATTAAAGGATTGTTCTAGCACTCTGTAGGATGCTGGCAGCAGAATTTAATACAAGTTAATAAACTGAAGCTCTTTGTCTGCTCTGCATGCTGGCAGGAAACCAACTTAGATCTTGTCCTTCTGCACAAAGCACAAGAAATTCTTCATTTTTTTTTCTGCCTTTCTGAATGACCACCCAAGGGCAGCCTAGGAAGAGACCCCAGAAGGATGTGCCCTAGACTCTTACTAGGTAGAAAATGGGTATCACAATACAAGCTTTTTTAATAACGGGGGAAACAGTAGTTCACTACATAATCCTAAGAACTACCAAGCACATAAAGCGCTGAGCCTACAGATGTCACATTCGCTCAACATCTTCCAAAACCACATTATCAAACTGAAGTTTGCCTGCTAACTAAGAAAAACTACTTTGTTTTAGGAGAAAGCTTCACTAAGCAGCTGATTATGCAAGTTTCTGTTTGCACTTTCGGGAAGGCAAGAGAAGGCCACAGCTGGCAAAAATGAAATCTGTTCATAGTGTTTTCCTTCTGCTGAGAGCTAGAGATGCATTTCTATATAGATATGTTATTCTTTTTTAAATAGTGGTTGATAAAAGAAGATTTGTCCGTAGTTACGCTAGAAAAATACAGTTACTCAGGTAGAAAAAAATACAAAACACATGTAACTCATTCACATTATCTACAGTTGATAACACAGGGACATGTTCTATGTCTAAAGCAGCTAACATTACAAATGGATACTGATTTTCAAAGTTGGCTGTGTGCAAATGTTTATAAATATCTTGCACGTTGCTTCTCAGATGAAAACCTGGGAAGAATTTCCTGGGTGCAGAATTGCAAATCTTGTGCCTGAATGTGGATGGGCAGGTGTTGCTGTTTTTTAAAAAAGAATACAGGCATGGCAAAAACATCTGCACATTCCTGTTTGAAAACCCAGACCTACTATTCTTTGCTTGCCAAGATTTGTCTTTTCAAACTTGCAGCCAGAAAAACATATCAGTGCTGTGTCAGTATGAAACAAAACATGGCTTATTTTTTTCCTTCTTTTCCTTTTTTAAATTAAGTCCTCTGTGATTGTATAATGCCATCTTTACCTCTTCTAACCTCTTGTAATACTAGAATTCTTTGTATGCTGGATAAATTAATCCTATTGACATATACCCCAAAGGAGTTAAAGCTCCTCTGCTCTGCATATAAGATGGGATGCCTTAAATAGCAGGGAGGGTGCGTCTCTGTTGTGCTGTTAACTCAGGGTGCCACACATCCACGATGAATATCAGGCGGTAAGTTTCAGCATCCTGCCATACTTCATGTTCGAAAGAGTCATCAAAAATAAGAACTTTCCCTTCTTCCCAGGTTCTGCAATACAAGAAAAAGAACACGTTTGAGTATAATACTTGAAGAGCTGTGGAGCAGGCAAGCTGTGCATCAGCTGTGAAGTTGCTCTATAACATACAAAAAATGATTTAAACAGTACATGTTTCACAGTTGAGATTTTGTTACCTGATGTAAAGGGTTTGCAGTATCAGAGTTTTAATTGAAATAAACAACAGAAAGATCAGTTTAATTGCGATTCATATTACTGAGGGATTGTTTCCTTCACTCTTCATATGCTCATATACACATTCAGACTTTTATAATTTTCTATATATAAACTTACAATGAGCTTAGTGCAGTAAGTAGGAAACAGGAATAATACTGGTGTCTTCATCAACTTTTCTCCTTTTCTGACCAGATACATACATAACAAGTGATGTAAACTGACAGAATGACCAGCAATAAGTGCAGTACTACTCCAAGATCTGTAGTTCTGTTCTTCTGTTAAGGATGTATCCAGTCAACACCCAGTCTGTACTGTTTCAAGAGGCAGGTCTGCAGGACTTTGCATTTGCACTGTCGAACTTTAAGAAATCTCATACAATTCTCCAACCTGCTGACATCTGGATTCATAATTCTATATAGAAACTTAACACCTGGTTAAAAGTATTCCTGATAGAGTAAAACACTAGCAACTGACCAGTGACCACAAGTGATAATGTCACGACAGTTCAAAAACTCACTGCGCTGGCTGTTTGTTGCTGCCCCTCAGATCTCAATCTCACATACACAGCAGATGATTATGTTTTACAGGGTTTGTCTATTGTAAAGTCAGACAGTGGCACAAGCAAAGTAAATTTATTTTGCATTGTAGCAGGACAAAAGCATGGACCCGATTATACCCCTACAGTCAAGGCAATATTTGCAAGTATTGTCTCTTAAAGCTTCTCTACAATGACCACATAATAGGATCTTTTAGGAGCAGAAGCAATCTATGGGAATGGATGTCTTTAGAGTGAACGGTAGTAATAGTAAAAAAGCACATCAAAGATGGAAATTCATTGCTTGGCTCATTCAGCTGTGGTCTTCCACAGAGAAAACAATTTTCTTTCTTCAAAAATTCAGTGAAAATGAGATTCAGACCCCCAGTTCATCTCAGTATTTTAACTTTTGATCAAGTTAAAATTAACCACAAAAATGTATGGGGTTGTGCTATAATGTCCTAAAGAGAAATGGAAATGAAAATAGGATCATTTCAACTGAAGTGATCATCAAAATGTATTTTAAGCAAGAGAAGATAAAACAAAAAGTATAGCATAGTAAAAAAACCTCACACTGGCTTACAAATAATGAGCCTTTGCCAGGTTTCAGCTCAGATCATGCATTTGTTCTGCTACCACATCACTTACCTGGTAACAAAATAATTTTATGTCATTACAGACACTGAGTCTCTGCTACTGGTCTGAAGTTACATTGGGTTTATTCAAGTCAGCAGGGGGTCAACAAATTGCAGTGCTACAATATGGTTAAAAATCAAGCCAACCTGGGCAATTTTTTTTGGGGTGTGTGGGATTTTTTTTGTTTGGTTGATTGGTTGGTTGGTTTTTTTGCATGTTTTGAGGGGCTGAGGGGATTTGTTTTTGTTTGAGGAGCATTTGTTTTGAAAATCATTTTGGAGGGGGGGGCCTGTTGCATTCTGGGGATTGATTTTTACTCCTGTTTTTTTAATAAAACCATGACTGAAAATATCCTGGCCTAAATAGTGAAAGTGCAGCTTGGTTGAGGATAAAGTTGATAGAACTATTAGCCCCTTTTGAATAAATTACAAACCTTACCATTACCATGCAAATAAATATTTTCTAGAAGCCTTCACATGTGTGAGAAACTCCCCAGAGAGGGACCAGAGAGATGACATCCTGAGCTACTTAGGGGCTAGCTCCAGTGTCATCTGTTAACAGTGAGGCCTTGGACAGGCTTCATAAGAAGGCTGGAATTCTGCACTATTTCAAAACAGGATTACCTTGTCTGAAAGAGATGCTTGACTTTGATAACTACATATTTACTTGCTATTGCTGTGCATTGCACCCTGCAGTTTTCTGAGCTGGGATTTCAAAACAGCCCAACAACCTAAAATGACCATAGCTGTGGAATATCAATAAGGTGCATCAGCTTCCAGAAGCTGCAGAAAGATACAAAGTAGGAGACAGAGAAGTGGTGCTTGCCCATCATAAGATGAGTTGCATCATAGAATTGAATGGTTTGGGTTGGAAAGGACCTTAAAGATCATCTTGTTCCATCCCCCAGCCATGGGCAGGTAAACCTCCCACCAGACTCATCTTAACACTCACACTGAGTGGCATATAAGTCACAAGGCATAAAATTCTCATTATTTCTGTTCCCTATCCTGAACACACAGCAGTGGGACAGGAGACCAGAAGACAACTGACCCTGTATGAAGGTATGCTAACCTTCACACTTTGTCTGCCAGCTCTCTCTCCCTGTGTGAAACCATTAGCTTACCACTGCTCTGAATAACCACTGCAAGGGGAAAAAGTGAAAATGTCCATGATAGGATTTCCTCCTGGTTCCTTCTTTACCCACTTTAGTTCGCTCACCTCTCTATTCATAGCCATCAGTATGCACTCTTTCAATGCTTTCAGGGAAACCTGCTCTGATTCTGATTGTAGAACTCTTGCCAAAAGCAACTAAACACATCCCAGCAGATCATAACCAGCTCTTGAATGGTTCACATTTCAAATGAGTGAGTCTGATGCATAAGACTGAGCCAAGTTCAGGAGCCTTGGTCTGCAACATTCCAGCAACAGGTGTTTCTCCACTCTTGACTTAAAGAGTGTTGCTACTACAGAGGAGGCCATTAAGTTCATTTTCCACACCACCTTCAGGTGTTCAGGTTGAGACAAAGCAGGGTGCCAGCTGCAAAAATGAGTGAACTGTGGACACCTCTTCTCTTAGTGGTAGATCAAAATCTCCACTTTGTTTGCACAGACCACTAAAGAGCCACCTAATGATAATGTCACTCAGTCAACACTGATCTGAACTCTCAATACTGTCCTAAAGTGAAAAGACCCTATGTCTCCATATTAGCTCTCTAAGCCTGTTCGCTACCCTTCCCTCCACCTAAGTGTCTGTCTTAAACTTATTTTGAATATTGCATTGGAATGCTGGAAGCAAAAGTCCATCAGTAACTGGATGTAGATAGTATAGGTTATAACACTGACCATGGCAGATTATTAAACAGAATAAATGTTACCAGGAGTCTACAGTGATGACATTTTTTGCTCTTAAATGTTTGATACTTTTGTCCTCAAAAATTCTAAACATTTCTTCTTGCAGTTGTTTTCAAATGTAATGAAAAATATCTTTGCTACATTTTGCAGTCATCCAGACAGGAGTGTCATTCCATTTATCAGTAGCAAGTATATTTGTACATTAATGCCAAAAAAAGAATTCAAAATGAATGCTTGTTGCACTGGGGTGTTGCAGAAAGACACATAAACTTTCAATATTTTACATATATATATGTGTGTGTATATATATAAAAAAGTACCATTAGAATTTCACATAAGAAATGAAGTCTGTAAGCGAAAAGCAATATAGTCAATACTACACTTGTAGTTTTTGTGATTAATAATATCACACAAAATCCTATCACATTTGCTCATATTTCCCAGGGGTGTGTATGCCCTGATTGTAAAAACATAACTACTGCATTTTGTTTTTTTGCACCAAGCAAGCAGAGATAAAACTGGTCTTCAAGTCTGCATAGTTTTCCCCTAAGGGGTAAGAAGTCTCACTTACAATGCACTTAAAAGAAATTTTCTACCGGTGTAACTCATTGGGCCAAACACTTTATAGATGTAGTCATCTTCAAATTAAATTCAATAGGAATATTTTAAACTGAATACTGGACAGGAAGGAAGCTTCTACAGAAATACAGGAGCATTCTGTTAATGAGGTGAAAAGGGAGGTATAGCATAGTCTCAGCTCTTGCTGAATAAGCAAAGAATTCTATGCAAAAATCAAACAAATGGAGGTACTTTGTTGGGAAGTATATGAGACTGGCATTATAAAAGTAAACACAGAGGGAATTCATAGACTAAACTCACTGTTATTTCCATGCCATAGTACAGAACATCAGCTTTGCCTCCCAAGATACTTCTGGCATCATTTGACAAATGATATTCATATGTTTGTACCAAGAGTTAGGGTGTAAATTGCCTGTTCCATGAACTATCTTATATCTCTTGATCAGTAAAATATCTTCTTTCAATCTTTCTTTTGTATTACTTACAGTCTCACCTCCTCTTTAGCCTTAAAGGTGGTGGAAAAAAAGGCACATCAAAACCTCAAACCATACCTGTTATCTTGGGCACACCGAATTCTGCAGCCTTCCTTAGGTATCACCAAGCCCAAATGCATCCTTAGTCGACAATTAGTGGGTCCTGTGTGGGGCCAGACGTGAGTCCCTGGGTGCATAATGGAATATTTGATCTGCAAAAAGAGAGAGGAAAGCCTTCAACACATTCAGCTTCACAGTCATACTGCTTAGGACTTAATGAAGTCTAACCCTTCATGATGGGCTGAAAGTATAATGTCCCCTTTTGTGAGAGTCTCGGCAACAACTGTGATTCCTCACATCCTAAAGGAGTTCAATACTACAAGGAACATGTCTTGTAGAGTGTGTGTACATGTGTAAAAGTGAATATTTTTAATTTTGATTACAATTATCAGTATTGATATTTCAACCTGAAAATAATTATCTACAATCAGAATACTTTCTTTCCTATGAAAGATTTACAGACACTTAAAAAGATGTCCACAGAAGACACAAGGCTTGTGTTACTCTGTTAAGACAGCCTGAACCCTCTCAGATAACAAATGGGTTGTGACAGTCACTGTCAGTCTTGGCTGGAGCAACCACAGGATGGTGGATTTCAGGAACATGTAAGAAGGTAGAAAGGCAGAAACCAGGATTACTCCCCACATCTTTGGGAGACAGACTTCAATGTATTCAGGGATCTGCTGGGGAAAAAGTCCCATGAGATAAAGGGCTGAAGAGAAGGGGGGGTCTAGGGCAAAGATCACTTTGATGAAGCTCAAGAATGGTTCATCCCCATTTGAGGGAAGCACAGAGACCCAAAGAAAGTTGAAACACAAAAAGGAAGCAGATAAGAGGTAGAAGCATGGTGAGGTGAAGAATGTAGAGACACTATGAGCACACAGAGGTAAGATTAGGAAAGTTAAATTTCTCCTGGTGTTGAATCTGGGAATGGAAGTGAAGGGCAACAAAAGTTTTTACATCAGCAGGAAAAGGAGGTCAGGAAAAACATAGTCCTCCTGCTAAATGTGGCAGGATATCAGACAACAAAGGACATGGAAAAGGCTGAGACACTACATGCCATCTTTGGCTCAATCTTTACCAATATGGATGACCTTCAGGAATACCAGGCACCTGAGATCAGTGGAAAAGATTGAGCAAAGAGGACTTACCCTCAGTGGAGAAGGATCAGATTAGGGGACAACATACTGGTCCATGGATCCTGATGGGATCCACTCATGAGTGCTGAGAGAGGTGGATGATGTGAATCCAGACTCAATAATCTCTGAAAAGTTGTGGCAATTGGCAGAAGTCCCTGAGAACCAGTGTAAAGTAAATGTTTCTATCTTGAGGAAGTGCAACCAGAAGGACATGAGGATATGAGGATGAAATATACATAGTAAGCCTCACCTTGGACATCACCCTGGGAAGGTGATGGAGCAACTTTCAACACTATCTGCCATAACCATCCTCATTGAAAAGCTGATGAAATCAAAACCAGTAAATTGAAATTGAGGTGAACTGAAACCTGTCAGTACAGCCAAAAAGTTGTGATCAGAGTCACAAAGTCCAGCTGGAGACCACACATTAGAGGTGAGTTACAGGGCTCTATATTGGGTACAATGCTGTTTAAAGCAGATGACCTCCAATGGTGGGACCAAGTGCATGAGGGCATCCTCCCCAGCAAGTCTGCAATCAGTAGAAAATTGGAGAGGAATGACTGAGACACTAGAATTATTTTGCTGACATTCATGAGGAACTTAGCAGGCTGGACAGAATAACAAATGGGAATCATAAGATGTTCAGCAAAGAGAAGTGCAAATTTCTGCATGAGGAGGAATAACCACAGGTATCAATACATGCTGGTGTACAGCTGTCTGGAAAACAACCTAGAAAAACACTGTGTAGTGCTCATAGGCAATTAGAACATAAGGCAGCAATGTGCCCTTGCTGCAAAAATTATAAACAACCACCACTCTTGTGTTAAGGAGAGCTCTACTAGCAGGTTGAGGGATGTGACCCTTACTTTCTACTCAGAGTTGGTGAGATTTCTCAAGTGCAGGGTCCAGTTTTGTGCTACCTACTGTGAGGAAAGCATGGACATATTGTAGCAAATCTAGAGAAAGCTACAGAGGTGATTAAGGGACTGGAGCAGCAGACAAAAAAGGGGAGGCTGAGAGAACTAGGACTGTTCAGCCTGGAGAAGAGAAGGCTCTGGGAGATCTTATCAACATATATAAATACCTGATGGGAGGAATGAAGAATACGAAGGCAGGTTCTTCTCAACAGTATCCAGTGAAAGGCAAAGAGGCAATGGATACAATTTGAAATACAGGAAATTCCATTTAAACATAAGAAAAACCTTTTTTGCTGTACACTGGAACAGGTTGCTCAGGAGGCTTTCAAGTTGCTGTCCTCAAAGACATTAAAAATCTCACTGGATGCTATTCTGAGCAGCCTGCTCTAGTTCGTCATGCTTTGCAGCAAGGGACTAGACTAGGTAATCTCCAGACATTCCTATCCCTTCCCACCTCAACCCTTCAGCAATGCAATCAATGAACAGGAAACATATATAATGTATGACAGTGCTGAGAAGTAACTTTTCAAATATATCTCAGGGTGGGACAGGGTAACTTTGATAAATATTTAGGTGTAAGGTTTCTCTTTTTTAGCTCTCCAACTGTAACAAAAAAATCAGCAGAAGACAGTGTGTGTCTAATGCCTTAGTTGTTCACACCATATAAGGTTTCACCTTGCCAGGTGAACACAGAGGCTCCAAAACACCACTTCTCCTATGTGGTAACTTGATTGCCTTGTCAGACCCTAATGCAACACACATAACTGGATGTGCAGGATAGGTAATAATATACCAGAAAAATACTTTTAAAAAATGGTGATATACCAGCATTGTGGAATGCTGTTGTGTATGTTATCTGCCCAAGTAGACCAATCTAGATGTCTGTGGATTACACAAGTATTGTGCTATATATAAATAGTCCTGAACAACAAGTAACCAACAAGTTACAATGATTGTAACTAATAAGTTACAATTATTCTGTAGAATTAAAAAATGTCCAGAATTAAATTGCTTGTACTACTTTTCATTTCCTACTATACTTTTAAGAAGAGTGATATAATTTTTAACAGTATCATCACTTTCTATTGTTATACACATTCTCCCAGCAGCACTGAGCAGGTAGTTATTTCACATTTCTTCTATATGTGTCAATACACAAGGTGTCTCAAGCACCCAAATAGTCTATCTACCACAAAATTCCTAATTTCCTGATTGCATTTGGTCCCATTGCTTCTAAGTTCTTCAGTCTGTGAATAGATATCAGGTGACATTTTCAACATAAGAACCTGAGACATGGGTTATCATAACCAAAATTTTCCTAAGCATCCCTTAACATGGCATGTAAAACTCAAGACTTCTAAAGCACTGTTTTTCAGATTATTTTCCATATTCAAAACACATGACCACAGCTATTGCCATGAATACACAATGTTTCTGCAAACCATATCCTCATGATAACACAGAATCATAGAATAGTTTGGGTTGGAAGGAACCTTAAAGATCATCAAGCTCCAATCCCCTTGCCATAGGCAGGGACACCTGCCACTAGATCAGGCTGCTCAATGCCAAAAAATTATGAACAAAATAGTAATTCTCAAAGCAAATCTGCTCTCTGGGATAGATAAATTTTGGCTACAGATGCCACAGAAAGCAGTTTTCTTACTGTTAGCCACACTGATTGTGATGAACTCTCTCATCAGTTGTATTCACTACAATCAGCCTTTGCAGCAAATGAGTGAAATGATAGGCTTGTTCATTCTCACAGCAGCAGCCATCTAGTGCACTTCTGCCCATCAAAAGCAAGAGCCTAGTGAAAAAGCTGAATGGCTACTCTCAAGGTTCTGAGCTGGGGTTATGCTAGCATTGTGTCTTCCATTTTTTTCGCCCTTAACTTGAAGTTTATTCTCATGTAGTCACTGTAGATAAAATACAATACACAATACTTAAAAAAAAAAAAAGGAAAAATTCTGTCCTATAGAACTACATATGATAGTTGTGCCATTATTTCAGTTGAAGGTATATTAATCCATACTACAGAAGGCTACTGCATGATTTAATGAGGTTAATATGTAGCCCAGTACTCAGTGTTAATCAGGCAGGTGAAACAAACGTTGTTGACACAAGTCCACAACTCAGGGATGTAAAAATTTACCTCCTTTGTGTTTGGGAAAGAAGTGTGTGACAGCAGTACTGCTGTTTGGTGATTCTTCTCCTATCTAATGCTGCCAGGCTGGACTAGATGGGTGAAGTTTATCACAGTGAGGGCCTGGCTCACCAAATTACTCTTGCAAAGTTAGCTTCAGAACAGCAAAAAAAAAATAAAATCAAGAAAGGACCTAAACCAGTTTGCTCAAAGCAGGGTTAGATATGAGTCAGATAAGATCACTTAGGACTGAAGTACAGTGTGACATTACTTATTGGTTGACCCACCCATGGCAAACAGCTACTCACCTAACATGAGCTTTCAGCAAACACAAGGCAAAATGGCACAACTCAAGAGTCCATACAAAGGCTTCAGCTACCATATTTCACCTTGTATTTGCTGAAGATTAAAACACTGTTCTTAGTGTTAACCTCACTGTGTGTCTGAGACATCATTAAATATACCAAGGTCATGCATTACTCTACACATATTCCTCAAAATCACCTGCTCCCAGCATTAGGAATTTGCAGAAATGAAGAAATTTGCCAGTACCTGTCCTCTTCTGCAGCCAGTTGCTTCTGGGAATCTTTCCAATAAAGCACATGTTTTGGAAACACTTTTACAAGCATTCTCATTTTTTCTTCCTAGTGAAAATAATAGATAGAGTGTTGGTGAGAGAAATGAACAAATATTTCCTTGTTTTCTGCTTTGAAGAAGAGCAGCAAAGCTGTCAAAGAGCTGGCACAGAGAGGTAAATATCATTATTCCCATTTTACAGATTATGAAACGGAAGTATTGCACAATACTTATATCAGAGCAGACTGCAACATTTTTGCTTTTAAATTATTTGTGAACAGCACGATTTCTACCATTTAAAAAATATGATTCTAGAAACACAATCACTAATTGAGGCTGCACAGGGAAAAAAAACCATGAAAAATGTACCATTTCAACACCAGATTGCATTTTGCTATAAGTTGCTTTTAATATTTCATTTTACAGTATTCTTTCAATTGCTGAGTCTCACAAGAATTAAAAGGCATTCCAATAGTTGGGCTTTCCACTGCACAACTCAGGGACAGAGCAGTGTGTTCTTTCACCTATATTTCTGAATGATAGATCTGACCTAGCTGACAACACAATACTAAGGATATGCCTTCCCCCATCATGTTCCTTTCTTCCCTCAGGCTGACCTGTACTATGCATTACCATGCAAAATGTAGGCAGCCTTGGCAGAAGAGGAGTATCACCATCAATGGGTTCATAGAATTGCTTGAAGAAAACATGGTTCAGAAAAATAATTCTTATCCATTGAAACAGAAATTCTGGACACTATTTTACCAACTCCCTTCTTCTGCAGATTTAGGGATAAAATACCCTGTGTGGCTAGTCCTTATTAGACTTCATTAATATGAGTGAGCAAAACTGGGGAAAGAGAAGAAATACAAAATGTTTTACCTTGTTGCCATAAGGTAAACTGGCTCCAGTCTCCTTTCTCTCGTAGATTCTCATCTTCAGGCAGGAAGAGGTTTCTTTTTTTATCCATCACAGCAAGCCCTTCATCACGAATGAGTTTCCAATTTTTTTCTAAGGACTGTTGGGAGAGCCATGTTAGTGCACTGAGAACTTACTGCATCTGGCTTTGATACGGTTTATGCTTTCCCCTTATCATTATTACCTCTTTATTTTTTTAATTTAAAAGCACTTAAATAGGTGTTAATCATCATTATCCAATTTCTTTATATTAAAATTCCCTTCTTACACATTAAGGCGGGAAAAACAACTTTCACAGTACTCCTCAGATTAAATTACACTGGGATCATAAAATTTCAATAATTCCCAGCCTCTCTTTGACTTGTTTTTTGATTAGCCTAAAGGCTCCTTAACAGATAATTGTGTATTGCAAGATAAAAATAGTTTCTTAAAGCAGCACATGTTACCTGGAAGCATGCCTGTGTCTAGAAAGTCATTCATATAACCTGCAGTCCAGGTGATGGCAGAACATCATGGTTTAACAAGTACAAATGTAAACAGGCCACTTAAAGCTGGCAGTTATGATTTAAAGCTTCAAAAAGATTTGCAAAGAACCCCTTGCACAGGTTGATGCTATTGAAAAAGATCAAACACGACTTGAAATTCCAGGTGATGATATATGGATACCACCATTAAAAATGTGTAAGCTGCCTTGCACTCATAAATACCGAAACCACAAGACTCTAGAATTAAAAATTCTGTTCTCTGTTGCCTTGGGACATTATATTCATAAAAATATACCTTTTATTCTACCAATAGTAATTTTATTGTTACAGCAAGATAAATGAGAAACCCACAGCACAACAATGGACCTGGATAAAAGCGAGTTCCATTCCCCAACTGCTTACTTTACTCACTAAACCTTATTTTGGGTGAACAGTATTAGTTTTTCCTTTGTGCTCCCAAACAAAGGATTTCAATCAATTTCATGTTGAAAAGAGGTTAAGTTTTGTTCCCACACTCTTCCTGTTCTGTGAGATTAAGTGATATAATTACCCCTTTTTAGCCTTAACACTCTATGGGCTTACTAGTCTTTCCCATCTAAACAGCTGCATTTTCCAGTTGATTTATACAATTAAAAGACAAGATGATCACACAAAATAGGTTGTACACTGATATACCACAAAAGGCTAGGTAGAAATGTTTCTTAGAATAGTTTTGGAAAACTGACTTTTCCAAGAACAGGGTACAAAAAGGGAAGAGAAAGCAAAGCTAAAGTGATAGAGATCAACAAAACTGTGAAACATTAAAAAAAATATTACAAGTGCTTTTCTGTTTCCTCAAACTACTTCTACTCCCTTGTCTGAAAGAAAATAAGGAGCATTCACCCCTGCTCCATGAAGAGCACCCGTGATCCAAAATGCTGCAGGCAACAGCTGCTCTGTCACCTCCAATCCTTCACCAGTGCTACAGGTGGAAAGTTAACTTCCAAAGGTGCACATTTGTCCTTGCCTTTAAAGACTTCCTCTCTAACATGTTGGATATGAAGTTATCTGAATGCATGTAATTAATTTTGAACTAGTTCCTCAATGGATTTGTACATAATTCACACTGAAACCAATACCATATCTGTGCTACTGAAAACTTGGGCTCCATCTACAAGAGACACTGTCATCACTGTACTGAGTAAGAGGAAACTCCTACATAGAAAGGAAGTAAGGGGTTACAGGAGATTGAATACAGCTCAGCCTTTATCTTCCTGATTTTACAGACTCTTAGCATATCTTGAATGGAAAGAACATAGTCACTGTGTTTTAATGGTGTTATTATAAGTTCAGGACTTGGACTTAAAATTTTTGATCCAAGAGCTGGTACCTACATGGAAAAAGTTTCATATGCTCCATAATACATAAGGATTCAAGCCTCCATAATACATAGGGATTGAAGCCTCAGGTCACAGCAACAGATTCATATTATATCTGGGGCAACATTCTGATCTGAAATGGAGAATCAGGAGGAAAACAGCACTAGGTGCATATGCAGTTGTTTCTGAGCAGCTGATTCCCATAAAACTCCATATGGTTTTTTAAATACAGTTCCTAACAATAATGGAAGTTTACAATTACTTTACATCTGGCAATAATGTAGATTTTATTGGCAAAGATATTACTGTATTTGAATAGGGATTTCTCGACATTGTTCTATTTTAATGCATGATCATTACATTAAGAGTCCTTACTCTGTGCTGTCAAATCCTTTCAATGCACAGCTATAAATGACAAAGACAGATATTTAGAAGTCACCAGTCCTCATGTGAGGCCAAACTGCTGATCACACATCCATTTTAGTCCATTGGACTATGGAATAAACTTATGGTGAAGACTTCAAGACTGCAACATTTGGAACAGCAAAGGAGGGTATTCATAACCAGTTACCGTGTCTCTGCTGGGCAATGCCAGTGTTGTCCAACTACAGGCCAATATTTTAATCCTTTCAAAAAAGATGCCTTGCACCCATTCAGTCACCCACAGTGCTTGAACATCAGCATGCATGTGCATCTTTTCTGCTCATTTCAAAATAAGGCTACTCCTTAACACGTCCCGCCACACTTAAAATGCATATTTGAGTTTAATTTCTCCATTAAATATGAATGTTTATGTATTATTATCTAAGCCATTAAGCCCTAGCTGTCACTCTACAGAAAACATTATGGATATGTGTTGCTGCCAATACTTACATTCTCCTTCTGTGCTTTTCTTGCTGCACTTTAAACTTTTTATGAATAAAACCTAAGCCATCAGAGAGAATTGAAATTACATGATCTATTTGAATCAATCAGCTATGCACTGTAGTACATTACTGGCAAAACATCCTCTGTGCCCTTTTCCAAAAGTCAATGGTCACAACATGAGGAAAGGCCAAAGTTACCTACATCATTACCTATGTCTTAGTTACAAACTGATGAAAAGATTTGAGGATCCAGTAGTACTGCACCTCTCCATACTGTTTTAAACAACCCCCAGAATAGAAAAAAATACTATACTGTGCTTCTACAAATGGTACCAGAAGAATAGTGCAATGACTCAGTAAGATTGTCCATGGAAAGCAAATTACCCAAAGGAAGGAGGACAGATTTTCTAAAATAAAATGTTTGCTTTAGGTAGAGTTCAAAGAAGAAAGAGAATTTCTTGACAATCCAGATGCAAAAGCTTGAAATACTGCAGATCAGAAACATTAATAGAACATTTCTACATAAGGCACTTGACAGGCTCTTCTTAATTTAATGACTTAAATTATCCCTTCCAATTCTTCCAAGGAAACTACAAATAACTTAAGCATTAGCAGGCAGCACCTAAAGAGATGCAATGATTCCCTTCCCTTGGGCAGAGTAGTACTAACCATGATTTACCACCATGATGCATGTCGGGTTTTGCTGAGATATTCTCAATATTTTTTTTTTTTTAAAGAAATTTAAAAACCCTTCTTCCTTAACTTATCCAGCTAGGTGACAGTGCAGCAAATAAAGTCCGAGATTATTTTTAATTTCACCCATAAGGTAGCTAAAAATCAGGCCTAAACTAGTTGCCTAACTTTTTTATTTATTTTTATTGTGAAGCAATGGGAAAGTTAATACCAGAAAAGGAGATGTGTCATCTTTACATAGTTATTTAACATAATGAAATGTCTGGTTTTTGACCTGTCAACGAGGACAATACACTTTACATCTGTTAGGTGCTAGAGTTAGGTGAGCTGAGTGCCCCTCAGAAGTAACTTATTTAACTGAGAATACCAAGAAGAAACATTGTTTTTTTTCAAGTTTTCTGCAGAAAAAGCCAGGTATTGTCAAAATTCACAAATTCCACCACCAGTCCCAAGAAACCACATGACTCTTTATACCAAAATCAAGCTAGGTCCTGCTCTAAGATGCTATTAACCACAGCTGTGCTGGTTAGTAGAATGAACCAAAATGAGTTAGGGATAAACTTCTATCCTTGTTGATCTTGTGAATGGCTCTTTTAAGAGCCAAACAGGATGATGATTCAAAACAAGACCTTTACATGAGGTCCGATTTACCAAAAAAAATCTCTTCACAGAGGAGTCCTGTCAATTTTATAACAGAAAACTAAATTCTTTCTAAACTCATTCAAAGCCGACTCATCTCTTCACGTCAAAGGGAAAGGGTCCATTACCTTGTGTAACATGTCTCAGGAATTTGAAATATCAATAAGACACGTACTCTTTGTTTTTTGTTTGCCAAAAGTATGAGAACTAATTTTCTGTCTTTTCATCTCTTTTATGGCAGAGAGTATCCATTCCTACGCATTCCTCAAAAATGAGTTCAATACATGCACACTTGAAATCTTCCCAAATGCTAGTCTATAAAGCTAATTGCTTCTTTTGTGTGACTGAGATCTCACTGAGATTCACACTTTAAACTAAATTTCCTAGTATTATTTATGCTGTCATCAGAACAATAACTAGGAGCAATCTTCTTTAAATTTCTTTCTTTTTAAAAAAAATAAAATTACCCTTCATAGTAGGCATTTTAACATGTTATGTACCCAAGTATAATGAAACAACTTATCTGAAGGAATACGTCTATTGCAAATAAACATTTATGGTTTAAATTATTCGTGCGGAACAATTTTGCTAAACTACATGCCAATAATTAAAACACCTAGGAAATAAAAGTTTATTTTCCCCCAGGAATTATTAAAATTCAAATAATAAAAAAAAGCCATTTTGGAAACAATATTATTATGAACAATAACCAGACTACTTGCCTTGCATTAAATAAATAACTTCAAAGAAGTTAAATTTTATGGTTTTATCTTTTGTTAAATCTATCATGTGGAACTTAGATTTGTTGCTCTTACACAATTAAAAGCTTACAAACAAATCACTGCATATTACACAAGGGAGGAAAGACACAGCCTTTCCTGACTACTTAAATATTCACTATAGGTGTCTGAAACATTTCCAAAGTTTGCTGTTCTTTCAGCACGTGAGATGTTCTGGTTGTTAACCATCAGACTTTGTATTTAATAACAATTTCAGCCATCCCGTCCCCACTCTCAGTTTTGAAAATGCCTGAGCTCATTCTAGAGTATCTTACTTAAACTTTGTCCTCGGTCTGAGACTCATGTCTGGTACTCACAGGTAGAAACCCAGATCTTATAGATTAGCATTTTTTCTGCTTAATACCATAGATAATAGCTGATATTTAAAAAAAAAAAAAAATTAAAAAAAACAAGTATGTGGAAACAAACTGCCTTACCTTCACCAGTTCTGTATAACCAGTTTCCTTTGCTGTCCACCAAGGCTGAGCTTTCAGACCCTTAACATTGTAGAGGGAGCGCTGCCAAACTGATGCAAAGTGACCTCTTTGGTATCCAAGTTCATACCACTTGTATGCCTAAAACATTGCAGTTTTTAACAAAGAAATTAGCATAAGCCAAGATCCCAGGGAAAAAGGTAACAGACTGTCTCTTTGGATGCTGGAGTTATTCTAACGTAAAGCAGAGAAGAATACTCCAAGAAGAAAACCCAAACCAACACAAAAAAGTCACAAAATAGATCAGTCTGTCTTAAAAATTAAATCCACCATTAGTATATTACGATTGTCATCTCACAGATATTTACACTGAAAATGGGTCAGTATCTGGGTGCTGTTCTTGGACTTGGGAGATTCAATCATTTGTCATCTTGGTCAACCTTTTTTTTCAATTCTTATGTTTCACTTCTCTACCTATGAATTAAAGATGACTGCCTTCTGTTGCCAACAGAGATGCTGTGATGATGGAAACTGTACTGCCTTCATGGATATAAATTGTTACTTAATTATCTAATACATACATATGCACTTGAGTTTCTTTAATCCTTATTGCCACACTAGAATGCATCACACCATAGAAATCTATTGAGGTTAGTACTCGACTTCTGCTTGTGTTCCTCTCCCTTTCCATAGCTTGCTTTACCCTTGCAAAACAAGATCTGGCAAAGGAAGACAACAGGATGCTTGGAAAGAAAATATCCAGCATGAGTCTTAGTATTTAGTCAGTCAAGAAAATATAAAGCTGTTGAAAGCTTTCAATGTAATGGACTACTTGTAAAAATTTGCAGCTGTCATCTTAGAGACCTTTCATTTCAGATATTAGATAAGAAATGCATTTGGGTGGGTTTTTCTTAAAATTTTTACATGTCTTTATAATGCAACCATGGATTACTATATTGAGAGTCTGTAATTTTTCTTCAAGCTTTGAAAAAATTATCTTTATGACTCTCTTAAATATGGCAGAAAGGCTGTAATAGAATTGTGCCTTGTAGTATTTGTCTGAACTACAGAACACCAGCATGGATGAGTAGAATTAATAGCAGATCATATGTGAGTTTTCATCTTCCTTTTCCTGAAGAAGCTTTGTAAAATTGCACATGGGTCCAAAAAAACCAAAATTATGTATGTGTTTAAATTTCAATGTTATCTTGGTTAAGTCTCTGAAATGGAAGCATTATGATTCATAACATATGATCCCACAGTTGTAAATTATAAGGGCAGTAGGGTATCAAAAGCTTGTTCATGTTGACTGCATACATTCATTTTCAATGTCCGGAGCTAGCCCAAATGATAAGGAGGATGAATTACTTCTTTCAGCCTCTGACTGATGAGTATGGATGTTGCTGCTCTTTAAGATACATGAGCTATAATCATGACATATAATAGGGTTAATCCTTACCTATTAAAAGAACTCTGCTATGAGATTGTCTTTGGTAGCATGGAATAGGGTTAGGTTGCTTCACTTACCTTTTCCAGTCCTGCATTTCCACAAGCAAATTTTCACATGCAGACTGTGGCAGAGAGACTGCATAATGACCACTATACTAATCAGAACAGTTACAACAGCATAGCTTCTTTTCCAAGCAAGTAATAGCTTGAGATGCATTCAGTTTATACGTTCTTTGTGAATGACATTTCATTTTGTAATGTCTTCCACAGTTCTAATTTATCTTATCTTTAAGTCAATTTGGCATTCTATCAAATTATAGTTGGAAAGGGCATACTCAACACTGTTTCCCTAATACTTACTGAGATCACATTCATAATTCCTAATTTAGCTCTAACAGATTAATATCTACCTTCAATAAATCTTCACTGATAGCAATTTCACATGTTCTTTAAATATTGATCTGTTTCCTTGATTAAATCTTGAAGTTAAGCAAGTCTTGTAAGGTCACTAAGAAAAATTTAGCTTAACAGCTGATTTTTCACTGAAAAATTTAAAAGTCTCCTCTATGCCAAGAAGTTCATTTGTCATTGATTGAATCTTTTCCTACAGAAAAGAAGGTTTGACCATAAGCTCTGTAAATATTAACACTCATTTTTCGTGGGGATTGGGGCGATGTACATTAGTTACATCTGTGTGGTATCCTATATCAAAAACTTTAATGGGATGCTCAGGGCTCAAACATTGAATCCACAATATCTCATGGAAGCTTATACATATTTCCTGTGTATATACATGTGTAGGCAAGCAAATATGTGTTTACATATTGTAAGAGGCTAACTAATTCACTAGGAAAAGAAACTTTACATTCAAAAAACTTCATTGGAAGACTATTTTATTGTACTTTCAGAGAAAGAAATCTTACTCAAAAAACAAATTTCAATGTATGTATTAGGTCATGCAACAAAAGATCCATAATCTATAAAACAAAAGAAAGTTAACCTGCTGACTTAGGCTTAAAAGATCACTAACATAGGTTGGAAATTCCTATGCTTTTCAGTTGCACACACTTGCTTTTGTTGGGCATGCAACAGGTTTGTTGCATGAATCTCTGCTTTTCTGAGCTGTTTGCTACTTGAATTACTGAACAAATAACATTATTCTGACCACATATTCAGTCCTGTCATGGTCATTTTTACCACATATTCAGTCCTGTCATGGTCATTTTTACCACATATTCATTGGTGCTGAAGGTAGTTTTTTGAATGAAGGAAGATTTACAGAACACTGTTAAATCAGACCTATGAGAAAATGTCTATACAGTAATATATATGTAGTTTACATATTTTTTTTAACTCTAGTTAAAATCTTTGTTCTGTAGCAGTAGACAATAGATTCTAAAACTACCTTCATTTAATTTGTGAAAAAGGTTTGGTCCCTCGGTTCAAACTGCCCCAGTTTGCCTGCCTCAGAAGGTTAGGTTAATTCTAAGGCAAGGGAATATAACACACTGTATTCTCAGACCAGGGGCATATTTTTTGCTGTTGCTCATCTTTATCTGCACATACATATGCTGGATTTCTTTTGCAAAATGACCACTCGTGTTTTAAATACTGAACCTGGGCTTAAAAGCTTTTCTGAATTCTGCAGTCCACTAGTTTCAGACTTTATAACAAGGACATGTTAAATGCATACCTCTTTGTCTCCCATTCTCTGTAAGGCATCACCTAGGTGAAAATAAAAGCGTCCATCATCTGTGCCAGGGTCACCGGACTCTAGACCTTCCTAAAAAAATGTATAAGCAAAATTTCAATAGGTTATCTAACTTCTGAAATAGTTCATCTGATCCCTGTAAACAGGCTGCCAATTCTGGTCAAGCGGCAGACTATGAAACTGGAAAAAAAAAAAAATTAAAATTTCTAGGAAAAAATTTAACCACCAGAAATTAATTAGAATGAATACAATATTTCAGTAAAAATATAGTGAGAAATGTCACCAGTTTCCAAACAGCATGGTTCTTTCCTCAGTCCTTCCAACACAGAGGTGCATACAGAGATGGACACTTGCTCCTAACATACATACACACAAGCATTTTAGAAAGTTGGTTTAATAATAACCTTTAATAAGGTTTTTTTTTGTGGTGCTTCTTCTCAAATGCTCAGAAGTGTACACAAGCCCTCTATGGATTTTTCAAGAAACAACAAATTTGATGTTTAGGAATTGGTGACTTTCAATGTAGAAACTTCTTCTAGTTCATAAGCAATATACATCCCAATTTCAATTTTTACAGGTAAAATATTTACTGTAGGTGAAAGAAGAAAAATACCTTTAGATAGGGTATGCTTTCTGCTATCTTGTTTTCTGCCTTCAGTATGAAGCCATAATGCACTTTGGCAAAGCCATCATTTGGAGCTAGACTTAGGACCTGTTTAAAAGCAAATAAATACTCATGTATGATCTTCTCAAAATAACAAAGCAGTGCATATACTACTAATTATTGATGCAAAGAGATTCTCTTCCATATCAGACTTCCAGACAAATTCTTGTCTTGTCTTTCTTTTCCCCAGTCACTTTTGTGCTTCTCCAAAAAAGCCTATCACAAGCTCAACGTTGAAGGTCTCAGAAGTAAAATTATCCATTTGGAATACTTTAATTGCATTATTTTTTTGTTGTCTGTCTTTCTTCACCCTCTCTTTGGAGTTACAGCATGCTACATCAGAAAATTAACACCATTCATTAACACTTGATTTACATAACCCAGGTTTGACAATTCTGAAGAGAAGTAACTGCTTTGGAACAAGTCTACAGCACATTCAAGGGATGTGCAGTCTAGAAATACACAT
The DNA here is from genome assembly GCA_013400935.1 of Turnix velox. Classification (NCBI taxonomy): domain Eukaryota; kingdom Metazoa; phylum Chordata; class Aves; order Charadriiformes; family Turnicidae; genus Turnix; species Turnix velox. The sequence continues at coordinate 332,346 of VZTY01023289.1, read as the reverse complement.
GAAATAGCTTAGATAGGTTTATATTGGTGGCAAACTAGAGTTGGAAAGAGAAAAAGTACTATACTATGAAGAACAGAAAGATGCCGTAAAATTACACCATCATCACATCATTGGACAGTGCAGAGCCTGGGAACAAATAAGTCATTCTCAGCAGTATGGTGAACTAAAGGACTCCAGAAGAGCTTACACTTGCTTGGCCAAGAGAAAGCTATCAGACAGTAATGCAAGGTCCACTGCAGAAGTGATTCAATTCAGATGATGGATAATTCTTTCTTGTGTATTTGTAAGTAACACTCCGAATGAAGCTAAAGGTTTTTGCATCCCAACCAAGATTTAGATAATGTCTGAGTTATAACCTCACTTAATTTTGTAGAAAAGGAAATCTCATTGGCAAAAGCCTGGAGATAGATATTTCACAGGGATTGTGAAAGAAAGATGCATGAGTAGAGTGACAGATGCATGAAAAGGGCACAGGAGCATGAATCTGCCTGGCCTAAGTTCTGAAACATATATCCCCAAGTTTACTGAGATAATTTAAGTGCACTCAGTCTGCCTCAGTCAAGGGGAAAATTAAAGATGTCTTTATCTGCTTTACAGCTCCACATTTATATGATGTATATATTCAATATCATTTGTAGCTCTGTGTGATATCAATTACAGGGATAAGTTAATTTGTTATTACACTGCTCTTCTCCTTAAAATAAGGGTGGATGGTTTTATCAGGACAGATCCTCAGTCACTGAGGATCATCACAAGAGCCTGGCAGCCACTGGAATTAGAGAGGCTGATACCTCCTGAATGCCTAGCAGTTGCTAAATACAAGATAATGGGCAGATGAACAAATTCTCTTGCCTAAATCCATTTTAGAAGCCACTAAACTTACGCCATGGGTAAAATGTCTGTATACATTATAAGCAATTCCCTCTGCCTTTTCCAGTCAGTGTCTAACTTTTTTTTCTATCAAAAAAATTACAAGAAAACCATAACAAGTCCTCTGGGCCAATTATCAGCTTTCCCAAACCCTATTACATACAAACTTCATTCAAGCAAAACCAAAATCAGCACAAAGTGGGTATACAATATTCTGAGTTTAAAATGGTAGCATTTCCCTTGTTTTTGTAGAAAGGAGCTGCCATGAATGAACAATGAACTTGAGAACCTATCTGAATTCCATAATATGACACATTAATAGCAAAAGTGATGTTGCAATTCATAGGATCTGTAGAATAAGAATATACTACCACCTTCTGCACCTCTTGACTATGTCATTCTTTATACAACCATTTTGATCCAAGAATCTGTACCTGCAGGGTAAAACAAAATGACTGACAGAAACATTTATTAGACATATAATTTCGTTAGAGTTCCTTTAACTCCATGATAAAGCAATCTGATGAATTAAGACAGAATAGAGTTTTTTGCATTACAGTTCATTTAAACTATGCCTAGTTGCATTAAGGCATGATCTACATTCAGAGGCCCTAAAGAGAAGTAAAGAGATACAATCAGAAATTACACTGGAAGTATTTAACGTAGATTGCATTACTCTGTTGCTGCATGCAATATTAATTATGTTTAGAAATAAGTTTTACTAAACTGTTCACAGATCATTAAGTATTAATCATGAACACAGAACTTGACCACTGAGGCTATCAATAGCTAATTAAACAGGGCAGAGTACTGTCTTAACATGGATATTCTGCTTCTGGTACCTAAGATAGCTCAATCAGAGCTGGCTTGGGCATGTCTATATAACATTGCACTGAGCACTGCAGAGATGCCACAGCATGGCAGGCAGAAAAGGTGCTATTAGCAGAGTAACTGGTCTTATAAGGCTTTCTTCTGCTGTATTTTATCATAATCTGTCAATCTTTGAAAATAAAAATAGCTATAAATTCTACATTACATTTTCATTGAAAATAAAACCAGATCTCATTCTACTAGGACTACTTTAACATTATGTTGCCATGTCCCTGAGTGCGATGTTCAAAAGAAAATACTCTAACATAAAGAAAAACTGAAATCCTCACATTTCGATACAATTTTCCATCTGTAGTTCAGCTCAGTCTGATAAATACATTATAGACAAGTGCATTTTGCATCAAACTCTGCCACGCTACATCGGTATGTACAGAACTCTACTGAAGTTCAGTGCCTCTAGACATTGATTTTGTAGCTAAAAGGAGCATTTCATATTTAAACTTCAGTAGCTCCTAAGTTTATTCTGTGTGCTTAGTCCATGCTCAACACAAACCGGTAATACTGATATAAGATCAAAATGTTATAGGAAGAAGCAAGGGAGGGAACTGGTACTCTTTGGCAAAGAATCTATCAGATTGCCAGGAAATGGGACACTTGCAGTCTAGATTCTCCTGTACAGAAGGGTGTTCAGCTACTTGAGAACTTGCCTGAGGAGCAGAAATCAGCACAGAAAGCAGTACAAGAAATTAGACAACTACAAAGAAAAGAATGGGACCAGAGTTAGAATCAGCAAAAAGCTGAGTCTTTGGCTCAAGAAAGGGGTATGTACCCTTGAGAGTATGTCCTGAGCTCTGCTCTCTCTCCCTAGAGTAGGAAGCAGAACCCAGTATTCATCTTGTCTTGTATTCAGCCAGAAGAAGAGCCAGAATATGGACAAACCCAATGATTTCTGAAAAGAATAAATTCAACCCCTTTGAAAACCTCTTTGTTGTTCCTTTAAAAGGACCAAACACCACTATGAGCTACTCTACTTCATTATTTAGTGAACTGCAAAACATAGTAATTATGCTGGATGAAGACCGTGGAAGTACGGAAAACTATATTAAAAACAGACCAGTTCTTGTTTTCCATATCTGTTCTTAATCAGAGCAGTATAAACATCTTCTGAAGTATATCAAATCAGTATTAAAATAGTTACATAGCAAACAAATTTCCTTCTTTTAAGTCCTGTGATTACTAATTATAAGAATCTATATTATTTGTATCTATATTATTTGCAGGAAAATACTGAAAAATTGCAAAGAAAAATTGCAAAGAAGACTACATTTTAATTTTTTTCCTTGTGTTAGTTGCAGCAAAGAAGCAGATTTAGTTAATATCTTCTACCTTTAAAAGCCTGTGTTTCCAATCCTCTGAGAAATTTTGAACAGAAATGTTTTATGGAGAGTCCTGCAATGCGGCCAAATTAGCAAAGCAAACATAATTCTGGCAACATCTAAGACTACGAGAGGAGCTTGAGGGGAAAAAAAAAAATAAAAAATCAGGGTTCAGCTCCTGTGCTTCCAACCATATGGTTGGATATTCTCCTCCTCTTTGAGAAACCACCCAATCCCCTTAGACTCCCAGATGTGGGGGGTGATCTTTATTCTCAGGAGGTGGTAGTTCTTTGCTAAGCAAGCACTTCAACAAGTGTGCCAACATCAACAAGACCATCACTGGCAATTTGTGCTCTACCAGTGACATCAAACTCTGCATTTGTCAGATTTACCAGGTGCTAATGGGGTTTCTAGATCACAGGAGCACAGCAGCCCTTCCTGGCAGTCAACTTTCCCCAGCTTGATTATCTTTTATATGCTAGTAATATAAGTCCAGTGAACTCACCACACTACCAGTATCACGAAAGAAAAGGAGAATTTAGGCTGCTTAAAAAAAATCATGAAAACCCAAACTACTTTCTCAGATGGTTAGAGATGGTGTACCTGTAAAGAAACAGGCTTACTTCTGGTTGACACATCTTGTAGATAAGATATCTCTAATTAATTTCATGTATTAGATCTATGTGTGCAGTCAGTATAATCCAAAGTATTCCAGAAAGAATAAGAAATAGATGAATATCAAACATACGGAAAAAAAAAAAAATCTTAATTTCTGTGAGAAAAACAGCTTGACAGTATCAGGAAATCTGAATAAAAATTTCAGGATAATAAAGAACTGCACTACAAAAAAAAAGGGTATATTAACTCCTCAAAACCAGACATGCAAAAAATTTAACAACTAAAAGTATTAAAAGCAGACAGGTTTAGTATGAATATATGAATACAAGGAATTTTTTTTTCCTGCTTGTAATGGAAGCTCACCTCTTCATATACTTTCTTCGCATGACTGTTATCTCCAATCAAGAGGTAACCAACACCAAGGTCATTCTTGAATGAAGTGTCATCAGGAAATAGCTGAACTAATCTCTGTAGGGTGATCAGGGAACTTCTCATGCGTCCTAATTTGATGGAACAAGACTTAAATTGCAGCCACAGATATGAGTACCATCAGTAAGACGTTTACACAACATCGAAAAAACCATAAATCATAGCTAGATCTTTCACTGATGATCAAGAAGCAGAACTTGGAAAAAACTTGTGTGGATAGGAGTACAGTCAGCTGCTTTGTTGTCACTGGGGGTGTAGCTGTTACAAGGAATATTCCAGTAAACCACTGTGAATATATATATATCACACAGTGTTATGGTAGCCTCTAGTGGAGAACTGCTCACAGTACACTGTGATATATAACAACAATTATTTAAGTTTTGATTGCTCCTTCATGCATAGATGTCAAAGTGCTTGACAAAACCAGGCAGACATATCAAAATAAACTCAGTCTTAAATGATCAAGTAATTCAGCACATTTCTAGTGTTAAGCAATAGCTCCACTGTATTTCCACTACAAAATCAATCAGGCTTTACGTGCTTAATATTAAGTAAGCTCCTCAACTTCCTGGATGAGGTCTTGCAGAGGAACAGCAAGATCAAAATAAATCAATATCAGAATCCAACCCATGAGAATTTTTCTCCATCAAAGCTGGCTGTGCCTACAAATCTCATCAGCACTTCCCATACATCACAGATGGTAGCCTTAAAGCCTCAGATGTTATCCCCAATTTCAATTCCATTTTCTAAGTTTACTGAAAGTTTATTCTGGGTATGTTCACTCTGCATATGCCACTAATTTCCTCATTAATTTTCTCAGCTTCATTAGAAAAAGATGAACACTTTTGTTTTACCTGCCTATAAAAAAATTTTTTACCACTTCCCATCATAGCTTTTCATAGCACCTAGGTGTATTGCTGTCTACAGGCACTATTACACAAACAATTACATACACTAGTTCACCAGAAAAAATTTTAAAGAATTTGAAAATATTGTTTATAAGCACTACAGAGATTAGAAAAACCAGATAAAATTCAATGGAATTGGCACTTCCAAGTCCCAAGTGATTTTTTGAAAGTCTTGCCCTCACAACTTCCAAAACTTTTTATACCCTCTTCAAATCTTACCGAGAAACTGCTGCCTGTCTGCTTCTCGTTTCAAACTCAGTTTTATCAGATCTGAAGGGACATTTGGCAGACTAACCACCTCATCATATGTGTTGATGGCTTTTTGCAGCATCTCATTACTTCTCATTTTCTCAGCTAAGTCATCTTCAGACTAGGAAGAACCATTAGAAAAAATAACAATCCATTAGTCCTAAAAATAATTTAGTTTTCTTGCAAGAAAAACTATGTAATTGTGAGGCTATGGGAAAATTTTTAGAATTATCTGTAACCTAAATAATTTTGGGCAGAACAATGGAAAATTAATTTGGTAAAGAATACCAAATTTGGTAGAAATACCATTAATTCTTGTTTCCTGTAGATTGTGTGAGAATACTTGCACCCAAAACATACATTAACATACATTTTGGGCTAATGTTTGTAGAATTCATGATTTCTGCTTTTTGAAACTAAGCAAAGCAATCTGTTTTAATCACATAGAAGAAATTTAACGGCTGCTTACAGACTATTTGTATACAAAGTCTTATACTGGCATCAATACACATCAGAACACACTAACAGACATTTCTGCCATATATTCTGACACTACTTTTTTTTACTAATTAGGAATTGGTTTCACTCTTGCATTAGTTGAGATCAAATACACCCTACAACTCTTTCAGAATGCAAATCTGCTTATTAAATTTGGGAGCATCCCAAAGGACCCATGAGATCTCTGCTGCAAAATTAAAGCTTCAGCGAGGCCAATGGTAGATAGTATGGCTGTATCTCAGTTCTTTCAAAGCATTACTTTGAATTGATTGCAATTTCATGTGTTTATTGCATATATGTTTATTCTTAAGTGATCTAGCAAAGTTTGCTCAACTTGATTAACAGGAGTTCAAGGAGTCTTTTACTACAGTAGTTTATTCTATTATTTATGAAAATCCAAGATACCCCTCCTAAGATATTGCAACATAGCTCAAAAGTATTATGAATGCAGAGCTTATTTTCTGGGTTTTTGGTTTTTTTTTGGATGACAACAGAACTCACTCCAGAGGAAAAGTTTAATTAAGCCTGCTTGCCTGTGAATATGGGGTTTTTATCCTTCAACATTTTCTCAATAAAAACTCCAAATCCCTTTTCCTATTCCCACTAAGGAAAAAGCATTTATCCAAGATGTGACTTGTGATGATTTACCAGCTGCAACAAACAATATGTAACAAGTAAGTTCTTCTTTTTGACCCTGAACAAGGACAACAGTTGGGATTTGTCTCTTACTGCTCATCTGATAGTTCTAATGAGGTCTAGAAGTCTATTGTCAGAAAACGTTTATTTTATCCTTTGTTTTTTTAGTACCTGTGCTTTCCCATATCTTGCTCGAGGACTCTGCGGGTATTGACTCACTAATGCTTCAAAGGCCCTTAAAGCTTCTTCAACTTTTCCCTAGAAGGAAGAAATATTTATCAGCAATTCTATCTAATAAAAATGCCAAAGGATGCATGACCTAGCAACACATTAGTTTCCCCACCTAAAAGCCAAAACCAAACTCAAAGAAAGCAGACTGAATCACATGTTTTGCTGTTGTATTTGTTCGGATTGCCTGCTCATTTGAGATAAATGAATTATAATTATTTATGAAACATTACACTTTTTATGGTTGATAGGAATGACTTTTTATTTTACTCACTATCCCTTTGTTGACTGGAAACAATGCTGAGATGACAATAAATCACCCTACAACATAACTGAAATGAAACATAAAAGAGAACCAAAACAAAATTCTATAAATACCTAGACATTTACTCTCTGCATACCTCTTATGACCAGCAACATAATAACTCTGGCTATTCTAGGGTAAATACTACACTCACCCATAGTGCATGGCTGTTTCCAGCAAACAATGAAGCCCCTCAGGATATCTCACACAGGATGTCTCTCTTCCCTGTCTCACACAAAGTCCAAAAGTAACCATGGCATTCTCATGACTGATGCTTACTGGTAAGGATAGAAGTTGAGAAGAACTAGCTGCCAGTTCTTAGAAACTGAACACCACTCAACAAATCTGGCAGAAGAACCTACTGACACTTCCACCACTTAAGAGTTTTATAAATATGAGGGACCTTTATACACAACCATATTGCTATCTTCAAATATTATACATATCAGATTTGTTGCAAAATTTATCCAGCTTTGTACAATGCAAGCATGATGGTTTGCAACTCTGCAAGAGACAAAGGCAAAATCAGTCAACTGACCTTATAGACTCATGAAGTTTCTCTTTTGTCTTTCTCTCATCAAGAGAAGCATGAAAGTGTTTTTTGTTTTAACACATAAACAAAGCTCCTATAGTGAAGAGTAGCAGCAGAGGCAGCCTAAGGTTAGTGCTTTCTTTGTTGCAGGCCTTCAGCCCTATCAGAGACCTAAAGAAACTCTGGAGCTATGAGAACGGCAATGTAAATCCTAATCTGCACAGTCAGTCTTCTGAAAATTAAGAATAATCCCACACTTGCAGTGACTAAAAAGGTTTTATTGTGTTCTAGCAGAAATATTATATCTCATTACACAGTCATCTCAAATCCAGGGTAGAACAAAGTTCTGCATATGCTAAGGCAGCCTGAGGTACAGAGTTTTTATAAGGCTTATATCCAAAATCAATCTTTCACTATTTACTTCACATCTGAAAAAGGGACACATCTGCAAAGGTCTTGCTTTCTCAATCATTCAAATAAAAGAATAAAGCTGGAAGTTATCAGAGGAGATGACTGAAGATGTTCTGTTCTCATTTTTTTGGTTTTGTTTGTTAGTTTTTCACAGTATTAAATTCAAAACTACCAAAACCTAAGGTCTCATTGCCTCTAGTGTGAAACAGGAACATCTATCTGCCTTGTGCTCTACGCAGCCATATGGGAGCAGATACTCATGGGACATATGGAATTCCAGTAAAAAGAACATCTACATTACTGACATGCTTATATCTAAGTTTTCCAATAATAGTTCTCAAATGGACAATAGTGAAAGGACAGACCTAACCCTGTTTCATGTGATTAATTCAAACAGCTTTTTGATAATAGAAATTCATCAGTTTAATATTTTCAAGACTAAACGTGAGCAAACACACATGAACAGACTTACTCATGACTAAAAAATTTAAGACAAACTGCCCAACAGAAATGAAGCTTGATGGATAAACATACACTGAATATTAAAATTTAAAGAGTTAGTTTCACAGAAAGTAATCTCAAAGTACCTTCCCCTTTTTAAAAGTTAATTTTTATCAGACTAATTTTTGTCCACTACGTACAGTCCTGCAGGAAATGTTGAAAACTTACTTTTTTACGTAATTTTTCTGCAGCATCTAGTTCAGCTTTAATGGTCTTATCAAACTTGTTTAAGATTTTCAGCTTCTTCTTCTTTTTAGCTGGGAGAGATTAAAAAAACCACACAGTTCATTTCACAGCAATTGTGAATTGTACCTTTTACCAGCATAGTACTAGTCTCTAGTTAAGTGTATGATTTTCCAATAAGGCAGACTCAAAATATGGTGAAAAGAACCTGGTTCCTTACTTACTATAACCAAAGAATTATTTAAGTTTGCAGAGATCTTAAAAATCTTCTAGTTCCAACTTCACTGACAAGGACAGGGAGGCTACCCACTAGACGAAGCTGATCAAAGCCCCATCCAGTCAGACCTTGAACACCTCCAGGGATAGAGACATACACAGCTTCTCTTAGCAACCTGTGCCAGTGCTTCACCACCCTCACAGCAAAGAATTTCTTCCCAATACATAAAAATAAAACATTTTTCACAAAAGCCTATATTAAAAAGCAATCATCAGTCATTCAAATCTAAATAACTTTGCAGGCAAGTTTTCAATAATTTTTTTTCACATAACCAGGGGGTTTTTACCCACATGGTTCAATTGACATGGAAGAACAGAAAGAACTTTTTTCCAAATTTATATGGTATTACGAAAAATTTCATTACCAGAATGTGTTAAGAATGTCTAAAGTTCTGTCCATATTGTGTCTACTACTTTGTCTAAAACAAAGGAGTTGATAAAAAAATTAGTTGGGGTTGAAGAAATTCAAAAAGTCATATGGTCTAACTTCCTTCTGAAAATTAGTTTAACGCTGAAATGTGTGATTAAGACTTCTTTATTTGATGTAGTTTCCACTGCTTAGCAAGTTGTCAGACAGCAGCAAAGCAGCAGCATTGTGTAACAAAACCAGTCCTGGACCAGATTGTGTGAAGTAAACTGCATTTGAAGCAAACTGAAGTAAAATGTGTGAATTTCAGCCACTATTTTACTTCGTGGCAGTTCACTCTTAAGCAATTTCTTTTTGGCTGTGTTAATTATACTACATGGTAAAAAAATGCAAATATACCACAGAAGGGCATAGAATAATAGAAATCACAGAATAGTTCAGGTTGGAAGGGACCTTAAAGATCGAGTTCCAACACAATTGCCATAGGCAGGAACACCTCCCACTAGATCAGGCTGCCCAGCGTCTTGTCCAGACTGGCCTTAAACAACACCAGAGAGGGGGTGACCACAACCTCTCTGGGGAACCTGTTCCAGTGTTTCACCACCCTCACTGTAAAGAATTTCTTATGTCAAGTCTGAATCTACCCCCTTCCAATTTACATCCATTATTTCTGGTCCTCCCATCAGATATCTTATTAAAAGTCCTACCCCTGCCTTTCTGTAGACTCCCTACAGATAAGTTACTATAAGGTCCCGCCCCTGAGCCTTCTCTTCTCCAGGCTGAGCAGCCCCAACTCCTTCAGCCTGTCTTCATAGGGCAGTCCTCTGGACCCGCTCCAACAGCTCAATGTCCTTCTTATGCTGAGGGCATGACAGCACTTAACAGTCTTCTCCATATTTGTTAAACTTGTGGTTTTCTACTTAATTAAAAAAATCCAACAACCCCTTTCCAACACAAGTAAGGAAAATTATGACTACTATTCATTTGTAATTAGTAACACATATTGCAGCTTAAATTATGGATTAGTGTTTTCCCTGCCCTCTAGAGAGAATAAATAAGCCATTAATACCATGAAAAGAAGTTAAATTCTCTTTGAAGATATTTGAATGGAATGTTGTAGCTCGTATGTATAAAGTTAAATCCAAAGATCACACAGCCAAACATCACAAGATTGCTGCAATACTAGAGTAAATATTTTAGGTAACCACTACAAGGTGTGGTAACTAGTCATATTTTATTTTGCTACCCAAGCTCCCAGCTACATTGCTCAGGGATGACAAGAGCCACAACAGCCACTGCTGGAAGCTGTGCTCATGACTCAAATACTTTTTCTATGAGACTCTGATGCTACGCTAAGCTTTAGGCAGACAAATCACTTCATCTATGCTAAACCTCAAAGACAAACACCTCAGCTAATGGAAAACCAATACTTATCTCTATCCAAGCATTAGAGAAGCTCATGAGTCTGAGTTGTATGAGATAAAAACACTTGACTACCTTTGATTCTTTCACTATAAGACTTTTACTGTCATGTTGAAAGTTGAACTCAGACAGCATTGCATGGAAAGCTTTCCTTACATCAGCTTTATAAACTAATCTGCAGCATTAGTATGCACAGTTAAAAGAGATGCTATTGCTTTTCAGGGTTGAGGGAGAAACAGAGTTTAAGCAGGACTGAAGCTATTCTACTAAAATCCACTTGCTTATTTACAAAGGTCATATGAAGCTTTAAGTATAAAAATGTCTTATGATTGATAAGGTAAAGGTACTCAAGAAGCCATGTAGTAGGATTATTATATTCCTGTTAATCCTTCTCATAACAGAAGTGACTGCAGTTTTCCAAGGCACTTGCTACCATGAAGGAAAAATCTAAGAAGCAGAGTTGCTGTGTCTTAATTTAATATTAAACATTTCTATAGGAAAGTGATGTCTCTACTGCATTTCCATGCAGATAATGATAATAATGATTAAGGAGCACAGCACTGGCTTTGTTCCAAGTGTCTGTAGCCCTTGTATCTAGCAGAACTCACAGAACCAGCCATCATCAGATCATGACAGCAAGGATCTCTCTATCCCTGACCTTGAGTCCACAGTGACTAACATGAAAAGAAGTTAACTTTTGATTTATCATCACTAGTCCTGAAAGGACAATCAACAACACACAAAAAGTTGTTGTGCTTTGTGTTTTTAATATTCTTTTTTTCTGATAATATGCCAGCTCAGTTTTTCAAGAAATCGTTGCTATTCCTAAGACCTGGCTTTCTCAGCAGTCATAGTGGATGAATCCAGATGCATCAGCCAAAGGACTCGACAAGACACATGTCCCTAAAGACTTTTTAGGCTGTTAGAACTCACAGCTACCACCTGAAAACTGTCATTTGTTTTAGCAGGAAAAATGAGGCATCTCAGTTTCTCTGGGTACATGATGTAGGAAGCTTCCAGCCAGACATCACCACCAAACAGTTTGTTCTTTAGGTAGGAGGCTGTACATACAAGAAATGATGTGAAGCACAACTAAAATGTGAATTCTCAATTACCACAGCATGAATGAAAATCTTTACCTAAGATTGGCCAGTTACACAGAAACTGTATATTCAGTAAGAGAGGACAACTATTTATCAGCTTTCTAACTTCCCCTGTTCATGGGAAAATGTAGTCATTTGGTCCTTCTCAAACTTGGTAAGCATGGCAAGAGCAAAGTTCCTTCAAGACAATGAAGAAACTGCTTGTGGGACACTGTTTCCACAAGTCCTTTCTGATTATAAGGAGATGAGACAGAAGCAGCAGAGAAAAAAAGCGAATGAAAACCTTACAAGCCTGTGGCACAAAGATATCTGTATCCTCCTATCTGATTTCAGTGATGTACTGGAAGAGCCTTTTCACTACTCTCCATTACAAGAAAGTATCATCATCCCCATTTTCAGTACAATTATACATCAGCTCTAGACCAGCAGGAGATCAATATGAAAAGCTGGAAAGGAGCTGTTAACATAAATATTATTCTGCTGCTAGGCATCAATATAACACAGCAAACATTATATAATGAGGAATCATTTTCTTCTCCCATTCTACTCCTGGCTTAAAGGATTCACCAGGGAGCGCTCAGTGTAACCATTGAGCATTCCTCTATATTAACCAGATAGCCTGCTTTCTCCCTATAGGGGTATTTAATAAATTATCCATTGCCTCCTTCTACTGTAATAATCTTTTAGCAGATGTGACCCAATATATTAAATTCAGTGTTCCAGAGAAGTTAATGGATCTGTTTTTGGAGCAAAAAGCATGTGTCATTTTTCTTCAACGACTTACAGATTTTGCAGTGCAGCTGAAGTAATGCATGCTCACACAACCGCTGAAGTGATTTGTAGTCCCAGTCTGGTTGATCATGGTGATTATTCTTTTAAATAGCATACTATGGTCTTGAAAGAATAATACTGAGAATTTTCAATAATGGCCTTAGATGCAAAGATAGGTTTTCTATCTAGGCTTGCTGTAGAATTCCTCAGAGAAAAAGGTTTTCACTGTCAAAGCAGCAAGCTAGGTAGAAGCCCTATAAGAAACTCAGTGCTAATTCTTTCCTTTTGAGAATAAAAAATGACAAGCAAAATCATACATTTTCTGTATTAAGTAACAGAAAATAAGAAAAAAAAGGAAAAGGAAAGCATTTTTTAAGGAAAGTTGCAATGTATTAATTTATGTAGTAATTAAATGTATTAAATGGAAACACCTGGATGCATTCCTGTGTGACCTAGTATAAGTGTTCCTGCTCCGGCAGGGGGATTAGACTAGATGATCTTTTGAGGTCCCTTCCAATCCCTGATATTTTGTGATTCTGCAGTCTACTAGATGGTTAGCAGAAGGCTGCAGTGACTGTACAGATGACCATTACATATAAAGCAGTTTGGACACACTAGCACATAAAACCACACAAACATCTTAAACTGGAACTAAGTCCCACCCAGGTTCTTCTCCTCACTCACTGACATCACTGTCAGATGGTAACTCTTACTTGCTGGCTGTTTAGAATCCACCAGTAACACTGAAAGCCTCAGAAAACAGTTCACTCCTTCCTTTCAGGACCTGATCTCACACAAAGTGTCAAAGCTGTGAAGGAACAGCATCAGAGGAAAACCTGCACAGGGCTAAAGACCTAAACCAGAACATGATTTTCCTTACAACCCCAGGCACAACTTGAGACTATTACCTTCATGGTGTCTGTACCCTCCAGTTTCATTGCCTTTCTCTGAGCCCAGTTAAGCACCTCAGTGTCTTTCTCATAGCAAGGCACCCAAACCCAAACACAGTATTCAAGGTGTGGCTTCACCAGTGTTCAGCACATGTGAACAATCACTTTTCCTGTGAAAGTGATGGTGGCCACACTAGTCCTGATACATGCCAGGATGCTGTTGGCACACTGCTTGCTCGCATTCAGCCAGCAGTCGACCAACAACTCCCTTGTCCATTTCTCCTAAGAAGTTTTCCAGCCACTCCTCCTGAAACATCTAGCATTGCAGGGTTGTGACACAACTGCAGCACCCAGCAGCTGACCTTGTCGAACCTCATCCCACTGGCATGTGCCCATCGATCCAGAATGTCTAGATCCCACTGCAGAGCCTTCCAACCTTCAACACACACTCTCTACTTGGTTTTGTCTGCAAACTCACTGAGGATGCAGTCAATCCCTTTGTCCAGGTTGTTGATGCTGATATTAAAACAGAACCAGCCTCAATGCTGAGACTCAGGGAACATCAACTGTGACTAGTCACCAAACAGATTTATCACCATTTACCACACTTCTTTGAGCCCAGCTACCCAAACAGTCTTTTTAAACCAGCAAAGAATACACCTATCCAAGCCATGAGCAGTCAGGTTCTCCAGTTTCTTCTATTCCTCCCTTCCAAAGGGGCCACAGGCTTCCTTTTCTAAACAATCTTCTTTCCTGCTGTGATACAAATTCTGTACTAATGTTCTTGGCAACTTGCAGATGAGCATCTCAAAAAAGCAATGCTAAGCAGACACTGACAATTATTCTTTGTAGAACTTCTCTAATTACTTTTAGGACTTGGGGAAATGGGTGCAAACTGCAACACAGGAGGTTCCACAGAAATATAAGAAAAAACTTTTTCACAGTGAGGGTGACTGAACACTGGAACAAGCTGCCCAAAGAGGTTGTGGAGTCTTCTTCTCTGGAGACATTCAAAACCTGCCCGGACGCCCTCCTGTGTGACATGGTCTAGGTGTTCCTGCTCCGGCAGGAGGACTGGACTAGATGATGTCTTGATGTCCCCTCCAATCCCTCATGTTCTGTGATTCTGTAATTTCAAATATCCCATACCACTACTCCCTCAAATATACTACAGCCCTCTCAGTCCAAGTTTCGAAGTTTCATTTCTGGGCTAGACATATACAGCAGACCAACTACTTTTAACTGGCATCCAAAATTTGCTCAAGTAATTGTCTTCCCTGCTCATCCTAGGTCCACACTATTACCCAAATTAGTTTCTGAAATTGTGCTGTCTCTCAGTGGACACTTGAATGAGAATTTGATGATGATTAAAAACCTCTGTCATTGTCCTGTTGTTTGGGAAGCTCATTAGGTGAGATACGGATAGCGTAAGTGATCTACTTATTTTATGGGCTTCTACATAGGGTTAACTTAGAAGGTATAAAAAGCCAGTAACCGCATCTAGACAATTTAACGCAATACACTAATTAAAAGATCTTTCTGAACTGTATTGGTAGAACAAGAAAAACCTGTATAATCAACTTATCTGGGGAAGCAATCAGACAATAAAAACTGCGGCATTTTAAGGACTAATAAAGCTGTAGAATCTAATGACTATAATAAATCTTTAGCTGCAGTTATTCCAGAACAATTTCCCATGCAGTAAAAAGTATTCTACAGGGTTTTCTGCCTGAAATTACTGCTGGTTGGTTAGATGTCAATTGTAAGAAACAACTGCAGAATGATAATTCTATTTTCAGCACGTATTTCCATCATCCACCTCTCCCTTTAATTATTAAGTCTTTCGGCTTCATTCAAAGGCTAGAATCAAGCAACCTTTTGACAAGATCAGAAATACTTTTTAAATTGAATTTCTGTACAAAACCCCACATTAATACTCTAATGACTGCTGCATTTAGTTCAGTATGGTGTTACGCAGCAGCAGTGAGAACTATAAATCTGTGAAATATTTTAAAGAATTATTTCTCAGATTCGTCTGAAATGTTCATCCTATGTAAATCAATTAAGTCTGATCTGTTCTTGTGGAAACCACAAAAAACTCTACTTAATTAAGTATATTAAATATAAAAAAAACCCTTGAAGCAATGAGTTTAGTTTCTGGAAGAGTTAGTATTAATACAGAAGTTTCAGTGAGACTATTAAAATGGAAACAGAGAATGAAAAAGACACAGTAAGTACCATCAAGGTCGCTGAATGCCTCTTCTCCACCTAGAAGTAGTGATGGATTATGTCTGGTACTACTCTGCAGGCCCTACTTGAGTGAGGTGGGTGGAGGTACAAGCATATCCCGGAGGATTTTGTGCATCGCCAGTGACACAGCCAAGGTTAGATGCAAGCCTTAAGCTCAAGGAAAAGAGTCTGTGAAAGCTTCATGCAATGACAGGGAATGCATGAGGCCAGCACCAATGTCAGTTTAAAACATCATGCTTATAGTGCCCTTGGCAAAACTTCACTTTTCTACCAAACCTGTCTCCGTATGTCCCTAAGCCATTAAGAAACTCTTACTAGGTAAACAGGGAACTGACAAGGATTGATCTCAGTACCACCCCTCTCCAAGCAGGCAGTGCCTGACCAAGTTTCTGGGGCTTGGCACCCAAGGATGACCTTCCCTCACAAAAGTTGAGGAGTTTGGTAAGGCAGAGATGTCCAGAGTCCTACACTTGCAGCACAACACCAAACATTTTACCCTGAAGCAGACATTGCAACAGCAGCCTATGACCATAGACCATAGATGATGGGAATACACTGATGCCAGCTTTAGAAATGACTGTGTGCTTACCTACAAAAGAACTCAGAATATTTATTTAACTCTTGTTTACTTACATAGGATGCAGAGGAGAAACTGCACTACTGTTTAAATCAGTCCTCTCAGAAAATACCCCTCTGAATTTCAGAAGAACAGAATGTTACTTTCAGACTTACCTTTTTCTGTCTTATCTTGCTCAGTTTCTTTTTCACTTTTCCCTAGAATAGTAAAAATATAGTTTGAATGAAATAAATTTCTGTTAATAAACTTAATGATAAAAAAGAGTTACCATAAAATCACAGCTTATTCTCAAAATCAAATCAGACTAACAGCACTTTGCTTCATTTCTGTTTTTCAAAGTAACCACAGATTACTGTGTGAACTGCAGATCCATGAGGTGTCTCTAAAGCATTACATAATTGCTCCTGTCACAAAATATTTTATTAGTGCTCTCCTTTAGACTTCTGGTAAATTTTAGGGAGTCAAGCTATTTTGCAAGAAACTAAAAGCTCTTGTTAACATTATCCTAATAGACAGAGTTGATTACAAAGTAAAAAGCATGAGAATCAATTGGGAACATAGGTCTCATTTTCATAAGTGACCTGAGCACTTGGAAGCTTCTGTCTTACCGAAGTCTACACAGGTAAATGCTAAATGAGCATAAGACAGTCTCCAGCAAACAAAACGAGCACATACTGTACCAAAACCATACATGTCTCCTCCTTATTCTTCTCTCTGAACACATCCTCTCTAACATTTAAAGCACTTTGCCTCACAATTCTAACATTCTCATTCAGTTTCCAGTTTCATACCAGTAAGCTTCCAGTATCCCCTCACAATAAACTCAAAATCTTTTTCACTTGGCTTTTTGGTTACAGTTGTTTTCCTCTCTAACATACATTCTTTAATCTTTATGAATTCATATATATATATACACACACACACATATACTTACACACACACACACATATATATACATATATAAAAGCTTTAATTTCTAAGGCCAATACAAATACTTGACAGAATACTCAGCCTACAGTTTTTTTACATGACTACTCAGAAGCATTAAATTGAGTAAAACACACCATGTAAAAAGGCTAAAGAACATTTAAGTACAGTTAATTTTTAATGGGAAATCAGGTAATTTCCAAACATAAAATCAAACCATTTTACATTCTAATTTCACCCTGACACTGCTACTACTGAAAATGCAGAACAGTCTGATTGATTTTTATATTCAACACACGGCAGAATATTAACTTGATTATGACATGGTAAATTAAATAAATATGGTCATGGTGAAAGTCATTCACTTCTTCAATTATGTAACAAGACACAGACTATTAATTAAATTGAAAAAAATTACAACAAAATCTATAGGCAGTTACACGCTATGGGGTAACTTTGAAAATACTACTACTCCTACAACAGCATATTAGTGAAAGCTTTCAATATTTATGTTTAGGAAATGTATATATTCTAATATAAATATGTATATTTATGAGGTCTTGAACATACCACACAAATAAAACAGTTATGTCCAGATCAGACAAAACAAATTATATACTACTATTTCTATTCTTTTTACCAACCCTACTGGATGGTAAGCTATCCTGTAAACTAGGATGCAGCACATCAATTTGCCCCTTGTTTTCCCTGCACTTTTTCAAATCTCAGCAGCACTGATATTCTCACCGGACCCCTCCTTCCCAGAACCCAGTAGTTCACTCAGTGACTCTTCCATCAGCCCCGGACACGCGTCTTATTTTGGCAACTACTCACATTTGCAGGAATAATAAGGTATCAGCTCATTATTCCAAAGCCTGCTGCTATCTTCCATTTCATATCTAGCTTCACATTTCTACATTACTGAGGCCCATGCAACATATACCTACAGTTCTTTATATCCATTTATGTACTAGGATCAATTTTTACAATTCTTTCTTCAGCCTTTTCCAGTTTTGCCAAATTATTTGCCATTGACAACTCCAAAGCCTCCCCAATAATCTTTACATACTCCAGCTCCTCCTTCTAGGTAGCTGCTCTTCAAATTAATTTGTTAGCTCCAAAGACCTTATTTCTCTCAGCTCCCACTACAGCAAACACAGAATTCACTTCAGCATCACATTCAGCACACGCAGCTTTACTCCCTCCACACTGATCTTCACCTTAATTAGATGGCACAAATAATTTTTATCAGGCTATTTCTGACAAAAGCTTAAAAATAAGCTGTCTCAAAGATGGGGATAGTAAATCTTGTGACTATTTTGTCATCTACTAAAACCATTTGTAGCTCAAAGAAAAATGTTTTCTTAGCTCTTCAAAATGCTCTCAGCCTTTACTTTACTCAATTTCTCTGTCTCCAGCAAAAAAATCAGATCAAAACCAGACAAAACTGTTATAACCAGAATCTACAGGCTAGAACTGCATCAAGTTTTCCAGAAGTTTCCTACAATGATGGTTTTCATGTTACAGTACTTTTAAATAGTTGTGAATGCAAGTGAGAATGAATCAAGTCACAATTAAAATCTATTTCAGACATTGTAGGTTTCACAGGAACGTAAAGCAACACTACAAATGTAGAAGATGTTGTTTTTATACAGAATTTATCAAACACATGTTTTTAGTGAAAGCATTATGTTTTTCAGTATCTTTCCTGTACCCCATCTTACTCATTTTCTGTACTTTCTAGAAAGGACTGTGTCATGATATGATATAAATTACAGAGAATGTGAAAAAGTCACTTTAGAATGTAGTATTAAAATAAAAATTCAGTATCCTACTCACTTAAATTTTATATTCCTTATTGGTACATCTTCCTCTGATTTCTAAGAATCCAGGATTTGATAGATTCACTCGTATGTAATAAGAAGCAATGCAGCAGTGTGAAAATATAAAGATGCATTTTTTTTCTTTTATCAAACTTTATTCAGCATTATTCTTTATTCAGCATTATTTTATCATAAAAATACCGAAGCTTTAGGAAACTGAAAAGGTCAAGGAAACTTTCTGCTTTTAAAGCAAGAACTGCACAGACACAACATCCTTGCTAAACTTCCTATTTAAACTGTGGACTATAGCCTAGAATATATTTCTCTGTGAAGGGGAGATATCATACTTCCCCCCCCCACATTCATACTTGTTGAAGAGTAATATCTCACCCATTTAATGTTACAAATAGAAATGACGTATTATGGGCAAAATTCAAGCCAAATGGGTCACAGAATAGCTAATACAGACCTAAATGTAATGACTGTTTCCTTCATGTAAATACAACCCCAAAATAAAAGCTACTGCTTCTTGCTGTATGTCTTCCTCCTTTCAAATACATTTTTAAATATTCAAAATTATTACTTTGAAAAGTAATAATATTGTCTAGTAAATGTTTATCCCCATAGTTAATATACACCATGTTTTGGAAAAAATAATGACACTAGAAATACAAAGGTATTCTTCTGTGTTTTATTGCAGCCAAACATTAAAAAGATTAAATGTACATTTTTTCAACAGTCCTCTTGACCTTGCTTGGCTTGGCATATTTTTGTAAACATGAAGCACGTAAAATCACATACCCAGTTACAAAATAATTCAAATTTTATCACAGCATAATACACTCTCACAGTTGCATAATTCTACAAATAGGCTGCCACTGTTATATAAAAGTCCTCCATTCACCACTCTAAAATTATTCTTAAGCTTCCTCACAAAATATGGCTTTGTAAAAATTATTGCTCTGCAATTCACAATCACAAGTAATTTCACTAGAATATCCCATCCCAAACCACATCACAGTCAGAGTATTTTTGCTTTCCTGAAAAGTCTAAAGATATCAGTTTGGGACATCTGTATTTGTTGATCAGATAGATGCCATACTTGCTTATGTGAAGTCTTATCAGAATCCCAAACAAGAAGAGGCAAGCATATATGATGCCTCTTTCACTATAAATATAAGCAACCAAAAACGTGACTTCAAAACAGTGTTATAAAAATTTAAAATCTCCCTGTCAATCAAAAAGCAACCACTGTTAGGGTTACTGAATTGATTTTTCTTCCTAAGAAATTATCTTACTGTATTTCTGCTAAGCTCTCACATCAAGCTTGGCAATTTCCTATAATCACAGCAATTATTCCTGAGCCAAAACAGAACACATGCAAAATGTCAAAGGATAAAATATGTCTTCATAATTGTGGAACAGCAGCACAGAACAGGTAAAAAGTACACCCATTACATTAAAATCTTAAATCACTCAAAGTCAAAAATTCAGATGTGCAATTTACAAGAACATTTATTATTACAGGCCTTAAATTTTGATAGCTTATTTTCTTAAGGTTAAATTTCTGGAGGTCTTTTTAAAAATAAATTTACAAGGCAAATATTGATGTAAATTTGACTTTAAAAATAATTTACTGAATATAAATCTTAGTAAATTCAGCTTTGAGAATCTGACATTGATAGGCAAACTAGAAGAATTTCACTGAACTCAACCTGATTCCTGTAACTCAATTTTCTCACAATTCACACTGACTCCCGGTCAGGCTATCTTGTAATTTCTAGACATATTTCCTTTAATAATCAAATGTATGTAAATAAAGAGTTGTAATCCACACACAAAAGTTTTCTGAAAAAAGTGATTCAGTAATCTGCCCTTTTACTAGTATGAATTAAAATATACATTTTTGTGTCTTGTTCTACTGTTTTAGAAATTACATCAAATTCATGTAGTGTAACTGTTGACAACATCAGTGCAAAGAGATACAAATCCAACTTCACAGCATAGTTTGCACCTGGTTAGTGTTTTCAAGAAAATGCAGGTAGGCTGCAAGCTATATCAGCAGCTATAAAACATTTTAAAACTCATAATATTGTAAGTTTCAGTTGACCAAACTGCTCTGTACATACTGTATGAATCCACAATAAAAGATATATATTAAAATCTGAAAAAATGTACTTGCTGTTGTGTTATAAATAGAATATTAATAATTGCTTGAACAGCACATATGAAAAACAGCTCAAAGTTGCAACTCTCACAAACACAGAAGAAAAATAATGAATTCACTGAACTTGAGAAAAAAAAAAAAGAAAACAAAACCAAGATACAGACAAGAATGTAAATTAAACATCCAAGTGTTAAAAAAGCTTACTAAAATGACAGCTGGCTACAACCCATTTACAATGTCTTAGTGTTTGTTTCCCAAACCCTGAACTGCTTGATAATTGCATCATAAGATCTATTACAACCATCTGCTCCCCTTTTGTAGCGTATGGTTAGGGCTGGTCCTCCTGATGTAGGGACTTTTCTTTTGAAGCTTTAAGTATCTGAAAAAATAAGGGGAAATCTACATTAAAGGACCAACCAAAACAAAACTTCCTCTAAAGAAACAAAAAAATCTTAATTGCTAAAAAATGCAACTTTGTAATACACTAGCTTGAGACAACTAACTTCTAGAAGCTACAATAATGAATACATACAAAGTTGCTATAGGAAGGGGGAAATGTAAATTTAAAAATATTTATCTAAGCAGTATTTTTTTTCTCAGCATATGGCACTTCATTTACCTTGTAAAGGAAATCTAGGCCATGTCACAAATACAAGATTTTGAATTTTTTTATTTTTAAAAGGTCAGGATTGTGAAAATTGGAAAGGAGAAACCAGGAAATGAGGAAGGATCAAAGTTGTACAGTGGAAACTTCTCTACGTATTAGGGATTTGAGGAACTGACAAAATAAATGCACAGTTATAAAAATGTCAAGGGTACAGGATCAAAGCAGGGATGAGTAAACAACCCTTAGATATTTTTATTCTGAATACATACAAGGAGAATCAAAATCCAAATATGAAAAAAATTTGCACACTGTGCCCCTTAAAATGTGCTTTCAAAAAATACCCCTCAGTCACAACAACTACAATTTAAGTGCCAGAGTAGAACAGAGTTATCTAAAAGTCCTAATAAGTAATATTTTCAGTTGACCTATCACATCAGTCAAGTGCATTAGTTACAAAAAACAGAGACTATAACTGCAGTTAAAATAGGTAACTATAGAAAGCAATATTCGTAACAATTCTAAGACTAAATTTAAGAGAATTGGAAAATAGTACATAGTATTGTTTTGTGATATGTCATGAAGTCAACACTCCAGCATATTAAAATCACAGACCTGATCTCTTCCCTGGCAACAGGAGAATGTTCCTCACAGCTAAATACATCCCCTACACTATCTCCTGTTTTTTTTTCTCAAAGCAATTGAGTTCTGTGCTTCAGATAAAAAACAAACTGCTCCTAACCCAAGACAAACCAATGCCACAACGCTTCAGATGAAGTTGCATAACCTGACACTACCTGAGAATAAAGACTCTATAATAACATTTCTGAATGTCTTTTACACTACCTGAAGAATGTTCATTATGTAAATAGATAAATCTTTTGTATATGTGAAGAGTGCATAGTACAAAACAAATTGCATTCACAACATGGAGGTAAGTTGCTCAGCTGTCCCTGTCAGTGAACACACATCCCTCCTCCCTGGCCAGGCCCCATTTATGTACTAAGCCTAACACCTATGGTATGGAATATTCCACTGGCCAGCTTCTCACAGCAGCTGAAAAAAGTTCTTGACTACAATAAATATCACTTGGCAATAATTAAACAAAAAGTACAATTATTTTCATGCCAAAGCTGAAATGCAGCAACCACTAGAAAGAATATAAAGTCTATCCCAGCTGAAACCAGGACACTAGTAAGTATGAATTTCATATTCTAAGAGGAAAATGTGGGAATCATGTTGCCTTCAAACTGAAATTTTTGCATCCAAAAAAAGTGTGTAAAGATACTTAATAGTATGAAAAGTTAAGTGATTGATTAGTAATGATTCAGTAGTTTACTTATAGTCCTAGTTCTCTTCTCAATTTTCGGAAATGCTATCTGAATTCCCCTTTGACACAATAAAGCTTTTACAGAAACTCATAAATGATGATTCTTTGATTCTTCTGCCTTAAAAGTGGTTCCCCCATATCTATACAGTTCATTGGCATGCTTGGTAGTGTCAATTTTATGAATTAACTCAACGATTTTAACGATGCAATCTAAATAATTCCTTGATTCTGAACAGAATAATTGGAAAACCATTCACTTAACGTAAGATTTTTTTGGTGAAGGTAAAAAATTTGTTTACTGATGCAAGACTAAATATTTACCTAAGACTAAGCCATAAATTAGAGTACAAAAAGCAAGAGAAATTGTGAACAAAAATAAAAATTAAATATTTCAGACTGATACTTGGAGTGTGAATTTAGGTTTAAACTAGCACATGTAAGTCAAGAGATGATCTCAATATCCTGTATCAGTACCTCAATATCAACACAAATGACACTGTGCAGTGGAATTATCTCTTGCTGAAATTTTGCAATACTCCTGCCGAGGCTTTTATGTTACATTAACTTAAGAAGCAACAAACATTGCCCAAGACAAAACACAGAATCATAAAATAATTTGGGTTGGAAGTGACCTTAAAGATTATCTAGTTCCAACCCCACTGCCATAGGCAGGGACACCTCCCACTAGACCAGGTTCTCAGTGCCTCGTTCAGCCTGGCCTTAAACACCTACAGAGAGGGGGCATCCACAGCCTCTCTAGGCAACCTGTTCCAATGCCTCACCACCTCTACCATAAGGATTCTCCCCTCTTCAAATTTAAATCCATTACTCCTAGGCCCGCCATCATGTATCCTATAAAAAGTCTTACGTAGACCCCCTTCAGGTACTCGTAAGACACTTACTAGGCACCCCTGAGCCTTCACTTCTCCAGGCTGAACAACCCCAACTCCTTCAGCCTGTCCTCATAAGGGAGGTGCTGCAGCCCTCCGTTCATCTTTGTGGTCCTCCTCTGGACCTGCTCCAACAGCTCAGTGTCTTTGTTATGTTGAGGGCTCCACAACTGGACACAATACTCCAGATGGGACCTCTCTAGAGCTGCCTAGAGAGGCAAAATCATCTCTCTTGACCTGCTGGTCACACTTCCCTTGATGCAGACCAGGATTTGGATGGCCTTCTGGGCTGCAAGCGCACACTGGTGGCTTGTTTCATCCACTCACACTCCCAAATGCCTCTCTTCATGGCTGCACTCAAGCCACTCTCCACCCAGCCTGTATTTGTGCTTGGGGTTGCCCCAGCCTAGGTGCAGGAGCTTGCACTTGGCCTTGTTGAACTTCATGGGGTTGTCATGGGCCCACCTCTCAAGTCTGTCAAGGTCCCTCAGGATGGCATCCCTTCCTTCTATCATGTCAACTGCACCCCACAGCTTGATGTCATCTGCAAACATCACTTCTTGTTCCACAGTTCCAACTTAAAAGCACAACAAACAAACTGAACACAATCTTTGCTGAACTTTTTCCCTTTGCTGTCAAAGGTAACTACTGCTTTTTCATACTCTGCTTACAAGGTTTGGTTAAAATATTTAAATAATTACAATTAGAATATTTTTAGATAAGACATCTATTAACAAATACGTGTGACTTCAAATATTTTAACATTCCACATGGCTGTTACAATAAATAGATTAGAAAGACCTCACAGACGTTATGCCTGTGATATGTTATGTATTGATACGAGCACTTCAAATCACCTCAGTAAGTAAAAAGTAAAAATAAAAACATTAACTAAACAATGTCTCCAACCTGTATAGAGCAACAGCAAAGTGCTCCTATGTTTCCTCATTTCTCCGACTACTTTTGGTATGCCCAAGAACCAAAAAAAAAAAGCTTCCTTCTCCGCTACGAAAAACAAAACCCCACAACTAATTAAGAGCTTCTACATACTGCAAAAATAAACTAATCCAGAAAGGTGCTCCTGTTAAACATCGCAAAACAGAAATACAGCTCTCAGGCCTCCTGGATTGCAGCTTTGGTGATTTACTGTCTACAGCTACAGCATGGTGCTTCACTCAACAGAACTACTTTGCTACAAAGAACAAGATAGCAACTTGTAATAATGGACCCCAAAACCAAGATGAAATGTAAAAATAAACAGTCTTCATATTTAGAAGCTACTCAGTTGCTCTAAAAATGGTTTTGGTATGCTCTGTGTTTACTACTGTTAGGCAACAGATGGAAGAGCTGGAAAAATATGATGGCATGACCAGTGCTAATGAAGATGTTATGATCAGACTTGAATAGATTGAACACAGAGACATGACAGGATCACCATTCGTGATCACTTACTCAAGGAAAAAAGTACACACCTATTTTTATATTTTACACCAAAAGTTACCAGCTCAAAAATCATTTTTAAGAATATGTAAATTAAAACTGCTTACAGCTTTATGGATAATACTCTCATATAATCTAGTAACTATTACTAGCATATATCCATTACAAGATAAAAATAATTTCTTCAAAATCAAGAAGAAAAAATAAGGATCACTTCACTCCTCTACACAAAATAATTTGTTTGCAAACCTTTCATGTAGCAACAGCTTAATTTCTGTGGGGAAAAGCCAAATACACAAAAGACTTACCCACTAGATCATCATTTGAAAAATCCTCAGCTTGAACAGGCATTTCTGCAAGTCAAAATTGTACAAACAATTCAAACTGGAGAATTCTCTGAATATTTAGAAGATTAAAAGCTATAGATTTTTCCACTCTTATGCTCAAAACAGTGACGTATAAAGACAACTCTGTCATGCTACTTCTGCAGATTTTCCAGTGGAAAGCTGAATTTTTCCAAAGGAATGACAAAGACTATAGTAAACCAATTAATAAAATGCAGGATTGCATACTTGCAAAAATAATACTTCAAAATTCTGAAACTGCACTACTTAAAGCACAAATATCCAGTTTCACATGCTACTACAATCTAAGCATAGAAAATACCCGTATTATGTTTCCAAATGTAACTGTGAAATATTTGACTTCAATATTATACTTTCAAAATACTGGATATATGTTTAAATTAGACACATCACCACATACTGTTACTGCTAACAGATTAAAGGTTGCATGTAACTCCATATTCACAAATGGAGGCTGACCAGACAAGAATTCATAGTAGCCATGCTGCTGGCTGCATAGAGTAAGAATCAGAGAGGGAAATATATTTTCTGACTCAGGAAGCTCACAAATAAAGTGCTCAAAGATGGGGAAACATTCTGCTTTATTTTATTTCTCACATATATCCCCTTTTTCTGAGTAGGTACTACTAGAGGAAACAGAGCATAGTAAAAAAAATCTTTAGCTTCACGTGAACTAGTTGCACCATTTTTACTGCTCTAAGTTTTTCTGAACTGGGAGACCTCTCAGCTTCTAAATCTGAACAGTGCTCTGTAAGCTATTAAAATATTAACACTAAAAGCCTCAAGATACTAGATTTCAGTAACAAATGCACTACTGAAAAAGTTACAAGCGTTTGAGGCTTTTTGCAACATAGAATCCTATTTCATTATATTTATAATTTAAAAATTTAAATTATATTTTTAAAGTAGTCAATTAATGCAAGAGATAATATACAAACCTGACTCCTCTGGTTCAGTGGCCAAAACATCTTCTGCATGCTTACTTTCCACTGTTGCAAGGAAAATAATTGTTACAAGTTACACAAAGCATGTTCACAATTTTGCTTTTGTTCCCCATCAGCCACCCAATCAAATTGGTATCAAATAAAAAGGAAAACTTAAAGAGAAGAACAACCAATTGGATAAACTTAAGAGTAGAAAAAAGGCACCAAGCATATTTAGCATCCAAAATTTTAGCTGCCCTTTGCAATTGACTTCCATTGCTATTATGCTCCTGAAAAGTTTTTTTGCTTACAATTATTATTACTGTGAAACAGTAAGTTTCGTTTCCCCATCTAATTATATTAGAACACGTTTTTCAAATAGAAAATCTAAATATGTAGCATCAAATCCTACACACTGTGCTCAAGATAAACTGCTCAGATGACCTTGCTCTAGCTGACTGAAATACTGTCATGTTCGGAAAAAATCTTGCTTAATGTTTTTTTAAGTTCTTAGAGAACTCATTTAAAATATCTGACATCAACAGTATAAACAAAACCTTGCATCACCTTTTGTAATAGTAATATGAGAAATTAACATATTACATTGCTCAAATTGAAGCATAAGTACTTCACAGGAATGATATGGATTTCAAAAAGGCCAAGTGCAAGGATCTGCACTGGGTTAGGGAAGTTCCCAGTATCAATAGAGGCCGGGAGATGAAGAGATTGAGAGCAGTGATGCTGAGAAAGATTTGGGTATCCTGGTGGATTAAAAAAACTACATGAGCCAGCAATGTGTGTGTGCAGCCCAGAGAGCCAACTACATGCTCGACAAAAGCAAGACAAGGGTGAGTAGCCAGCTGGTCAAGGAAAGAGACTCATTCTACTCGACTCTGAGAGGCCATCTGGAGTGGCAAGACACAGCAACGAGTGGTCCAGAGCAGTTCTGGGTGTGTCATGAGAGGAAGTGTTCAAAGACAGGTGGGATGTGGTGTTGAGCGAGCTGACTTATTGGAAGATGTCCCTGCCCATAGCAGGCCAGCTGGACTGGATGATCTTTAAAGGCCCGTTCCAACTCAAACCATTGCAAGAGTCTACAAAACACATTCCCCTGTTTAGTTTGTTGTTTTAACTACATTAAAAATATATACATGGAAGAAAAAAACCCATTTTCATGCACAAACTATAAAATCTCATACCTGAAAGCTCTTTATCAGTATCAAAATCTTCAATAGTTTCATCTATAGAAGTAATAAAAGAAAAAAGTATATAATGATGGTTTTGTGACCTTTTTTGGCTTTTTGTCCATTGGATTTTACTGCATCAAAGCACTTAAAGACTGGAATTAAAACAGATATATACCTGGTATTGTGGCTTCATTCATCTCCTCTGGAAGGTTCTCAACAGCTAAGAAAACATTCAAGTCAGAGCAGCAAAGAAGTCAAGCCCTCAACAACAACAAAACTAGGTTAATGATTTTTATTCTACCTTTACTAAAATATTCCTCTGATCTTGAGTATCATTTCAATTACAAATAACATTTATATTAGAGGTATTTTTACTTTAACTATGAAATAATGTTTTTCTAATATGTTCCATATAAAAAAAATATGTATGCAAATGTGTGCTGGAGCGTAACAAAAGCCCACCCCACATATATAATACATACACATATGTACATACCCGTATATTGAGACTCAGTCTGCTCTTCATGCTTTGGTTCTGAAAGGAAAGAAAAATAGCGGTCCTGGGTGGTCAATATGCACAAAGAATCCTAAAAATTTGGTTGTTAAGCATTAAATCAATTTCTTCAGTGACAAATGCAAAAATCTCAAATACAGTTTTGAGGTCTGCATAGATATATGAACCTTTACTGTAGTCTGTAGTTGAAATTCTACATATGAAGCTGAAACTTCAAGGTTTTTCTATCAACATTGATAAAATACTGAAAACTGATAATACTACTATCATTTTATGTAACTGTCATAATTCACTTACACACCTCATTTTTGAGCAAAAAACCAGTCTAATTTTTATTAACTCTGAAGAAGTTATCATGACTTCATGATATGTCTGAATTAAACAAAATGCTATCAATGAATTGTCTGGGCTTTCAATATATATTTACTGTATATTTTAGTACTGAAAGTCGTCTTTGACTGAAGATTGGAAGTCCTTCAATAGGATTTTGACGTTTATTGCAAAGTTGGATGTCAGAATTTCCCCCTGATGGCAAAAGAACGAACTTCAAGCTTTTCCGTCTTAAATACTCTAAAGTTAAGAATTTGTGTCCTTTGCCCCATGTTACATAAATATGGTCAACAAATGAGAGCACTTCAAAGATAAAGTAAGATAGCTCCCAGAAGGATCTCAAAGAAGGAATCACAACTACACACATCTGACTTACTATGACTATGACTGTGCCCCCTACAGTCTTTACTTTTTGATATGGTTTCAGCCATCATTAGCAAACAATTATCCAAATCAAACCAAGACAGAGTAACCCCCAAAGACCCAATAGCTATGGATGAGATGAATAGAAAAGACAGAACTATACTGATACAATGAAACATGGTGTATTTGGCCAGGGTTTCCTAAGAAAAAGTGCATGAAAAGTCTTCAATGTTCCTATGCCACATAAGCATAAAATATGACCAATAGCATAAAGACCACCAATTTAATAGGGAATATAACATACTCTACACTTGTTCCATTATTAAAAGATCAATTGACTTCTTATTTACAGGGGGAGTTTGAACATAAAACAAATCAACCCCTTAATTAAGAACGTGAAAAGTAATCCAACAGCACAGAAAATTTAAATACAAAGTAATTTCTCTTCCACACTAATGATAATTTTCAATAACATAATTTCACCAAATAGAGCAGTTGTCATACCATGGTCTTCATTGTACTCCTCACGTGCTCCATCCTCTGTTTATAGAAAACAAAAAAATCCAGTATGAAAATGCATTGAATTTCAAGACAATCAATACACACAAAATAACCCAGTGTCACATTTATTCAGAAAAAAAAATGTCTCCAGTTTGCTTGTAGGCCCCTTTCAGTTACTGGTAAGCTGCTAAGAGGTCTCTTCATAGCCTCCTCCAGCTCCAACTTCTTCAGTCTGTCCTCAAAGGAGAGGTGCTCCAGACCAAGCATCCTCATGGCCCTTCTCTGGACCTGTCCCAACAGAGGGTCCAGAGGAGGGCACAAGAACGATCCACAGTAACTTCCACTTCTTTGGCAAATTCAGACACAAAAATACCTAAGCAATTTAAAATACAAATATTGTTTATCCTGGAACATGACCCGTCAAAGTATCATCCTGCATAAATCCATATGGTTGACATTACAGAAAAGTAGTATTCATGTAGTTTGTTTGTATTTTTTCAAAATGCAATAAAAATATAGATGCAGTAACTTAGTAGGCTATCTATAAGCTCCAACATATTGAGTTTTTCTTTGTTTTAGCTTGTGGACAAAGTTCAATTAAACTTCAATAGAAAGAAATAAGGCTTTGGACTGTACCTGTGTAATGTTCAACAGCATCTTCTAGTGTTAGTTCAGAGTCACCTGCAATAAAAATACTTAATATTTTATATTCTAATAAACTTTTCATGCAACCAATAAATAGTATAAGTTTAAAAAAAATCACATTTTAATCTCAAGAATAACTGAAGTAAACATACTGATTTAGTACTACAATGTTTTATTTGAAAGCAACAGCTGGATTGTAAAACAAATCAGGGGCTACATCATAAGACACACAATATAGTAAATTCAAGCAGATTTTTATTTAGGCTTTTAACAGGTCTTAGATAACCCACTGACTAAACCAGAAGACTCCTGAGAGAGCAATATATTTATCTAATTACGTGTGGATTGGATTCCTGGAGTGTTCTGTTCTCAACTGTAATGGTAACACAGCCGCAAAAATCAGTTTTATTTGAAACTACCTGAAAAACTGTCTGAAAATAAAACTGTGACTGAACAGTCAATACGACACATTATTGTGAAGCAGGTTCAAAAACGTGTAAATTATTATATTATAACCTGAAATCACTAACATTTACAAACCTGGAGCTTCAGGATCAGTTACTGTCTTTTCCATATTTGTATCATATTCATATGAAACTGTAAATAAAATATTAAAAAGATAATTATAAATTAGAAAGGTTATGTATTTTTAATACTCAATTATTTTAACTTGCACCCAGTAGCCAAATTGAAAACTGTCAAATGAAAATCTTACAGACTGTTGCCAACTTGACATATAGCAATCTAATGCAAGGTGTTGGGATACCCTCTCTTCTTCTTCCTCTGTTATACTCACAGTATGAAAAACAGATCCATGAGAGCCATCAGACTCCACAAATACTTCTAATAGTTCTAATACAAATTTTAAAAAACATAATTGCCCTCTATCCTCAAAGTTCTTACACAGCATATTTCATAATGCTGTGTAAAGGACAACTGGTGATTTACAGAATGCAAGATAAGAGGCATAAATCAGACCCTGAGAAATAGGTACATTGATATCTGGCATCACACATTTAGAACAATCTCAGTTTTTTTCCATTGTACTGCTAAATATGTGGATTACTCCTATGCGACTACAATTTTTTGCAATGTTAACAATATACTCAGTATGCCACATCTGAGAGCACACAGACTGAAGATAAAGTAGCAATTCTTTCAGTTTGGAAGTGTAGCAGCTTGGATTCTAAATCACTAACTGAAAATCAGCAATATTCCACAGAGACAGGAATAAGCAGTTTTAGCTTAATAATAAATCAAATTACTTTTCTGTTATATTTGGCATCACCCAAGACTGTAAAGTTCAGAACTAACAGTGAGACAAAGGTAAGAAGCCTAGTCCAAATAGAAATCAATGCCTGATAGAAATGGAAGAGGCTACCCTGTACTACAAAGAAGTATAACATCAAGAAGAAGGGAAACTAATATCCATCTAGAGTCACTTCATAATGGGAAAGATGAGCTAAAGCTCATTTTATGGTATCAAGTATAACAAGACTATAAATTAATTGATTTAATCCAGGTAAATACTTTCAAAAACTTTTTGAAGGTGACAGGTTACAGATCACAAACACATACAACAGACAGAAACTCATAAAAAAGTAAAAATGAAGTTTCTGCACAAATAAAAGCAAAGCTTCCATACCTGTCATCCCCTTCCTTTTAAGAATCGTTTGCAACAGCAAACACAATACAGCCATCTCTGTCAGAGTATAAATACTCAAGACAGTCAAGAACAATTGTTTGGAAAAAAATTAGAAATTTTGTATTATTAAACAAGTCTAACATCTTCTATTTTGCTTTCTCATACAATATGCTACATTGAAGCAGAAAACAAACATTACCAAGTTTGGAAAAATACAGTGATACCTGGAGCTTCATATGGTTCAGACTCTGCTGCTCCAAGATCATCTGCCAAAAGTTCATCATCTGAGAAATAAAAATAATTTTGTTTATGTTCTATTCAGATCATATGATTCTTCTCAAACATTATGAATACAATTTTTATTATCCTGTTGATGCCTTAAGGCAGCAGGATATGAGCATTTTCTTTTTATGATGTTATATTCTCAGCAGAACTTGAAATACAGTTAATCCATAATAACCCTCTTAGAGTGAAATTGGAGTAAGAAATGTGTCTACAAAAGGCTGTGGTAATAAAATGCCAAAATTGACTTGAATAAACTAGGAAATGCAGAAGGAGACTCCATACAAATATGATAGAAGACACTTTATTGGGGAAAATATGAATAGCTGGAGTGAGATCAATTTCTTGGTTGAAAGCCAGCACAGCAATAACTAAACAATTATATATAGCTACCTATATTCCAAAACACATCGCATTAAAAGTTCCTGGTTTGATTTTAAAAAATTAATTAACAAAAAGCTAAATAATACTTGAAGTGACTGATATTTGCCATGTCTGTATTACAAGTATAAAGTAAGAGTCAAGTTTTGAATGCGATATATTTCTAATTGCCTTTTCTTGTTTTGGCAAAATTTAAGTACATTTAATCAACTAGATACCTTTCTGAACAGAGTATGGTGTCTCATATGCTTCTGGCATTTCATTCTGTAATTCTCTGAGCAAGTCATCTGCTGTAGGAGCTTCATCGGTTTCTCCATCAATTTCTTCCTTTGTTTGCCACTTGTCATTTGTATTTTCATCTACATCTTCATGTGACTCTCCTAATCAGCAATACAGACTGTTAGAGAATACTCTTTGGTATATTCTATTACCAGCAAATCCTAAGTCTTCAGCACACCTTTTGTGTTTTTCAGCTAGTTCCCAAAAGGAATGGGAAGTGGGTCAGATGACTCGTCTGCACCTTACAGCAGTATTAACTCAAAACATCTGCACTCACTTGTCTGTCATTTCTTTGCTCATGAAGAAAAAAAGCAAGTAAAAGCCATTGCTATTTACCCATTCTCACAGTATATGCAGTACTTTGAGAAAGTTTTTTGTCAACTGATTTGAGCTACTGCTGAGGAACACCTCAAAGTAAGAAGCCATAGTTTAGTTACTGAACTTTCAGAGTTTTCTTAAAGCTTTGTAGAGGCAAAAGTATTTTAGGCATACACCAAAATCAGTTACTGAGATTGGTCTAGCCTATGGTAGTATTTTATATTCTTCAATGATTTCCAAGTGTTAATGCATTACCAGGCTGAGAATGCAGAGCTTCATGAAGAACAGACTGAACCTCCTCTTCCAATTCTATGTCAGCATCCTGGTGCTCTAAAAGGATTATAAATTGCAGTGTATGTAAGCATTAAAGTCTAAATGTTAGCTAAGACTTGCAGCTTTTAGTCACCTCAATAAAATTCTTACTCCACTCCCTCAAGTCCACAAATGGACTTCTGGGACAAGCGACTGTCATCTAATACACCAACCCAGCACAAATATGAACAAATTGTTAACTTTATACAAATGAACTGAAATTAACACTAAGAAACTCAACAGCACGAAATCAAATCACAGTTTTATTTTAAAAATAAAGATCCAAAGTGGCATTAGTTTGGGGAGGAGGGGAAAGGAAGGAATGACATAGTCATAGTCATCTAGGTTGGAAGGGACCTTTCAGATCATCTAGTCCAACCATCAGCCCAACTCTGACAAGCCTCATACCTGGACGGGGACTCGAACCCCTGACCCTCAGATTAGGAGTGTGATGCTCTCCCAACATCTTCACTTTCTTAACCTGATAGATTTTATGAATGATAACTTCAGAAAATTAATGCAAATATCCTCAAACAAATTCTATATTCTGGTTTACTGACCATATGCTCCCCATTTGTGGGTTTTTCTGTTAGGTTCACATAAAAATCAAGTAGGATAAGCCTCTTCAAGAAAAAGGAAAATATATGTTCTAAATATACATATTCTGTTTTTTCTTCAGTTTTTCTTGTAACTAACAAAGCTTTCTAATACATATGGGACCTCTATTTTTTTTTTACATGCTAGAGGCTATATTTCTGATGTAATATTCGTTTTAGGAGAAAAGTAAATATTTTATTTTATAAAGTTATATGTGGTCTTTCATGTCTGATTGTTAGGATGTCCTATTTCGTTTTTAAGATGGAGAATCTGCTTAGTGTATACTACGGCATACATATCAAAACCACAACTGCACACCAGCAGAATATGTTAAGCACTGACAGAGCTGACAAGAATGCCTTGTTGCCTTGTATATACTTTTAAAGTTTTTTGTGGTCAGTAATTTATATAAAGTTATCATCCGTAACTGCTATTAAATAAAATATAGTGTATATAAGAAAACAAAAGGAATGAAAGATTTATATTTCTACATAAAGAAAGAACATAAGCTGTCAAACTAAGGAAACAATTATAATTCAAATGAAGCACTACGGTTTTTGTCTCATCTATAGTTTAAAAAAGGCCTTACCTGATTCAACATATGACTGTTCAGCAGGCTGGATGGTCTCCTCAGGATCTGGGGATGGTGGCTGTGCTGGGACAGATCTTTCCTTAAGGCCTGCATTTTTCAGTTATAAAGTTAACTTTATGCTCTTTTTGATCTGCTTCAACTATAAACTAAAAAAGTTCTTTAAATTATATTAACTGTCCATAAACTCTCCATAACATGTTCAAACAAGTAATCACAATTACAGTGTTGTCCTGACATACAGTGATATATACAAAGACTAAAGTATATTCAGATAATAAACAAATATGTTTTTAAGAAAAAAACACAATTGGGATGAGAGGGGACAAAAATTTCATCACTCATCTTTATTTCAAAATAACTGAACAAATGACTAAGCTATTCTTAGCATCTATTCACCATCCAGGAGAAAAATTGGTATTTTTTTTCTGGTTTGAGGCAGAAGTGCTTCATATGATCAATTGGTTTTAAGAACCAGTCTGAACCTTGTAACATGCTGCTCAGAATGAGACAAAGTAATTTGAAATTGTATGTTGAATCTCAGGAGATACCAATATGAGAATTACAGTTTCTGCAAAACATGGTTATCGCCAGTTTCTTTTGACAACTCAATTGCTAAAGTATTACAGATAGAATTTCACCACTGAAGTGCTTCCCATCTATACCTCAGAGTCTTTCTAGATCAAAGCACAATGAAAAGAAAACAAGTAACAACTATGATAAATGCCAGAGTAAATTATTAAACCATGAATAACGGCCAGCATAAACTGACTGTAACACTGAGACAACCCTATTTGGAAAAGGATGCTAGAATAAAGATATACTTAAGTGTCTTCCAGACAGAAATCCGGTATAAACCTGTCATATTTCCTATGTTTAAGTTTCACTTCCAAAGTCAACTAAGATAAAAATACATTCTTAAATAAACAAACACACTTTCAAAAACAAACTAGTTTCTCAAGAGCTGCGTGCACAGAAGTTAATAGAGAACTACTGTACTGCTATCAATCTTATAAAAGTAATTTCAAGTGAAACAATATAAGTATTACGCTTCAAGATAACAAAATTTTTAGAAAATGTAACTACTAGGTTTCCACTGGAGTCAAACATTTCTCAATATAAACATGACTAGTATGCCTCAAAACAACTTTGTGTGAATTAGCAAGATATTATTCTTATGCATTGTGAGAAAAACAGTTCCATTATGCTATATAAGTAATCTGAAAAGGAAAAAAAGTAATTTATCCTAGTCACAGATTTTTTTATTTTTGAAATTATATGAGCATAAAATAGTTAGGCTCTATGTAAAAGCATTGCATCTAAGACTCCACTGTTAACCAGTAAAGAACAGAAGCCAGAGAAAAAAAAAGCCAAATTTATGCTTAATTTTGTTCCATGTCATTAGTACTGAAATACTCTAAAATATTATTAAGACTTACATTTCATTTTTACTGTACTAATATCGATGGCTACAAGAGTAAGAAGTTACTTCCTTCTACAATTTTCTTTAATTACATATTGAGATAAATTCAGTTACTTATATCTCACAGTTCAGAACCTGGGAATGCAGAAGTAGCCGCCCTGCTTTCACAAATTCACTTCCCCTAAATAAACACCTCTTTAAATAAGTCCCCGTATCCTTTGCTAACCCAGACCTCCAATTACAGACAGCTACTTGCTCTGATTCATGAGCAATAAATAGCTTCAAAGCATTTCATGAGATATTCAATATTGTATCACAGCCCAAAAGTATTTAGGGTGTGCAAAAGTGAAGAGGGACTAGGAAGAGTATTTCTTTGTTTTCCTTGCACATTTCTCAACTGTGTTTTCATACTTTTTATACACATCTATCCTGTTTATCACCGATTCCCATTCAATCCTTTTGGTCATGAAATATACTGTCATTTGCTTCTTGTAAGATACTACTTTCTCTCATTTTTTATCAAAATAAAGTAACTAGTGTGGTGCACTAGTGCATTTTAAGAACTTAAGTGGCAACATGTCACAATAAATCGAATGACAATATTTCACAGAGATATACAACAGCACAACACATCTCTGCAGCAAAAATCTCAGTTTATTGTGCAGCCATCTTTATATAAAGTGTTGCTCAAATAAATCATTCTTAAGGGAAAAAAAACAACCCCAAATCAAAAGCATAAACCCAAACCAGATAAACTTTGTGTCATAAATACAATAATATATACATCAAAAAAGGCAGTTCTTTATAAATTTCACTCCCAGACACCAGTAATTTGTGTTACATTACGGGAGAAAATAAGTGATCTGTACTATAACACCATGCCACATCTCAAAGAAGTGTGATTTGATTGTTCCTAACAAATTTTTATCTTGTCACTTATGAGGGACAAAGATGAAAAAAGTCTATCATCACAGAAATCTAAGAGGATGTTCACTATGCATGTGCATTTATTAGATATTCATTCTGTCAAGTTTTTCACTAAGCACTGCAGTGCTCATTACACACGCATGTTTTCCCTCCTTCTTTACACTTAGCTAAATACTTAGAAAGTAGCTCAGTACACCATCTCTGTCAATTTTCACACCCAGAATATTAAACTAATGTACTATTTTCTACAACTTCTATCTGAACTATTTTTCACGTTTCCTCTTAAAAAAATAAATTATATCATAATCTATTACCACATCTAACACCACTAGGGATCAAGCTATTTTTACAGAGACATGAATGTCCTGTATCAAAATTGAGAGGTAAGTGCAAATATTACATACAATCTTTAGGCAAAATCTCAAGCAGAATTAGCATTCCAGACTTTAATTTTACACCACCACTATTCATATGCATATACTTATTCTCAATTTCAATCCTTAGTTTTGTTTTCTTTAAAATATTGTAGTAAAACAAGAAATCTACACTTTTGTTAAAGATTTTATTCTGAATCTTGTATAGTTTTATTGTGCAATGAATACTTTGATGCACTAAGCAAACCAAGAAAAACATTTGTCTAATAAAATCAAAAAATAGTCCTTTCCCATATAAACTTAAACTTCATAGCAAATATAAATTCATTATCATATTGAAATATCTCTGCAGAAATATTTTAACTCCACTTATCCTAGTAAGAATGCTGGATAAATCATTCCTTATTACTAAAAATTCAGAATATGTAAGACCAAAATAATACAGGAGTTGATGTACTTGAAAAGTTGTTTGATGTTGTTTGAAGAAAATAATAATTTCAAAAAAACATAAGCTGCTCTCTCATCAACCAAAATTCACCTTCAACCAGAATACAGTAGTAGTGGCATATCACTTCCTAAAATGTGACTGGAATCTAGTAACATCCATCAATGGTGGAATAGGTGGCCCAATTTCCCTAAGTATTCATAAGAAACAACTTGGAAAACTTAGAAAACTCAGGACACAGTTAACTGAAAAGTGAGAAGAAATCAAGTTTCCAGATCTGATGTTAGCTAAAAATAAATACATTAAGGAAGGAATAAGAGGAGATAATATTGTCAAAGGACAAGTAAGTGAGTTGTAACATTTTTGTGTATACACAGGTCTGATAAAAACTCTCAGCATTAAAGTTGGTTTGAGTATTTAGGTACATAAGTTTGCTCAGCCTACTAAAGGAAAAAAGTTTAGCAGGGCATAATTTAGATCTATTATCCAAGTTTCTATGGAAAAACATTCCCCTAATGCTCCTCTTGGTTGTTTTTTTTGTGAAAAAAACATTATATATGTCCAGATAATACTCTCAATTGCACTTTTAAACTTGTATTTGATATCCAATGTTACACTTACATCCTCACATCAAGAAAACAGCACTTCAATGCAAGGAAACAAAGAGAAGAAAAAGACCCAGAGATTTAAAGTATGCTGAAAGTAATGGGCACCACTTTCATAGTTTTGTTTTCAGTACATATTGCAAGTCAGGTGTATTAATATATGTACATTATTTGTGTTTCACATCAGAAATTTTGCTGTTTACAATGCCAGTACACACCTGATTTTTTAGAAAAATATTATACATAGCCTTTGTACACAATTATTACCAGAAAACATTATCTTCTTATTGCCATATTTACCACATTCATATGCAGAATCTCTCATTCTTGAGGTCTGTTCCTCATTAGCAGAACCAGAACTGTTTAATGCTTTTCTTTCTTATCTTCCTTGGATGGGTTTTTAACTATCTTTTTTGTTTCTTTGTCTTTTCCCACCTGAACAGCACCATCCTTTTCACTGGTTGCCTTTTTTGTATTTTCTTTGGATTTCATATTTTTGTCTAGGCCTTTTTCCTTTTCCTTT
Organism: Turnix velox; assembly: GCA_013400935.1. Taxonomy (NCBI): domain Eukaryota; kingdom Metazoa; phylum Chordata; class Aves; order Charadriiformes; family Turnicidae; genus Turnix; species Turnix velox. The sequence goes on along the minus strand of VZTY01023289.1, from coordinate 293,407 downwards.
GTTCTGTCCCTTTTAGCCTTGTCAGAATCTTTCTTTGATTTCTCTGGATCAGCAGCTTTCTTATCCTTTCGATCAGAAGCATCTTTTCCTTTCCTGGCTTTCTTTCTTTCTTCCTCATCTTTGATTTCCTCCTTTTTGGATTCCTGCTTCTCCCTTGATTTCTTGAGAGATTCTTTAATAGCTTCTTTTACTTTTTAGATTTTCATTTAAAAAAGAGGAAATGTTCAATAAGAGAATCATTTGACATCAGAAAACATCTTATGAACAACTACCTATAAGTTTTGATAGAAGTTTTACTTAATGTTTGTTAGATGCCAATGTAAACTTGTATAATCAACTATGAAAGCTTAAGCAATTTAAATTAGCTTTGACTTTCGGCAATATTTCACACCATGCAGCCAGCCAATAATCTTAGCTCTGAATAAAGCATTCATCTAGTGAAAACCATGCCTCTATTACTGCTAACTAACTTCTGTAGAATGCTAAAACCAGTCTTGTCTGTGATCATGAGTACTATGGTAAATTTTGAATCTTTACGTATAGTATGACAATTGTAGGATCCAGAAACATCAAGAGCATCACCAAATGCTTTTTTTTTTTTTCCCCTCACAGTTCTATCACTTTTCCAAAGCTACAAATGAAAGTGATCAAATAATATAAATGTATTACGATTTACTGAGTTAGCTCAGATTAAATCAGGACTTCAAATGCATCTGAAGTATGCATTTCATAAAACTAAGTACACAATAATCAAAAAGAATCACTGATGTCCTGGTGAATAAAATCAACTCCAAAAAAGTTAACTTTGTTTGACCATATTCAGTGATATCAAAGTAACAATTAATGTTACATTTTTGCTTTTCCATGTGATGGGTTTAGTAATACTTTTTTTTGCTTGTTTTACTTTTGGAGTTTTATCTTTTGTGATTATTTTTTCTATTTCACTTTGCATTTGGCTATGATTTGGTATCTAGATAACGTATCAGATACATTCCAAGGATTCAGTTCTGACTGTGCAAGTGTTCAGTATTTATTTACACTTTCACCCACAGTTTCAAAAAAATTTGTTAGCACCAGCAGAATTCTCGAGAATAAGGAATTCTTAAGTCACTAAAATCTAGAAATGTTTCTACTAAAACTCTGTATGCAATATTCGTATCTAATTTAAAAATCAATACTTACATTATAAAAAAATTAAGATTCTGCATATAAAATACAACAGCTCAATTTTATTCAGACTTTTGAAAGAAACTGTAGTCTGTTGAAGTAAAAAGCAGTGAAGGAAAAAGACAAGTGACAATATTTCTCCAGTAACACCTGTCTTTAAAAAATGTAACATTTATGTTGCATGAACAATTCAACGGCATAGGACAGTCTAAAATGAGTAACATCACATTTCCTTCCACTTGCTTTTTAGCATAAAGCACTTGAAATCTATTATACCATTGCCTAACTCTCACATCAAACATTGAAAAACAATGCAAAACTCAGGAATTAAATGTTAAATGATACTTATTACATTCTTGGAAATGCACAACTGGCAAACAAGTCATTCCAAGCATAATGTGAAACAAATGCTTAAAATTTCAACCTGCATGCAAGATGCTACAAAAAGTCACATTCATACAAGCATGAGAGCTTCTCTCAACATATGCACATTTTCTTAATGAAATATAGTACTACAGTGTGCATTTTTCACACACTGCAAGAAAAAAACCACATTAAAGTGCAAGTGTCTTTAATGCTACAAAGAGACTGCTCTTCTACAGCAATATGCTGTGTGAAGGTAACTTAGCAGATGTAAGAAGTTACGCTCCTGAAGAACATCTGGCAGTTTGGTGTTTTGCTAAGGCTAATTAGCTTATTTATTTTCCCTGTTGCACTGAATGAGTTTAGACCCACATGTCTTGTTATTACAGCAATGTTATTACAAATAAACACATGGCAAAAATCAGTTATGAACTATCCTACTTTAAGCTTTTGGAAAAATCAGTATCATCACTGCAATCAATCCTACAAATAATATTAGAGGAAGTTATTTAACTTTATCTAAATTTCTCCTCCCATAAGAAATAGATGAAACTATTTAAGTATAAACTTAAGCAGAAATTAAGGTGCCCAGGTACAATTACATCACAGTATAATGAATTACTGAAAGCTAACTAAAGAAGGACTTCAGACAGAGCAATACACATATGCATCAAAACTTTATTTAAAACATGCAAAATATGAAGTCAACATGAACTACTTATAATATAAACAAGTCAATTGTTTTAAAAACATTTGCACAAAGTATGTTTGTAGTTAGAAAAGCACTCACATTGCCATTAAATTATAATCGGTAGTAAAAAAATCCCACTAATTGAAAAATAGAGAGAATAATAGTATGTTGCACTATTAGACAATGCTTAGCCAACACAGCTAGTATTAGTTAACATTATTATAACCTGCAATTTGTATTTGCACACGCATGCATTTCAGTCATCACTATCCACATTAAGTTCCACAAGAGAACATTAAAAATACCTTTGACTTTAGTTTTTTTCTTGGCTACCCCTCCTGGCTCCTCACCTGATTTGTTGCAAAATGGAAATAGGTTATGAACATATCTATGATGTTCAACAAACATGACATAAAATTTTCCAATACACCATGCCATGTAGGAAGTTACCTTTACATAACACATTGCAGTGCTCTGGAGAGATAACAAACGTTAACTCATAAAGAATAAAGCATCTATAGTAGCAAGACCAACCAAGTTCTGAGATGTAATGCTAATTAATTCAAGAAAAACACCACATCACCAGATGCACAGTACTCGAGATGCTTCTAAACTTCTTCAAGTTAGCTCAAATCTCTCCAGACAGTGTAATGCCAAGTAATTATAACCAATATCCTAGCTGATTTTTCTGCTAGGTATTGTTCTGGTTCTCTCTCAGACCCACTAGCTAATATTTTTATACAAATTAATAAATAATTAGCAAACACATTAACTCAAAAGATCTTCAAGCACCTATCTACTGTTATGACTAATTACAACCTAAAATATCTTTACCCAATGGAAAATATGCATTTTAACAGAGGTATTGCTCATGTTTCAAAACACAGTTGTTACCATATTTCAGATAAAATACTAACTTAAATATTGGTCCTAAATAAAGACTACTTAAGATTTAAATCTGCTAAAAAAAAAGAAAAGAGGAGATCCTTACTCTCCAAAATCAGGTGCCCTCTTTACCCCCCTTCTGAAATTGAGGTCATTCAGCATTTACACTGTGCTTTATACCTAATTCCATAAGAGGCACAAAGGCAAAAGTCTACGTCAAAATAATAATTAACCTCATCTTTCTAATGCCATAGGAAGACACTGGATTATCACCATCATGCTCTGTGGATTAAGAAAACTACCTTAACCAGAAAAATCATGCACACTGCCATCCATAAACTAAACAGAAACTTAAGAAAGTTATGCAATATATATGTACATATATATTTAAAACTCAAAACAATCTTCTTTGAAATGTGGAAATATATTCCCACATTTCAAAATCAAACTTCTCATTTTGACATGTCTACATTGGACATCTTGTCACTGAAACAGGTTGCCCAAAGAAGTGGTAGAGACCCCATCCCTGGAGAAATTCAAGGCCAGGGTTGATGAGGCTCTGAGCAACCTAATGCAGTGCAAGATGTCTGTGCTCAATGCAGGAGGGTTGGATTAGATGGCCTTTAAACTTCTCTTCCAACTCAACATATTTCATGACTCTGTGATCTGCACCTTGGCTAAGGTTTACAGAGAACAATGAATAGCTACTTGAACTGCATCAATAAGCCTCCACCTGTATTCCTAAAATTCCCCAACAGACACAAACTCCACATATTCTAAAGAAAAAATTCATAAATTAAAAAAAATGTAGCCATTAATTGTAATCACTGCACCTAATTCCTATCTTACGTGTTTTCCAAGTATCAAACATTGACATTATGCTCAAAATTTCTCAAAAGTGGGTTAGCCAGGTAAAAATACAGTTTTTACATCAATTTCGTACAAACTGTCACCTGGGATATGACATTTTTTTTAAAGTTAACTCCTCACAGATTACTATAATTGCTAAAGCCCAGACCTCTAACCTGACTAAATCCATTATTCAACCTCATTACTTTTATGCAGTGCATGGAAAAGCATATAAACAATTTTCTCATATAAAAGGATGAACAGGTACCAACTTTGTTATATTACAGCATCAATGAAAATACAAATATAAAAGGTACTTAGCAGAGTTGCATAAAAGCTGTATTTAGACTTCTAGCTCCTCTCCTCTATTAATAGTAAAGTTACATTTGCTGGATATTTAAGATACATTCTTAAAAGTACACTTGACAGGGAAAATAGAAAATTTTATGAAGATCTTTATACATATAATAATTATACAGATATTTGAGATTATTTGTACATAAATGCATATTCGCTACGTTGAAAGATTACAAAATAGCCATAAACAAAGAATAAGGTATTTCACTTGTTAAATATTTAGGCAAGCAGTCATTTCAACCTGCTTTAATGCAATGAAGAGTGTAAAGATTCTCAGCAAACTATCAGTCAATTACATAATTCTGTAAATCATGCAAGGTTGAATATTATGAACAGAATCACAGGAAAACTATGTAGAAAAGTTTTAATATTATGTAATAATCACAAGATGGAAATGCTGGTGCATCTTGATTTTCACCTGGACTAGATATAGCAAAGGGAACTCTCCTTTTTGAGCCCTTAAGAGTCTGAAACAAGACATGGGTTCAAAAGACTTCACTTTGCCAAGACAGCAAAGTCTTAGGTCATGTGACAAAAATCTAAGTAAACTCATTTGCAAAAATCTACACTCTCACATTTTAATTTTGCAGGTTTCCAATATTTTCTGAAGAACTACTTTAAACAGTCTTACTAAAAATTAAAACTTCAGATCAAAGTAGGTATTTCCACGTAATGCTTAATGGTAGATAACTTGTTTCTTTACTGATTCCTTGCAATTTGGAATACTACAGAATATTCAAATTCTGCAGCAAAATCCAGTTATTTCCTGATTTTCCTAATAAAAAAACTTCAAGAAAAACCTTGACAAAAAAGAAGTGAGAGCTCAGCCTTACAATTTCACCAAAGGGAAAAAATACTATTTTTATTCATAAATATAACCACTGCAAAACAAAGGTAACAGATAGCATATAGCATTCTCCCATTTTGAAGTTCACAAATGTTGAGGTTGTCATTCTCATATTTAACAGAAACCTGTTAAATCCTATTGTTCCTGAGAAACAAGTTAATTCTTGCATACAGAAATCTTATATTATTCATTAATATTACTGAAAATTTAAATATCCCTACAAGACCAAGTTTTACCAGATTAAAAAGACCCCTTACTAATCGATTTTGCAACACCTACATGCATAAACCCTTTTAACCTGCAGCATCAAGCAACAAACGTAAAATAATTAAATAGAAAATCCCTTTACCACACATAAAATTAGCAAAAATGTAAAAATTGCAGACCTGAAAAAGCATGTAGAAAGGTTCAAACCAAAACAGTTATCAACTTTTTGTTCTCTCCTTTTTATTTCCCTTCTCTAGAACTGCAAGTCAGGAGAGCTATGATTATTTGCATATGCTTCTGCACATAATTATTATTATGATTTTACATTTATGACAAGCTACATTGGATATAAAAGCTCTTCTTGCAGCAGACTAGCTTACTGACAGAATGCTACCACCTACTTAATTTACATAGATCTTAGTAACAGGATGCAGACTGCCAAGTATATCAAAGCCTGTAACCCTCCCACAGGTTAAAGATACTCGTGTTGCATCTGATGTGAGGAGATATAAGAAACCAACAAGCAAGTTTTGCTTTTATTACCCTCATCTGGAAGAATCCATTCTATCTGATTACAGCGATTAATATATTTCATTCTGCTGTGCCATCATCATGATAGCTGCTAAACAGATGACAACTGAATAGGGAAAACAGGATGGATTTATCCAAAATGACCAAGCAGTACACATCCTTCAGCTCTCAAGTATTAATTAATCTGTGTTAACAACATAGGTGGTCTTTACACCCCACCTGACCATGAATGAAAATGAATAACCTTCCAGTGTTTCAATGCATTCTACTCCTATCCCTACATGCAACCATAACCTATATGAATAACTGTCATTAGAATTTATTTTCTTCTAAGGCCAGTCACTGGAGAGTAACTAATAATGCGAAATTATCATAAAAGGAAACCTACAGGTGGCAAGCCTTATTCACTGACTTACAAACGTATTTCAAAACTGAAAGACTGAACACGCTGTCAAAAAGCTTAGTATTTTTGAGGAAAACAACCCAACATACTAGCAGTAATTTGTTACAATAAGAACTTGCAAACATTTTTCTCTTCATTATATATATTATACTACATATTATGATCACTGAGATTCCCTTCTCATATAGAACCCTGTCTTACTTCCAAATTAAATATTGTTCAAGGTGGTCACAGAAATCTGGGGTTCAGACCTTCCCTAAGTTCTTGACCATGAGCCCTGGGTTTCCACCATCTCTCCACAACCTCTTCACAAAAAAAGCAGGTAAGAGCTTATGCTACAAAGGTTAATGCACTATTTTGTTGAAGTTTGTAGACAAATTGAACCACTGGCAGTTAAAACATCAAACATTCACAAACATGAGATAGTGGCAAAGCAAAACATCCCACAGACATTCTTTAAAAATATCAGAGAGCAAAGCTGCTACAGCTTTCTTCCTGCAGCTTTAAAAATTTCTGTACTTTTAAAATATTAATATACTCACTGCATACTGGAAATCATCACAAATCAAATTTAAGTTTCAATTTTGTCTACTAATTTCAAACACTTGGTGTGAATTTAGAAGGAAGAGCTAAGACATGGTTCTGTTTTCCTTACTTATTTGTGCATTATACTGAGCTTAACCACTTTGATGTTAAAAAGCTTAGATTTCGTTTTGTTAATTTTTGTTTGATTTTTGGAAAAACTGCCAAATGAAGACTCCACTAAATCTTACTACAATCCTTACTGGCCAGGTCTCAATGGCAATTCATTAATATCAAACACTCTGGCCCAAACTTCCAGACAGCTTTCTTAGCTCTGCTCACTAGTGGTGAGAGTTTAATTCTTAACTCAAAGGGAACATCACCAAGCAAGAGTCAATACAACTGTGGGGGATAAAAAATCCTTATATTCAGGAAATGAAACTCTGGGAAGTTATACAATACTATTTCCTCTGGGTCTCTCCACTTTGCCATCCTCTTAATTTTCTTATATCCTAATGTACAATATTTGACTAATGTTTATTTGGCTCTATTTAATTTTTAAGTCTCAAGCAGCAGTACTAGCATGTAACAACTCTGGGTATTTTTAAACTCTTCACTTGCTTTACACTAACACTTAAAATAGATTTCAGCCCGCATCAACCAGTGTTAAAATGAGAGTATAAGCTTTCTATTAGAAACCTATACAACCTTAAGAAGGCATCCCAATTAAAGAATTTTAGTTCTAATCTGAGTACATTATTCATATAATAAAATGCGAGATCAGTTTCAGCATTAAGTACCTAAATACAAAATGTAGAACAAATTGTTAATTCCCCTCTCTCTATCAGTAACTTTATGATAGCAGACACATATATGAAAATATTTTTGGAACAATTGTCATAAAACAGTTTCATGGAAAAGTGATTAAAATTTGCAAAATTGCTTTAAGTTCTTGAAATTTGCAAAGAATAGAAGACAACACTCTCATTTACAGTTATTCTTTAATATATTCAATATACATTAGAAATACATAATCACATGTTCCTACTGCATAGAAGGTCTACCTTAAAAGAACAAATTTATAGCAGTCCTTCTGGTGTAATTATTATAATAAAAAAATGACTGAAAACGTAGTTTGAAAACAGACAAATCAGTGGGAATAAACCACAAAGTCTGGACAGAACAAATGTTACCTAACTTAGAAATAAATGCTTCTGTAAAATTTTCAAGCACCTTTAAATTAAGTGCTTTTATTTGATCAGATAAAAAGAACCTATCTGAGAAATCACTGAATCACAAAATAAATTATTTATTAAAATCATATTTCACAAGAGAATTATCATTGTCATGATTATATTAAGGATTAACATATAAATATGTATTTACAAAATGCAGTCATGCTAGATTACAGTCAAAGCTGTTACAAAATGCTTCAGTTAATGTTTGCTAGAAAGACAAATGTTAGAAGAGTTAACAGTAAAGGTTATCACACTCAGCTTTGTGCACAAAATGCACAAATTTAAGCACATACAGAAATCAGCTACACAACAGCAGATACACATTTTATTCTACATATTTACACAACTGTGTAGTATTTGTTGTCCTCTTGCCAAAATGGGAAAATCACTGAAAGGCTTTCAACTAGCAAAACTACATTGCATGGCTGACTCTAGTTCAAACTTTATAGTGTCCATTTAGAAATGCCATAAATGCCCTCAATGCCATAAATTGTTGTTATATTAAGAATGATGATTTCATGGATATTTTTGAAAGCCAATCAAGTAAGTCTCTTGATCACTGGTTCTGTAAATCCAAAATAACACAAGTCTTTTTTCCCTGAACTCCTTCATTCTGTGACGTACCATCAACATCATCTGCAGCTTCACTCTCTTCTTCTTCTAGTATTTCAAAAGGAGTCAATACATCATAGAGAAATGAGAGAAAGCCATAAAACCAATCAGAGCTTTCCTCTGCTAAAATATTAAGGACTTCCTCAAGGGAATCAATATTTTCATTACTGCCATCTTTGGTCAAGCCTACACAAGAATAGAGGAAAGAGACAGGGCAGGGGGAAGGAGGAAAAAAAAAAAAAAGAAGAGAGCAGTTAGGTGGAAAGAGGAAACTGTAAAAGAAGGATCTGCGAAAGACATCACAGAAAGCTGTCTTTACAGGAATATTAAATAAGAAATATAAAGACCTTAAGAAAGCTGAATCTTGCAAGTACAGACTATCATCAGGACAATAAGCATGCACAATATTATGTCAAAAATCTGTAAAACGGTTATCAGTTTTGCTTTCCCTTTTCCTGCTCCTAACCCAAATGCACTAATATTCCATTTTCCTGCTGCAGTTAGTTTTTTAACAGTAATCTTCCACTTAAATGCATCCAATTTGCTTTTTTTTTCTAAGTCATCATGTTCAAATTTGAGAAATTGAAATTGATAGCTAAGAATTTAAAAGCAAACACTGCTTAAAAAAACTTGTCACAGACATGCTGTTAAGGATAACATTTATTCCACCATACAGGATTTTTAGAATTAAGGATCCTAATCGCTAGGAGAGCTGTTTTGCACTGTATTTGCTTTTTTGGGTTTTTTAATGTGCTTCTCAATAATTTTTGTCTATTACATACTTGATCCTCAGAAATTAATTCAAAACCTGGGTATATACAGAACACTACATAAAAATTAAATGTAAGGGGTGAATGAATTGTTACACAGAATCTAAAGTAGGATAAAAGACAGCTAAAGTACAAGACGGCCAGAGCAGTGAAAAATGACCTCATCACTTCTGAACTCTCTGATATCTTGGGCTACAAGACCTACTGACCTATCTGATGCTTATAAAATATGCATAAGCCATGATTAATGGTCTTATATTCCATCCCCCCCTTTTTGGGGGGGGGAAAGAGATTGTTTTTGTATTAAAATCAGTCACAGTTATTCATAAATAACATCTAACCTTTTCCATTGCGATTAAAGTACAAAAGAATGACTGAGCAATGATAAACATCAATTACTAGTGATCTTTAAGATGGGAGAGGAAGGAATTGTCCTCACTTCTAACTGGAACAAACCTTAAGTTGTGTTGGGAGGAAAGCAGAAAAGAAGGATAAGTGTGAAGACAGATTGAGACATAAAATTAAGTGAACATGTTGCTCATGCAGACTACAAAGCAATATCAGGTGTAGGTTAATGAAACATTTAAGACAGAGGAACTCACAGCAGAGACAGTTAAAACATTTTTCTTACAGCACACAGTGAAAGTATCAATGATAATTCTGAGGAAACTTCCAAGTCCATGATGTTCCACATCCTTGCACTTGGATGTCCAGAACCTCTACTTGAGTGACCAGTCATTGTCTTTAATTTGTCACTGGACAGCACGCAAAAGGTTTGAAAATGATAGATTGAATTCAGGAGGCAATCAAGGTATTATAAATATCCCTCTCCAACTTCTTCCATGGCTTAGTTCTACAAAAGTTAGATTATATAGACTTAACTTTATGCATGGTAGTCAATCAACTTTCTAATTTGTTTTCAAAATGCAGACTAAGCAAGATGTAAAGACATAACACAAAGTAACTCTATATACTGAAGAATAAAATCTCAATTTCAGAATGCAAATCTGAATCTAAAAAAGATAAACTAAAATTGAAACTGTAAACGCCAAATTATAAATATTTATTTTAATTATAAATATCATTCTAGTCTGTTGAATCTGGCATTAAAGTTTTACAAACACTCAAAAACATAAAAACCCAAACCCCAAAACACCATTCACAAAAGGTCCCAGGCTTTAGATAGCAGTTCTGTAAGCATGTGAAGAACATGAAGATGTCCCTGTTCTTGCACTAAATCAAAGAAATCTCAAACAATTATCTTTTCAAAATACAACAAAGAATATAGTAGGATACCAAAGGAACCATAGAAACTGGAAGAACAGATTTACCATTTTTGTGACAAAATCCAAAACACTTTCCTTGGAATTTCTTTAAAAAACCAAACAAAAATAAGAAAAAAAACTAACCAAGATTAATGGCTTTTGAATCAAAGAGATTAAAAAAAACCTACCAAAAATCAAAAAACAAACAACTCACAACAAAACAATCCCACTTGACCTGAGTTACATAATGTAAGACATTATTCCATTTATCATTTTTATTTCTTAGAAAAAGTCAAAATAAACAAGCTAACTAATACAGAAACCATCTTCAGTCTTCATTCATCCTCATATTCAAAAAGCCCTGATTTTCAAAGTAAATCTCATATACTGATAAGCACACATAAGCATTGTAAGAAGTGCCTGAAATTGATGATGAATTGTTGAAACATACAGCCATTCCATGTTAAATCAGTGATTCACAGCCAAATACATTATTTCAAGAGCAGTCTAAACATTACAATCAAATTTAAACAGTGAGAGAGGAAGCAAAACCTTTAGCTATTCAACAGTTTCATTGCAACCAAGTAGATGGAAGGCTCATCTACATTAATCTAACAAAAAAGCCTTTGTTTTCCTGCAAACAGCTCTTCTATGAAAATGACTATATGCAAGCCTTAAACATTTGAAATTGCTACAATAGAACATGAGGAAAACATGAGTATGAAACTTAGCCTATACAACTGAGCTATCAAAACCTCCTATTATCTCACCACAGATGTTATGAACATGCAATCTTTCTGCAAGTGCTACAAACATCTTTTTCTACTAAGGGTAAGCCAGGGGAACACAGCCAGCATACGGAAGTTTAGATTCTACTGTTTACTAGCCTTTATTTGCTGATGCACTAGGATTGGCTGCAGTGGGTTTTCTTTTCATATTCTGCATAGTTGGACTGCTCTGAACTAAATGCACAAGAACTATATAACAATGACTTTCTGTAGTTGCAGCTCTAAAATCGTATTGCTTACTGAAGCCATTTAAGTAGAATTTCTCAAGGTATTTTTGGATGGTAATAAGGACTGAAGCATAAAGAATGGCTTGGCTCCAACAGTTCTATTACAACAGACATTGGAACTCCCCATACATGCACTTTTTTGTAACGCTACTAAATCCACTGTTTCTCTATACTTAGTTCTCAAGTACAGAGGTATAACACTTCTTCTGAGAAGGATAACTACCTCCAAAGAACAATGAGAGGGAGGTGAACAAAAAGTAGAAAGGGAATTACTGCTAACACCAGCCCCCAACGAAGCATATTAAGAAGCCTCTCAACATTACCAAAAGCAATTCAGTAAACAGTACCTCACAAATACCTAAGAAAAAGATACAATATACAAGATAACTGCAGAGTAACTACAACAAGTTTTCATTTCCATTCTGGTTGTATTTTTTAATAAATGGATTCAAACTAACTCAACAAATATTGGGGGCTAGTTGGCTAACTGAGTTTTGTTCCCTCTACTCTTTCTCTTACTTGGGGGGGATGGGAAGAGTAGGGAACAAGGGAAGGACACATTCCTTGCACATTTTTTGAAGAATTGCACAAATACCTCAAGGCACTTAACTATCAAACTGCCCTTGTTTTCAACAAACAAAAAGAACTGATCCTATCATAACTTACACTTACAAAAATTAAAATAAATTTTAATTCTTAGGTGTCTCTAAGTAGTACTACTGAATTATCATCTACTAAACCATTCTCTGAAATATACAGCTCATGCTGGTAGAAACAGTTCTCTAAATTAAATTAACTTAAAATATATTAATATGCAAATTGAATATCCAAATGTATAGTGAAAACTGAAGATTATAGAAGTAGACAAGAGCAAATCACTGTACATGCCATATTTTCAATATAAAGTAGTTTAAAAATAGCTTAAAAAAATCAAGTATATGAATTCTAAGCATTAATTATCAAACAGTACTACCTCCTTTTTAAGGTACTATCAAATTAGAAATCACTTGCTGTTATGGTAGCCTGGTCTAGAGAACAATCCCAGAAAAGAACAAGTCTTCAAACACAGTATGTGTGCTAACAAAATCCTTATAAAATATAACAGGATTTATACATTCAATATCTAGAAAGTTAACCTAATAGAATTGAATAAAGACATACAAACTGTTTTACTTTATTACAAAGCCTTAATTCTGGAAGACAAATTCCTCAAGAGGGAATAAAATCATCCAGTTTGTGCACCATTGCTGTGTTCAATTCTTAATTTGTAATAAATGTTAAATACAAACAAGCACAAAAATTTACTGGAAACCTCAGTTAATAGCATATGCTAGTTAACAGAAAAGAATATTTTTATATTCATAATCTTTATCAATGTCATGAAACTTCAAAATTTACCATTTCATTTGTACTGCATTAAATAGACTTAAATTTAAATGAGATTAAATCACTCTTCTAAGCAAGTTTTCAAAAATAATAAAAACAACTTCTGATCTGTGACCTTTTAATGTCACATTCAAAGTATAAGCTTTAAATGTGCAATAAGACAAGCTTTTAATAGAAGCACTGTCATAAACTGGCAGAATTCCCTGCTATATCAAGTTGCATAAAACAAGAGTTGGAACAAAGCAGCAGCATGTTTATGGCTACAACCTTGACTATCAGAATCCCATGAGATTGATACACTACATAACCGACAGATAAAGATTAGGAATATAACTATACAACATGTTATTTTATTCACCACTTCTCAATTTGTAGCTATGAAATCATTCAGCACACTAGAGATTCTTTGGAGTATCTTACACATTCATACCATTGCATGGGCTCTCTTTAATCATGAAGGCATCAAACAAACCCTCTAAAAACACATGCTAATTTCTGCAAACTCAAGTGGGGAAAAATATATTGATGAAAACACAATTTTTATGGAGTATTAGTTTCAAATAACAAGTCATAACATCCTAATACATTATGGATACCCTACTGAGAACTTTGCAAAGTTTCAGATGCACCACTTTTTCCTTTGTTTAAGCTATTATTAGTAAGCTGGGATTTTTGTTGTTTTGTTTAACTTGCAATGTTTGTGTGCTTATAATAGCTTTACATTTGAACAAATAAAGTAAACTTTGTAACATGCAAGTTATACAAGTAACTTGTGATATGCAAGAAGTATCCACCCAGTTCTATGATTGTGAATCTAACAATAGTAGCGCTTTAACTGCAAGAAGATGGAGGTAGAAGGGCAGTACCATGGAGCACGTCTACTGAATGAAATTTCTCTTTGAAGATATATCATAAGCAGAAATTCTCACAAACTACAAGGAACAGAACCCTACAACCAGTGTTTCAACAAAGAAGCAAAATCTACATAATGGAGATTTCTGAAGGACAAAGAATATAAACAGGCTTGTGGAGAACTCTGAATAGAAGTAAGATGCTATAAAATTATGATAAACAGTCACCTAAGAAGCGCATGTTGGAAGTCAATTTAAAATAGATTTGGCTTAACATGTTAACATAAACAATGTTTTCATTCTTGAATCACCTTAAGCTCTGCATCTCAAACTTATTAATAATCACAACAGCAACCACCAGTGCAACAGAATCAAACACCTGAGTTCAAAATCACCTTGTAAGTGATTAAATACTTTCCACTTACACAGTCATATAAGGAAAAAAGAACACAACTTGCTACAAGTCACAGGTACATTCCTACAACCTACATTAAGAAAAAAAACCCATCACACAATGAAGACAAGTTCTTTGACCAGGAAAAGAGAAATATTGTTCTGACATTTAACAAGAAATACATTAATATGACAACTGAGTTATACAGATCACTCCACCCGTATTTGTACTTGCCTAGCAATACTTTAGCATCTTCCACATCAAAATCTCCATCGCCATCAGCATCATATATTCCAAGCTTGCCTAAAAGTAATAAGAGATGAAAACGAGAGAATCAGTAAATCAGGCAAATTGTTTCCAGCACAATACTTTCAATGTGCAATGTTTGACTGTCAATGCTAGGTTGTTACCTTATGTTTTTAATGATTTAGCCCTACCCTTAACCACATTTAAAATTTCCTGGAAAATCTTACTTCAGTTTCCTTTCTGCATTTTCTAAGATTTTTGATGGAATACAAGTTAGTATTTTCCCCTCATATTTATTTCAGTGCTTGCAGATTTAAAACAAATAGCTTCATGTAAACAAGCGTTGCTGAAAAAAAAATTTAAGTTCACGATGAGCATTCAGCATTTTTGAAAGAACAGAAATAATAAAACAACAATCAAATAAGCACAATTTGTTTTCTGGCTGTATGCCTCTTGTCATTCTAAATTCTCAGAAAAAAAAATAAGCATATATCTTTTAGATAATTAAGGGTAAGTTAATAAAAAGTAAGCAACCTACTTCCTGGGCAAAGGAAAAATAATCATAATTGTATCAAAAACCTGTGTAGCATTTACTGCAGAAAAAAACTGTTGGTCAGTCCTTTTATAGGTGTATAATACATCAGATTTCTCAATTCTGTTTTTGAAACTGCAGCTCTATCAGCCCTGAGAATAAGAAACATTAGAAGCCAGTTTCTACTAAAGAAGAATTTTTTTTGCACAGAATTATGGTACTCAGAATTAGAAGCATCCTGGTGAGCAGAGAACTATCTAATTTGTTTTGAAAAAATTCAGACACAACTTTTAATAGGACTGAAACTGCACACTGCAAAAGAATTCTAAGTCATTACAGCTTGCCACTCTATTATTATAGTGGTCATTCTCTATGTGAAGGCAGAATGAGATCACCATTAAGATAAATGAAATATAGTTCTTAATATGATAGTTAGAAAACAGTTTTGTGGAAGAAAAAGTTTAGACTTAGGTCTAGAATAGACAAAAATAAGTTAATCACCATTGTGCTGAAGCAATCAACTACAAAGGTTCTTTATCCTGGTGGAATAAAGACTGGTGGAATAAATGCAATTCTCTAGAAATAAGAATTATGTCATCTTCAAAAACATGAAGAATGAGAAAGATGAGAAGTGACTGAGTTTCATGGTATTGCAGAAGAACAGTAATTCCCTAAAAAAATTAAAAACATAGAAATGTAAACCCCAAATTTTTTAGCCAAGAGACAGTAAAGCAAGATCATTTCTCTAATATCCTACCTTGTAGGACCTCTGACAAGTTATAACGGAAATCCTTTGCTTTGGCTGCATGCATGGTAAAAATACAGAAACCATTATTTGCATTACTAGACCAAATTATATTTCAAACCAATTGTTCTCTTCAAATCAGTCCAGATTTAAAAAAAAGATATCTGTATGCCCACATCTGTAAAGTTGTAATGCAAATCTTATAAAACCCAATTGGTGAAACTGGAGTTTGAATCCTACAACACCGGGGACAGCAGCTGTAAATTTCAAGTTGCATGACCATAGTTAAGACATTAATTTTCCCTTCTAGGTATTGTATTAACAATACTATTGTAACATCACATTACTGAGATACAATTATCACCATTACAAGCTTAAAAATGGTCATTCAACAGCTCATTCCAGAGAGGATGACTAATCAGCTGTCCTAACTCCATAGGCAATGCAGTCCACTAGAGGAGTAGTATCATTAGCTGTCCCTTTTCTACCACTGCTGCAAATTTCTGTGCAATGAAACAATGTGTATTTAGCTGATATTTCAAGTGAATTATAGTACAAATGTTGCAAAGAGATCCACATCTACCCTTGGAAATTTCTTTAGCAAATGTAGCATGTTAATAACTTTTCCCAGTCTTACGATAATCCCATCTGAGCATCATAATGGAAATCATCATTAAAATGTACTTTTTGAATTACATTACCTATTTTTGCCATGCAGGTCATTTTGCAAACACTGCAGTTGTCAATTTAGCTATCCAGACAAATAAAGTGATCTCCATTTAATCTATATCATAATAATCATTAGGAGTATCTTAAAATTTAAATTCTTACCTAGAACTTCTTCATAATCTACAAGTTCAAACCAGACAACTGCTACTGACGTCCAAACTCCCAGTAACGCAATTACCATAAACCAGGTGAAAAACGAGCTGCCAGAGAGACCTTCTTTCTTTCCATTCTTGCTTCCACCATGCTTAGACTCTGTTAAAATAAGGAAAACAATAATTTGTTTTATAAGAATTACAAAATTATAATTTAAGAACCTAACTCCAAATTTTCTTCCTTTTGATTATAAAGAACACAAAAGATCTGAGTTAAAACAATTCTCTGAGATTCAGTGTGTATTTTGTTTGTTTTGGTTTGTTTTCTTTTTTTTAAACTTCACTTGCTTCTCATATCACTGGATTATACTGGGAAGGTCGATGAATATTCAAGTAAAAGCCCTATAATTAACCAAGTACCAAAACCGCACACGTAATTTGTTTTACCAACTTCAATGGAAATTGCCCCTTCCTTCCCTTTTAGTGTATACTGAAACAGACCTTAGCATTTTTCAGATGCTTTGCATTTCTGCTAACAGTTCTCCAACTGCCACCAGAGGGCAGTAACATCAGCAGAAAGCATTTAGGAAAAAAAAAGGCATTTCTTCTGAAACAAGTTTCAAAGCTAGTTGAAACAGCTCGTGGAATCGACAAGAAAATTCAAACAGTCCAAGAAGGCTGTAAAATTTACGTCTTATCAAGGGCAAGACCCCATGTTCAGACACTCCAGCAACTAAAAATATCTTCCCTGTTTCTTAGAATCAAGCAGAAATTCATTACATGCTGAATATCTTTGGACTTCCAGTCTCATGCAAGTAAAAGGATTATACAGAAACTTAATGCAAATCACAGCTTCTTTTATAAAAGCACATGCGAAAATTAAGTGTATATAAAAAAAATACCATAGTTATAAAAAAATCATTGGGAAAAGAAAAGCATTGACTGAGCATACAGGTATGGGATTTCAAATGGGCATCACTACTAGATAAAACACAAAATATTTGGTCCATTGCTATAGGATCATTTTAGGTAAAAAAGGCCAAATGTTGACAATAAATGTGTATCCAAAACTATTCCTGTAATCTTCCTCTAAAGCTCAAGGTCTGTTCTTCTGCCTCCAAATACTTCTGCTGCAATTGATTCTTTTTTCCCTTTTAAGCACCAGCCTTTGCCTGTTCAGCCATGTTAAGTCCTAGTCAAGGAAGTAAAACTATTTCTCACATACCTTCAAATACTTAGGGAATTCTGTCATGAATATTGTAATAACATAAGGCAGGAAGTTGACTTTACCATACTAACTGCAAATAATATTTGATGCATTTATCAATACCCATCATATAAAAAACCAAGAAATAATGCCAACAGCTAAATATCAACACGAGGGGTATTTTTGAATTGAGTAACTCTGAAAGATGAGTATTGAGAGACTGGTGACTGAATTATTTCCACAATAGATAGTATAATAAAGTACTTTCAGCCCCTGCTTGCCATCAGGTATACAGCTACAATAAACTAATATTTGATTACATTAATTGGGCTACGTACCAAGTTCAGATGAAGAGAAAAACAAAACCTTAACTTGTATCAGCTCAGCATTTTATTAAAAAAAATATGGCTACTCCATACAAAGATTAAATGTGAACTACTTAGTTTATTTTCTGTGTTAAGCACAGAATTGCCTTTTTATACGCTGTCCAATAGTACTCAGAAAGGAACCAATACAACTGAGCCTCATGTCAGGCACGTATTGCTTGCTACTGCCTAGTATATTAACTACATATGAGCAAGATTGATATATATATATAACATCTCTCTTCTGGGAAAATTGTTTAGGTAGTGTGAAAATAGAGGCAAAACCAAGATGTACATCTTAGTACATTCAGAAGCATGACTACCTGTATAAAAAAATTATTTAAGATACTCCTGAGGTGGAAGTTTTAATATTCAGAAAAGAACAATTATACTACATGAAAGTGCACATTTGACAGTCCTCTGTCCCAAAGTAGTCTTTGTGTGTATTTCTAATGAAATCTAAAAGCTAAAACCACTTTAAATTACTCCTGGTTACAGCAATGTTTTAGACTAAATGAGGTGCTAGAAGAGGCAAACAGAAGTTACTGTATTTCACATTTACGCGTTTCCCTCATTTTTTTCTACTTGTAACTGCCAGCTGCCTCTGAAGAAAGGGGCTTTACTTATTAGAAGAAAAAAGGGAAAAAAGAGACAACTCAAGGCAATAGAGCATTGCTGTTTATATTGTTTTTCCAAAGGAAAACATGAAAATTCCACAAAACTAGATGATTTTCAGAACTTTGAAAATTTCTGCTAAGAATTCAACCATGGCAGCATGATCAAGCAACAATTTAATATAAATCCAAGTTACATAACAATTTTATCTCTATTCTGTTCAAATAACCTGAGGCGTAGGGTCAGAACAAAACATTTTAAGACCGATGAGGTTGGCTCAGAGCTCATTCCAGACGGTTAATTCTCAATTCAAGCCCTCTCCCTACACATGCTGCCAGCTATGTCCGAAGTAGGTCACTTGCCATATCTGGTAAGCCTGTGCTTACACCACCAGATGTCTTTATGCAGACATCAGAAAGTCTTAAAGTGGGCTCCACTCGTCAACAGCAAATCTTTAAAAGGTCCCATACCTCAACAACTATGCTTTGAGTCATGTCTAAAGATGTACAAATGCCTTTTCAGTTTTATTTAGCTTAAAGACTTTAATTTCACATACTCAAAAATAACCTCAGTCAAATATTTGAAGACAAAACAATATCTCTTATGGTAATATGTGCTTTATGCAAAGACAGTTACTATTAACCACCTGCCATAAAATCATGAAATACATCTACTCCAGAGAAAATTAAATCAAAGGGAACAGAGGCAGCCTGTAACGCAGATTAGAACAACAAACTGTCTAGAAAACAGTAACATACCACAGTAAGCCAGTTGTTTCAGTGATTATAAAATCATATATAGACAGTATTTCCAACTAGACATTTTCCATTTGTTCAAAAAAGACGGTTAGAATTGTACCTGTGTCGTCAGCCATAACATTAGTGCTTGATTTCCACAGACAGAGCAAGTGTATCAATATCTCCAAAAATTAATGCTGAAGGCAGAATAAGAAACAATTTATCTTCACTGTAGTCTTGCAACAGAAGCAAACAAGTTTCCCAAAGCCAGCCTAGCTGGAACCCGAAACTGAACCCAAGAGAAACCTCTCCTCCAAATCTATTTTTAGAGCAGCTATCCTCAGGAGCCAAACGCTTTTCAGAACTCATATGGCAATCTAGTTCTGACGACAATCAAATTCACTTACTCTGCCTAACAGAGCATCCTGGGTAGTTGATCCTTTCCCCTCCCCTTAATCTTCGAACAGCAGCAAATGAAACTGAGCATGCTGCACTCTATTATTTTTGCTGCAATGTATGCCTCAGTGCCTGAGCTCCGAGGACATTAAATCCATCAGCATAAGCTGAAATACAAGTCTGAACACAAAGCTTGCCTGCTTGCATTTGTTAAGTTGGCTCTCACCCAAGAAACATTCTCCATGTTGGCATTCTCTCTACCAGGCTTCCAAGGACCCTGTAGAAACTGCTCATTTGAAACTTGCTAACTGATTTAAGAATGAAAAGATGGGTAATTTCTAAAATGTAGTTTTGAATCTTCAAAAAGTACCTGAAATCAACCATAGGCATTCCTGTCAAATTATGTTCAGACCAGGACTGTTCCCCAGTATGCCTCATTTGTTCCAAGGAGACTCCGAGAAAAGTTACTGAGAGTTTTGGCAAAGCAAAGCCTGTTTCCCTAGAGTGCAACACACCACATGCCATAAAGGCAAACCAGGCAAGCATTCTGTGCATATTTGCTAAAAGTAGCAGAGGTATTGATTTTGCTTTGCTACTCTCCCCTTCTGAAAGGAATAACACTAACTCATCTCACTCCTCTGCTAAATTCTGACAATGTGCAAACTACCTGCACAATCTAAGGCTAAAACAAATGACTAAAGGTCAACATACTCTCTTCTTCTTAAGGACCAGAAAATGAAGAAAAAAATTCACTAATACACTATTCAATTGATTTACATCTTCTATTTTAGCAAAGAATTCTTTTACTACTGCATTTCAAACAAAAGCCAGCTTCTTCTGGGTGGGAGGAACACAACAACAAACTTATGTCTCATTAAGAGCGACTACAATAAGAACTTCAGGATCTAGCACTCTGCCCCTTTTCCTACACATCTTTAAATTACATAGCAAACAGCCAGAAGGTGAAAACAATAGAACCTTAGAGCTACATTGAAAAACAACATACACCTCATGAGGTTTTAACATCCAGCAGCCAGTTCCCAAGTGCAACATGCAATAGCAACATGTGAGGGAGAAAAAGCAAGAAATAATGCCCAACTGAATTTAAGACGTCTCAAATGTATGTAAAGTTACTGCAAGCAGTTGATTCTATAACCAGTGTATCTTTTAACTATTTTTAAAGCCACATGAATACAACAAGAAGAACAGATGCTTTAAGAAGGACCACGTTACTAGTATATTTCAGCAACTTACACTACAAGCAACTAATTTAAACAAGATATGAGGAAAGTTTAAACAAAGAGGAAAAGTCACCAAATACACAGAGTAATCAACATCTTACTAAGGGAAGTATTCTTACATGCAATTATATGTCTATTCTCTATATTGTTTTAACAGGCATTGGAACAGGTAACCTTTTGCAACTTCGTTCTGGGTATACCTGCACTTGCAGATACCAAATCTTTCTGTAAGTGAATACATATAGCACCACCAGTGGTGACAACCTATAGTTTATATTATACACATTTTGGGGAGACTGCTGCAAACTAGATCTTACCTGGCTGAATGCCCATTAGCAGTTGCAGCAAAATTTTCTGTTTCATTTCACTAATTAAGTAGATACAGGGACAACAGCACAGTGAATAAAAGTAAAGTGGGTGAAGTAAATCAAGAAATAACTTTCAAATGCCCACTCTCAGTCAAAACTAATGCACACAATGTCACCTTTAACCAAGTATCCACAGGCTTATCTCGTGCCCTTTAAAAATCAATTGATGTATTCCCAAGAAACATGCCATCCATCCTCGTTCTTGAAAAGGAAGACTGCAGATAAAATGGGGAAACTTGTTCTGTGTTATCAAAAGAAAGAAGAACCAAAAGGCCACAAACATGAACAGCATACATTAATGCACACTTTGAAAAATACAGCTTACACAAAAATACCTCTGAACGCCATAGTTCAAAATATGAAGCAATGTAATGTTGGTTAGTTTTGTGAAACACAACAGTTAAATGCAATAGTTATACATTTAAAATACAATTTGAGAATAGGGTAGCTAAGTTGGCAGCATAGGCTTCTTGCAAGATCTTATTCTATTATGCTCAAATGAACAAATAGGTTTTTTGGTTCTCTTTTGAAGCAACTCAAATGGCTTCACTAATATACAAAATTATTATTCACTTCAATCATATGACTATTTCAAATTTAAAAACAATTTTAATGCTAGTTTTGCCACAACTGTGTACTCCATGCTATTTAGTTGATTTTACAAAACATAAATTCACAATGCAAGACTAGCAGCATTAATTCCCCCTGCAGATCACTACCAAAATGGAAGACAAGTACAGAGGAAAAAAACACCAACTATAAACAAACAAAAGAGGCAGACTTCAAAACATCAACCTAATCTTTATTAATGTGCATAACTGTTTCTTAAAATTGTGCATTAGGAAGTAATACAGAAGGAATTATGGATTACCATATGAAGGGAAGGATATGCATTATCAGGCAGTTACTAGAAGTCAAAAAAAAAACACAGTAAAAGGAAAACCAAAACATTAATCCCTCAGAAATATCTGAAAATAGCATTTCAGAAGTAAACAATCATAGGGGAGGAGCTTTGGAACAAGCTCCTTTTAAAAGCAAAATGCAGGACGATAAAAAAGAGATCTGGGAAAAAAAGTGACAGTAGAATTGTCCTACCACCATCAGGGCTTGAAGCAGTAGCAGTATAAATGCAAATAACAGCTCCCTTGCATATGCATGATCTACCACCATTTCACATTTTTTGCAAATTATCT
This sequence comes from Turnix velox, assembly GCA_013400935.1. NCBI lineage: Eukaryota > Metazoa > Chordata > Aves > Charadriiformes > Turnicidae > Turnix > Turnix velox. Next base: position 270,588 of record VZTY01023289.1, on the reverse strand, counting down.
TTTTCAATATCATTAAAGATATAACAAATATTGCAGGCTACTCTCTGTAGCAGTCAATTGCAGTCAATTTTTAGTAGTTTTTACACCAAGGTTTTTTGCATGAGATTAGGGAAAAGTAAAATAATCCTGAGTAAAATATCTATTAAAAGGAAGGTCAGAGCACTCATTGATACTATTTTCCCCTTGCCTATGAAGAGACAAGATTTTTTTTTTACCTGCCTTTCACTACCATGAGATAGGTCANCAGTTACTAGAAGTCAAAAAAAAAACACAGTAAAAGGAAAACCAAAACATTAATCCCTCAGAAATATCTGAAAATAGCATTTCAGAAGTAAACAATCATAGGGGAGGAGCTTTGGAACAAGCTCCTTTTAAAAGCAAAATGCAGGACGATAAAAAAGAGATCTGGGAAAAAAAGTGACAGTAGAATTGTCCTACCACCATCAGGGCTTGAAGCAGTAGCAGTATAAATGCAAATAACAGCTCCCTTGCATATGCATGATCTACCACCATTTCACATTTTTTGCAAATTATCTTTTTCAATATCATTAAAGATATAACAAATATTGCAGGCTACTCTCTGCTAAAATTGCAGTCAATTTTTAGTAGTTTTTACACCAAGGTTTTTTGCATGAGATTAGGGAAAAGTAAAATAATCCTGAGTAAAGTATCTATTAAATGGAAGGTCAGAGCACTCATTGATACTATTTTCCCCTTGCCTATGAAGAGACAAGCTTTTTTTTTTTACCTGCCTTTCACTACCATGAGATAGGTCACTGAAAAAAAAATTATGTATATATTCACACCTATCCGTATTTTAAAACCTAGACTCAATTAGCACCTGTGTTGAATTGTTCCATAGTGAGAAGTTCAACCAATATAATGATTTCAAGTGCTATCTCTGAGGTAAAACAGATTTTGGTTTTCCTTCGGTGTACCAAGGGTGGACAAAACTGACCTTTTAATGGACTTTGACAAACTCTTCCATTTTGTAAAGGAGACAGGATTAATGTTTTGTCTTTGTTTACTTAACAGATAGAACAGAGATTTATTTTTGTTACAAAAATATTTATGGTGTCACATATTAAATACACCAGCCTTAAATTTTCACTAATATCCAAACTTCAAAATTGTTTCTTTTACAAACCATCATGACAGCATAGTCTTTAGGGTTTGGATCTAGGTTAAAAGTAAAGATTTACTTTTATAAATTCAATATCAATTTTTTGTGATAAAAGATTGATTCTTCCTTTTGGTATCCAAACAATCTGCTTCAGTACTGAAATTTTAACAGAAATCAGAAAAAGGTGACTTTTCTGTTATTATTCTTACTGAACACTACATCTCTGCTCTGTCTTTATATAATCTAGTCCATACGGTTATAAATACACCTGTGCACATGAGAGAACTATAATAAAATAAATTAGCATCATACCAGTTAAGAACACAAAATCATAGAAGGACTTACGGAAGACTGAAAGGGCTGGAAGGGACCTTCAAAGGGCCATCTAGTCCCACTCCCTGCAGTAAGCAGGGACATTCTGTAGTGCATCAGGTTGCCCATTTGCCTCATCAAGCCTGGCCTTGATGGATGGGGCCTCCATCACCACTCGGGTTACCTGTTCTAGTGCCTCACCACCAAAAGTTCTAGTGAAGAACTTTTTCCTAACATCTAACTTAAACCTACCATGCCCTAGTTTAAAACCATTGCCCCTCATCTAATCACTCCATGACCTTGCAAATAGTCCCTCCCCAGCTTTCCTTTAGATTCCACTCAGGTATTGGTAGGCTGCTATGAGGTCTCCTTGAAGCCTTCTCTACTCCGGGCTAAACAGCCCCAACTCTGTCAGCCTAACCAAAAAAAAGGGAAAATGTATGGAAAAGAAAGAGCTTTAAGTTCAAAAAAAACATAAAGAACATAAAATTGAAGTGGTAAATTAGCCAAATAAAAGTTCCTCCCTACAATACACAAAATTATTTCATTGAACCACCTGCTGGAATTCAACACTTCATCAGGATATGCAACATCAGAGATTTGATTATCTCCTCCCCATTAAGTAACAGTGTTTGAATTTCTTCAGATGCCTAAACATGCTTTTAAGGATATCTAAGGGTATATGTAGTCCTCCATGATGAAGCTGTTTATTTGCACACAGTCAAATTTTATCTGGCCACAACATCAATTTCTAAGAGAGGAGCTCTGCAAAACAGAGATAAAATCCCAGTTTCTCCCTCAATCCTGGGTAAGAAAGAGGACTCTATCCTATCTTCATGCTTACCCTCAGCAGTCCCAGTCTCTTTTTCACACTGGATCAGAACAGTTTCAACAAGAAGAATGTAAAATAGGCACTCTCAGTCCTGTTCAAGCATACCTCATAGAAGTGCAGCTGCAATACTGTAAGTCAGCAAAACCTTTTCCTCTTCAAAAAGAGGACATGATTACATCTTTATCTCCCTTATCCTGTGCAAGAGGTCTAATTACTGAAGTATTACCCAGAAGAAAGCACCTTTTCCAGCCTTGTTCTACACATAATCAGATCTGCAATCCTAGTATCTGAAAATACACCTCAAGTAAAATAAAGGGGTTTTTTTCCTTTTTATAAAGACAGTTTCCTGGTTTGCAAAGACAGATGCACAATACTATAAAAAAGTCAGATAACTTCTGAATAAAAACTGTTACAGTTCAAAGTATGTTTAAGCCTACAGGTGTCTTTCTAGTTCACAGGAAGTACCATAATACTTAGAAGGTTTTTGGTTGCAGTCTAAGGTAATTTGTTACTAAAAGTGCTGATTAATTATTCTTCACAAAAAAAATTCCCACACAAAACATGACTAAGAGTATGCTCTTGCCGACTGATGTCAAGCTTCATCCTCTGAATTGTACTGTTTTTTTTAAATAAACATTATTCCTATGTAATATACTTATTTATACTGACTATAAACAGCAAAGAAATCCTGTTTGCTTTCCATTTAAATGATTCATCCAATACATACATACAAAATGGAAATCAGAGTATTTATACATAAGAAATCTACTCATGCAAGAAACATAAGAATTACTAGGGTTCCCTCCCACTCCTCAAAAGAAATAAAAACAGAAGCTTTGCTCTTAAGAGAGAAAAAGTCACAAAATAAAGATAAAAAGAAACTTAATGAGAAATTCTGTCCTAGTAGACTGGACCATTTTGTAAGCTGGTCAAAGCACTTAATCTAAATACAGCATAAACATGAATTCTACTTGCAGTGCTATTTCTGCACTTCTCAATCGGTTTGGAGAGACCAGCTGTTTGCGTCGTAAGAACTGCTGCTGTTAACAGCTTTACTCCAGAGTAAAGCATAACTGCTAAAGTTAGGAGGCTAAAATTAATATAGAGAAAGAAAATATGTTCAATCTGCTTCTGCATCTTAAGTAAGTGTGTTAGACAGATTATCATTTTCAAAAGCTGGTCAAATTCTGTCCGAGCAATGTTTCACATTTCTCTTTTTAGTTATTCAGATGAACAGTTTTTGAATAGTTCTTCAATTAGGATTTATTACAAAGGAAAACACAGATGTGCATACAGCTTAAATGACTAATGATGATACCACTTAGATCTTGACAATGAACACTCACTATCAAAAGGAATGTATTTAATGCATCCACCTAACTGAATATTTAGATTACTTTTTATCTTCTTAAAATCTTTTCTCCACAAACTTAGAGACAGCAAAAAAACAGTCAGTGCCTGATGAAAAATAATAGTCCCATAAAAGCAGAAAAATAATATTATGTGTTATCTATTTACCCAATCTAAATACATTTGTAAAGACATTTCCTACATGCTGGTATTTTTCCACGAGGACCTTAGTCAATTTTCTCAAGTTCAGTTTTTATGTGCATACAAAGGCAAAACAGAATTAATGTTCAAAATTGAATATAGAACCCTTGTAACTTAGTTCAAGTACCCTTTCTTTTAAGCCACCCCTCAAAATTCTAATTTTGCCAACTTAAACATCAAGCCAAGAAATTCAAGGCTAAGACTACAAGCTTGCAAAACAAATCTTAGTCTCTGGCTAAAGGAACAAAGTATCTATATCAGCTATAACACTAGAGATACACATTTAATTCTGATTTTAACTCTGCAAATGACTACAAGTATTTCAATAGCTGCTATTTTGATTAACCAGCTTTCTCCCACAGAACATTTGGAAATAAGAAGATTTAAAATTACACAATCTACATATCTTATGTTCAAATTACTTCATGTAGCCAATAGTCCTACATAATTACTAGGTTAATTAAATAACTGATTTTATTTAGGCCAGCATGGAGTTCAAAAAAGGTAAATGTATGAAGAAACACAAGAAATACTTAAAGTCCAGAACACACAAATTCAACTAGCGGTGACCTTTAAAAAAGTTTCTATTGCATAAGGTTGAAAATCCTTGTATCTGTGTATAGCATGCTGGCATTAATTTTAGGGTATTTTTTTCCTTGCTCCATTTTCCTACCGTGTAATGTGGGTCACATCAAATAGTTTTAGCAACAAGTCCTAATTAAGACAGAAAAGAAAGAAAACAAATGATGCAGTTTCAGTTCATACTTTTTTTCATAGTTTGAAAGAGTTTGAAATAGAACCAAATAAACCTCCAGCAGGCATGCAAGTGCTTAACAACTCCGCTATTCACAACTATCTGCTTGTGGAAAAAATAACCTTTTAATATCCTTTGTTTAATGCCTAAACGAAATCTGATGCTAAACCAATTTCATTAGGTGCAAGTTCATAGAAGTGCTATTCATCTGCAGTTACTACAGAGCTCAAAAGAACTTGTAGATGTCCAATATCTACAGTCATCTAGTCTTGGATTTATCAATACTTTTCCAAATACGTTGTTCAGAGATCTCAAAAAATACTTCTCTTTTCTCTGCTTTTTGGCTAAAAAAGATATAGCTGTGTCCTCCAGCTACTATGGAAAGAAACAGTTCCTCAGTTACTGTATCTGAAATTTCTTTAATAATACTAAAAAGACCTCACCTTAAAAATAACTGGTGTAAAAAGCAAGAAAGTGAGCTCTGTTACATAATTAACTAATTGATGATGATCATTGAAGCAGAACCTCAGGACATAAAATTACAAAACAAGAGAAGCACTCCTCAGTTATTTTATAAATAAATTCTTCAAACAGCTTGGTACTATTTGTTACACTGGGAAGTACATGCATAGTAACAGTGCAACTGCATATAAATGAAAGACTAAAATATATTTCATGTCAAACAAAGCTGAACCACACACACTACAGTCTGTTCAAACTCAGTATATTTTCATCTGCATGCTTAATTTCCGGTGTGGTTAAAGACACAAGACAGTTATAATTTCCACTTCAAAGCAAAGCTCAAAACTCTCCATGCGAACAACTAGTCTGCAGGATGTGGTTAGAAAAAAGACTGCTGCAGGCTATCACACAGATTACCAGTTTGTGATGTTCATCAGGAAAGAATCACGTGGAGTAAATCAGAACTTCACAGCTCAAGTTCACTACAATGAAGAATTCAACACAAGAATGAGTACAGGAACACTTTTTACGTGTTTCAAATTTTTTTAGAAAGGTACAGATGAAAATTAACTTTTTTTTCTTTTTATACAGACAAACAATAAAGGGGTTTTCAGTTTAAAGAAACACTGAAAACTCACCTCTTTATGAGCTCTGTAATTAGAAAAAATCTTAGCAAAAACGCCTTTTACAGCACCACAATGGCACAAGTGAATATAAACCTAATGATTCAACCTCCTCCTCCCTGATGCCCAGGCACTCTTTGCCATCTTTTCCCTTGTACCTTGGCTTTCTTTAAAGTTGTGCACTGAGCCAGTTTTGGCAGAAAAGAGTCAACTTCCAGTTCATCAGTTTCCTGTGTGGCAAACCTAGCACCTGCACCGCTACTAGGGAAGGCATAGGGAAGTAAAATTTAAAAGAGGAAGACTGCAGAGCAACCACAGACAACATTAAGCTGACTGCAGACTTAGAGCATTGAACTGTATAAAGACTGAACCTCTTTAATCCCCCAATATGATATACATCCCTGGAGTCACAACCTAGACCAACTACTGCCTCTGACAGGGAATTTTCAGGTGCATTTTGAGAGTAATAACCAAAATCTCAAAAAACATACTCAAATTTCTGTCTCCATCAATACTGATATTTAAGTGTCTCCATCCAGTATTTTAAACAAGCTGTATCCTCAAAAGGCTACTGAAAAGGCCACACTTCTTACATACCAATCAAACTTCTAACAAAATGCTCAATAAGTACATGAATTCAGACAGCACAACAGCTGTCAAGTGCAAAACTCCTCCAAATTTGAACCACTGTATCTTTTAACCACAATGACTTGATGCATGGAGGCATGATACATTAGTCAATACAAAACAGCCCCAGAATTTCAACCTAAACTGGAGCAAAAGAGGCAGGAGAACTTTCCTTGATGTCTTTATCACATGTCAGTATCCCTGTATCCCACAGTGCTCTGGAATTCTTAACGAGAAAAAGTACAGATCAGGAAAGTATCAGGTTCTCTTTATGTTTACCCCGTTACACTTTGGTATAAGCCTTAAAACATGAACTAATACTTCCTTAAGAAAAAGCAAAGGAAAGAAATTCAAATATCAGGCAATATGAAAAAACAAGTCATACAAGCTAATACTGTGATCAAATTGATCATTTTTCATTAGAATGATCTCAGCAGACAGTTTCATACAGATATACCTAATTTTGATGACAGAATTTCCTTTTTCAGGCTAGTTCACTTAATTCTGCTGTATAATCCTGAATACCAAAGATGTTACAAGAAAACACACCAAGGTTGTGATAAAATAGCCAAATCAAAGCTACTAGCAAGCAAACTAACAGAATTCATGAGAATTTGGACTAGTTCAGCAAACAGTAGAATTAGACTTGGACAAACCAGTCAAAACATTTGTTAAATGACACCGAGCATCCCAAATTTACAACTCAATAACCTCCATTACCTTAATACCATTCTTCCTAAAGATTACAATTAAAACAAAAACAGAAATGAAAGATTGCAACACAAGAAATCAGATGACATGCTATATAATTGTAAAGGCAAGGGCATAAAGCAAGCACACTGGGCAGCAGATCAGATCAGAAATCAGAGAGACAGAATTTTTAGACAGATGGAAGATCATATTTACATCGTGTAAAGGAGATGTCATACCACAGCACAGCTAGGCAGGTGAGAGAGAGACAAAGGAAGGCACAGGCAATCCCACTTAAAGCACTGGAGGCAGTGATGTGAAGTTCAATGATCCCAAGAGCTAATAAAGGAACTTCAGCAGGAAACAGGTGACCTGTTTAGCTGATGAACTTTCTCCAGTCATTAGGCAAATTAAAATGCTAATGAAGAGTCTCACCCAGAGAAAGTACACTATAAAGAAGTCCTTACAGGAGAGATTAAATAAAATGTAAAAGTTCATGCAAATTAACAGGCACAACTATCTTTCAAGAAGGGATATGATAAGCTAAAGTAATATTAGTGCAACTTTGCATTTGCATAAGGACATCCAGACAAACTGAATGCATTCCAAAAAGTAACAAATTCTAAGAAAACTGGAAAGACAAATTAATGAAAGGGTTAGACTAAAGGATCCCAGGTCTGAAAGATAAGTAAAAGTTAAACACCTTGCAACACATTTGCATTTGGATATATAAGAGCAAAATCAAACATGTTATGGGATCTTGACAAAAAAAGATGTCAGAAGATTATCTTAATCACTATTATGGAGATTAAAGACATTATCAAAGCAATAATAGAGTTCTTAGATTTCAGTCTGTGTGAGGACAACAAAGCAGAAGTAGGGTTATATTTTTTGTATGTGTAAAACAGAGTTGTCCAAGACAGAGACAATGTCTTGTGTTGGAAATATGGGTTTTGTACAGAGCTTAGCTTACTGAAGAACTTCTCTTCCACTTGTAGTTAGAAATAAAAAGAAACTGGACAGCAATTATTGTTAAGCCATATGATCAATGAAAATCATGTTTAAGTCCTTGCTTACATACTCTAAGACAGAAGACATCCACACAGCAACTTGATGATAAATGTCCTATCAATATTCCTATCTCCACCAGTAAGCAGAGCTTAAAGTACTTAATTTTTTTTCCAGACATTTATATGTCAAAAGTAGCTGGGCTGCTGATCCTCACTCTTATTAGAACGCTTCTATACAACCAACTGCTAATGCCCAAGACATTTCCAAATTTTCCAAAATCCAAGGGAGTTAATTTGTAATCAGCTGACATGCATTTATTCTTGTACCAAAACAGTGCCTCATCTATTAAAGGTTTAAGTAATAATCCAGCAAGTAGCTATTACTTTATGTAGAAATTTAATATTGATTTTTTCCTTTTGAGAGGTTACAGTGGACTCTGTAGGCTAGTGACAAGAAGTTAAACTTTGTAGCAAAGATAATAGCAAACACGTTTACCTCTCTAATTATCCCCAAACTGTCCAGTCCAATTTTGATTAAGTTCTTGCTTCTGTACCCCAAATAACATGGCTGGCATATTCATGTAAGTCCATAAATCTCTTTCAAATAAATGTCCATCAGTATCAGTACAAAGCTTAAATACAAAGACTTTATTTTTCATTAGCACTGATTTGGTGTTTAGTATTTCAATTAATCTGAAAACACCTGCATCAACACTACACTTAAAACTATTCTTAAGATTACAGACAACGCTTTCTGATGACAAAACCTAAAAGCAAGATTACTGCATTCAGATGCAGACATTGCCTTCACTGCACAGATTTTTAGTCAGCTTCAGTGGTTTCACAGCTATGAGCAATGTCCTGGCAAGAAGCCACATCCTCTACCATGAACTTCTGTGAAAGTGAATCTACTACAGTATTATCTAGAACTACCTTAAACTTGAGGTTTCCATACTTCACAGTCGCAGCTACTGGCTACCACAAAATTATTTCTTCATCTTGTTATCATATCCCTCAACTCTAGCAGGCTCAAAGGCTGCAGCAAAGACTCTGCTCCACTTGTTGTTGCTTTATTCGCATTGGGGTAATCATCCATTACCTCTTTCTCCAGCTGTGAGTATGAAAATAGCATAATCTTCATGCTCTAATTTCTGTGACCGTCCAAGGGATTCTAACTAGGCGTTGCTGAAACTAACAAAATATTTGTTTAAATTTAAGAGGTTACATCTTATTAGAGTGCCTAATGTATTACTCATACTGCTTCATCCCCTCACAGATAATAGTAAACAAGTGCAATTAAACCAGACAATACAGAGCTAAAATTTAAAGAAAGAAAACTTTACTCAAACTGAAAATAAAAACCTGCTGAATATCTTTTTACTTAATCATAGATTTAGTTTTACAACAGATTTATTTTTCAAATGCTGGTGAACTTTTGAAGTGACATTTCAAATATTAAAAGAATCACATAGAGTATTTTAAATAATACTAGGGATGCATATTCTTCAAGCATTATCACTGAAAATGTGTGTTTAGCTTGCATAATACTGTACAGTATAGGCAAGCAATTGGAAAGAAAAAGCAAAAAATCCCTTAAATTAATTTTGTAATAACACTGTAGTATTATCTCTGAACTCTTTTATGCCCAAGTATATTTGAAATATTTCTCTTGTAATTCATCATGTTATACATCAACTAATCCTATATAGTTCACCCTTTAATTAATACTGTTCTCCGTATTATCATTATATTCAAAGAGAAGCAGATATTTTACTGTCATCACCACATTCCATGACTGGAGCTCTATGCATGCCAAGCTCAAGACCAAAAGAGTTACAATGAGTACAGATTCAATCTCAGGTAAGAGCACTTCCTTTTTTTACTGTGCATGGTTGCATGGAGACTCAGAAGTATCTACACTTTTTCCTCTTTCAAGCATGTTCTGCTATGCTTAAAAATGCTACTGCACATAAAGCTTTTCCTTCCAAAAGGACGTACACATAGCAGTTTGTGACAGCCAAGATTTGCTAAGATGTTTGTATTGGGGCAAGGGGGTAGGAGGACAGCCTTCTCAAACAACCTTCTGCTTGCATTTTCCCAAGGTTATTCCTCCTTGCTTCTAAACTTACAAAAAATATCTGCTTAGATGCTAAATCTACAGCAGATCTAATAACTTCAGGCTAGTGCTGATAAACAGGACAGACTGAGGAAATATTCCAATTTTCAACTTTGAACGCTCTCATAGCAATGACTTCACCAGCATTCATAGAGATATAGTGCATCTTGGTTGTACCTCGGCTTCTGAAGGAACTGTCTGTAGGAAAAGGCATTTTCCAGTAATAGCTACAGACATCGAAACCCGCCCCTCACTCAACTCAACCCTACAGGGGCGCTTAACAGGGCTGCCTCCACCGCCTAGGCCGGGACACGCAAGTTTCTCCTCTGCGCGAAACCTCGAGAAGGGGATGGTCACAAACCTGAGCTACAGACCTGGTTGCCTGTCCCAGTCAGTCCCCTCTATATCTCCTCTCCCTCCCTTCCCCCCCCACC
>VZTY01023289.1:206741-260023 GCA_013400935.1 Turnix velox | reverse complement strand
ACTCCCGCCACTCTTCCCTAGTTCCCCTAGCCCCACCGGAGCACGGCCCCCGCACGCCCACGCCGGACGGGAGGGCCGGCAAAAGGGATCGGGGAGTGGAGCTACACCCCAGCCCGCCGAGACGCGGAGGGGATGGCGCAGCTCCCTCTCGCCCCCACCGCGGTGACCGGGGACGCCCTTCCCTCAGCTCCGGGGCTACAGCCACCGCGCCCCCGCAGCGGTACGGTACGGTACGCTCCGCCCCAACGGGCGACCACCTCCCTTCAGAGCTACGGCCTGGCTCCTGCAGAGGCGCCTCTCACCTCTCTTGGCACCGGGGCTGGGGCTACCACCGGAGCCCCGGGAGCTCTTGCGTGAAGCCATGGCAGCTCCTGTCAGGCAGCAAAAGGCGGCGGCGCGCGCGGCGGGGGCGGGGCGGCAGCGAGAACGAGTCCGGCGGCAACAGCACCGCCACCACCTGAGCCCCGCGTGCGGGAGCGCCCTGCGGCCACGCAGCAGCACCGCCCGCCACCCCCACCGGCCGGCCAATGGCGGAGCGGCCCGAGGGAACGAGGCAGGGCACGCTCGCTTCCGATTGGCGGCAGGGGCGGGGAGGGGGCGGGACGCGCGCGTGGCCGACGTACGCTCCCTGCCGCCGGCGCTTTTGAACGTGGCAAGCGCGCGGGAGCGAGCGGCGGTTTCTCGCGATTGTTGGCTTGCGCGTGCCGGGAGAGGGGGATTGAGGCGGGGCTGGGCTGCACCGCCTTCAGCCGCCCCCTGCCGCTGAGGGGTACGTCGTGGCCTCTTCACGGGTAGCCCGTTCCCTGCTGTCATGGAAGTGAGCTCCAGCCTTAAGCGAGATGGGAACTGTGGAGAGTGGGCCGCCGTTTGAAGGGGGTGAGGGGAGGATGTGTGTTTGTAAGGCCTCCCGGAGGCTTTCGTCGTTAAGTAATAACGGGACCAGGAAGGTTTGTCCATGTACCCTCCTGTGAGGCTGGGCCTTCGGTCCGTGCCAGGTGCCCGGCAGCGATGTGGGTGGGTTGGGCCGAGCCGGAGAGACCCCTCGAGGCGCCGAGAGGGTAAGGGGCTTTCCTGTGGCCCCACAGCCCGCTAGCTGGAAAGGGTTTGGCTCGCTGAAGCGGGCTGAGTGAGGAGTTAGTTATTTCTGATTAAAGCATCCCCTCCTGTTTCTTAAACCGGCCTCAGCTGCGTCCAGGCGTTAATAGGCGTTCGGTTAAATGCCCGGTTTATGAGAAACGGCTTGTTTAGAGAGCACCTTGACCTAAGGTGTGAAACGCCAATGAATAAATCTCAAACAGGCTTTTGGGGGCTTTAAAAGTCATCAGTGAAAAGGTATGCCTCTTTATCATAGGAATTTGAGAAGCTCCAGTTTCAGTGATTTGGATTGAGACTTGCTTAAACATATTGCTTGGCATAACAATAACATTCTGTAATAAAAAAGCTGAATTCATCTTTGACCCCTGGTCTAGTGGGAGGTGGCCCTGCCGATGGTGAAATAGGCGAAAGGGAGGGGAGAGAGTTGGAACTGGATGATCCAGTGGGTCATCAACAGTGGGTCAGGTCAACATGCACAATTCTGGAAACGAGGACCTTTGCAAATGGATGTGTGCTTTTCCCCAAACAAAGGCTGGCACTGTGTTTTCAGCTGAGTAGTGCAACGAAGCTAACCAGAAATAATGTTTTACTGAAAAGCATTAATCAGTAGTTTTGAATGACATTTTAACTGATACAGTTTCTGAAGTTAACAGGACAGCAGTGTGGGTACTTTAGCCAGTAGCAACTAGTTTGGTGAACATCTCTACTAATGAAGCCTGCTTGTTATTATCTTTTGTGAAATAATTTTTATCTAGTACTGTTGAACATGCAGACTGTTGACTTGGTTAAGGCACTCTACCAAAGCCTTGTTTTCCCAAGATGTTAAGGTCTTAACATTTTTAAAATGCTTTTCTTTTGTGTAGTGGGGCTGAAAAAAGTTTCAAAAGCTGCCAGGGAGGAACATACACATGACCACATATCATTTGTCACAGAAAAGCTAATAGGATGAATAATAAACATTTCTGCAAACCAGATAGTACAATCTAAGGACTGTGCAATCTAAGGAACAAATTGTCCTAAGGAAAGCAAGAAAAAATTGATAATGTGTTACTGATGATATAAGAATTAGTAGAAAATAACTGCTTGTTTGACTATATTCGTGTAAGTAGTAGTTACTGTTAAGCATGACAGTAGCTTTTTGTGGTTAATGTGGGATACTGTTTCCTGAAACTATGCTATGGGAAGCGGCAGTTTGATAAGAAAAGATACATTAAAAACATTGAAGCAACTGGGTGAGTAATGACATTTGGAAGGACATTACTAATGATTTACTATGAACAATTACTCTTTATTGTATGTGAACTTTTGTTTTCGTTGAGACACAACTGCTGGCATTTAAAATTTGGTGTATTCAGGGTATCCTTGTACACTCTTGTGCCCAAGAAGACGTTCTCGCAGGATTAAAATATACACACAAAGGTGCAAATGCTCATAGCAGTATTCTATCTTTATGCTGATTACTCACCTTTTGCATAATTTTGTTATTCAGAGGTTTCTGTTGATCTTCTACAGCATTGGGAAGACTTTTTCCTCTTAGTCTACAGAGAGCTGAAAACTGAAGAAGAATGTTAAGTACAAGGGGCTATCGTCTTCTAGTGATGAGAGAATTTCTTTGTTATATTCCTGCCTGATAGCTTTCAGATCATATACTTAAAATCTGGCCAGTGTGCATAATTTTGGACTAAGATGCCATTCAGATGAACTTAGTGGATGACAGTAGGCCTGGGGTTTTGTTGTATCTTTTTAATTTTTTTTTTTTTACTGTTATCACCTGAAGGCAATTCAGGTAAAAAGCTGTGTGATACATGTTGTGCCACTGAAGAATCTCAGGGCAGCTTGGTGTGACTTATTCTGGAGACAGTAGTGCTTAATTTTATTTCAGTTCGCGAGGGTGACTTGCAGCCAAGGATAAGATGATCACCTCTGGTCTGAAGTGTAATGACAGTTAAAGCAAATTGTTAAAATGTCATTTTGGAAAAGATGATGGAGAGAAAAATGGGTGAATGTGCATGGGAATGACTTCTCATTTTTTAATCTGATAAATTGTTGTAGAGTTTTCATGTTTGTTACATTGTAAGGGTATGCAGTAACCCACATCAAATTATTGGGTTTTTTTGTAGAAGGAAAAGAAACAGAAAAAAAAAAAAGAATGTAGCAATGATAAAGGAGCATGTTTGTGAGGCAAAGGCCAAGAAGAAAAGCCAGAAAAAACAGAAGGAATGAAACCATAAGTTACATAATGAAGTCAAAAGCTATGAGGCAGAGCCTGCAGCAGTCTGTTGGAGTCTTTCTGTTTGGATCAGATTTATTTAAATCAGAAAATTAAAAAAAAACATTCTTGGCAAGAATAACAGTTACCCCATTCCCAAAATGTCCTAATTGACTGCTTGTGGATACTGCAGCTAAGGCTATATTTAAATTATACTGCATATTATAAATTGTTGTATTAGAAGAATGTCATCGATTAATGAGCCCTGCTTGGAAAAGAAATTAGGATTTTTACAGTGCATTTTATTTCCATAAATACCTTTGCGTTAATGCAGTCCCAGCTGTTTTGCTGCCCTGATTCATTCAAAAGGCTGTGACACTACATTTTGACAGAAAGAAACACATCCAAGGTGATAAGCAGAAGCAGGAATAAAGCAATTATATAACAGTGAGATCCACTGTCTAGTCTACTAATTTTTAGAAGAACTGCAAATATCTTTCTGTAAAAGGGAGAAGAGATGCTGAATAAAAGAGGAGTTATTAATATCCAAGAATAAGTGGCATTTACTTATAGCAGCAATTGATTTAGCACTGTATTTTTGACTTCCTGTATCACAACTGAACAAGCCATTTTAAATTCCCCTTCACTTGTGCCAAATTCAGTGCTATGCTTTTCTGAGTTGTAGCTGTGTGTTTCAGGGACAAATTTATTTCCATTCACATTTTTTCTCTGAATTTGTACTAAACTCTTCTGTTCTACTCCTAATAGGCCAGAACATTTCTTGTATGAAAAAAGGATAAAAAATAATTGAGGGTTTAGAGGGTTCAATTCTTTTCAGTTGTTTTTCCTGAGCTGTTACCTATATATAGATCATTCTAAATGAATTATAGCAGTCCATCAGATTATGTACATTTCTTGTAAAGGTTTCAATTGGTCATTAAGTGAAAGCCCATTCTCCAAATAAAGGAAAAAAGCATTTTTATGACTATGTTGCATTGGAAAGAAGTAGGAAATTCTCAGGATATGATGAAAATAGTAGGTTAAAAAATCTATCATAGTCCAAAATTTTCAGTAGAAAAAATGTCATTTAGAATTTTAAAGTTTTTGATTGTCCAATTGATATGATTTTCATGCTTTAATAAAGTCAGTGAGTGGACTAATGAATGAGTGAACTTGCTAGCCAAATGGAAAAGCTACTTCCACCAGCAGAATTTGTGTTCAAAGGTGTGCCTTGGGTGAACTTAGGGCAAGGAGGATGATAAACAGGTTTTGCTGTTTGTTTTCCGGATTATCAAGTTGACACTTGAACTGCTGATCAGCTTTTGGATTTGTAATGGGATTATAGGCAGTGAAGAAAATCAACATCACCTATGTGCATTTGTCAGCCAAAATTCACTTTAAAAAGATCAGGTCAGATGTTTTGGGAAGAGAAGAAGAAAAGAGAAGGTAATAAATGTCTCAGTTATCCAGACCTAAATAATTGCATGGTCTTTGGCAGTGTTCTACTTCCAGCTAGTTCAATCTGCAGTGAAGTATATTGCAGTTGTGTGTTCTTACAGAGAAATTCTGTCTCATTTATTTACTTTATTTAGTTATCATTCATTAATTTAGCTATTCTAACAGTAGACACATTATTAGATTGTACATTCTTGTATCAACTTGGGACATTTTCTAAATAATTAGTGATACTGACAAATAGAAAGTGACAATTTTTTGGAGAGGCATTCAGAAGGTTAATCAAGTCTAGTTCAGGCAAAGCTAAAGTTGAAGTGAAGTTTGGTTTAAAATTGCCCAAGTAAGATGTAGACTGTCATTGTAAAGTCTAGGTCGAAAACTTTTTCTGATTCTCAGATGATTTGTGTTGACCTCCCCAATGAATAACTGAAATAGCATGTGGCCTTTGGATCAGAATTGTGGCCTGGCAGTTGGGATTTGTCACAGCATTGCTTGGATTCTGAGGGTCTTACTA
Source organism: Turnix velox (assembly GCA_013400935.1). Taxonomy (NCBI): domain Eukaryota; kingdom Metazoa; phylum Chordata; class Aves; order Charadriiformes; family Turnicidae; genus Turnix; species Turnix velox. The sequence goes on along the minus strand of VZTY01023289.1, from coordinate 254,750 downwards.
CAGATTTTGCCAGGCCTGATTTGACTAATTTGATGCCTGTGAGTGTAATTAAGGTGAGAGTGAACCGAGCTATTCAGAGAAAGATACTGCATAAACTGTGAAGATTGTAATTTAAATGTGACTTTGTCTTACCACTATTCTCCAGCCCAGGAGTGTGTGGATTTGTCTCCTATGCCATGTGAGGCTCCAAAGGAAAAAGCAAACAATTACTTGTAATGTCTATTCTTGGTCTAACCTTGAAAGATCAAGAGCAACTGATGAAGTTCAAATAATGCAAAATGTGGGTTGGTTGCAGATAGACTGCAACAAAATAGGATCAGTATAGTTTAGATTACCTTAGATAAAAATAAAATCAGAGTGGCAGCAAGAGGATGAGACTCAGTCAGCCATTCCCAGTTCTTGCCATCATACCTACTATTGAAATTAAGAAGAAAAATAAGGAGAAGGTACTTTTCTACCAGTGTAATGCCATCTCTTTGGCAGAGATTTAACCTTTTTAGCAAAAAGGTGAAACTCATCAAAATGGTTTGTAGCCTACAGTTGCATTTGGTAAAACTGATGTACATGCTACAGCAAAAGTGCTGTTATTAAAAGAGCTGTGTGAATTGCAAAAGTCCTGGAGGTTTGTGTGTTTAAAAAGTAAAAATGCTGATGAATTATGATGTTTTTAGGGTTGGGAAATATGCAGATATGAACCAGAAATAGCAGTGCACTCACTTAACAGGTTGCCCTGTTGGACTATGCTTTACTGTGGGTGACCTAACAGCTTTTCAGAATCAACCTGGAATGCTCTTATCATGTCAGCCTCCACCCATAATTGCTTACTCCAGATGCCAAGCCACCACCCATAATTGCTTACTCCAGATGCCATGCCTGAATTAGCCTTGCTTTACCTTCATACTTCCTAATATAATAATTTAGTGACTATTCCACATTAGAAAATAAAGCAATTTATTCAAGGAGTGGCAGAGTGCACCATGCCTAAATTTGAGGTTTGTTTCCTTTGTCTCCCATAACACTCTCCCACCTCTACTTCAGTAGCCTCCTGTCTTCCTCTGGGTACTGTGATCATCCCTGTGGGATGTTTCGTGAGTTCAGAGCTGGCATGGTTAGACAGCACATACTTGCTGATTAGCCAAATCAGCAAATTAAAGGAATGAGTTCTCTCTCATGGACTTTGTGTCTTCACACATTAAGTACCACTCAAGTTTATTTAACACGTGGAATCTGTTTCAGCCATCAGAGGCTTTTACATACACAGTAATTCCAGAAAAAAAAATTGAGAAGCTTCACTTAGCTGTATTTAAAATAATTTGAAAACTGAAAGCCCCTGCATAAAATAGCTAAAAATAGCTATCTAGTCTCTGTAAGTGCTAGAGCTTTCCCTGTAGCAGGTCTTTTCAGTACAGGGCTCTTGTTTTGGGATTCCTTGCAGCTAGTTGTAGACTGGGTGTATTGTCAGAGCAAGGGAAAAAAATAAGTAGCATTCTCTTCAAGATTTTGGTAAACTGTAACTGATCAGATGCCAGAACTTGCTCATGTCTTTGCAAGTGATTCTGGGGGCATGTCCTGCAGCATGAGCTCGCACACCCCCTGAGATGTTTTCCCAGCCTGGGACTAATTCTGCCATCAGTAAATACATGCACAGAAAATGAGATGTGACTTCATAGTATAGAAACAAATTCTTGGATGTATCAGCCAGTGCTAGTGTTTCCTAGAACCTTACCTGCTCCTTCATTTCACTAGGTGAAAGAATGTAACTTAAAGTTACTGTTTTCGTGAAATAAACGTTTTTCTGTTTCTCTCTAAACCTTTTTTTACTTATCAGTGATACATTTTACAGGTGAAGAAATGTAGCAATCATAGAATAGTTTGGCTTGGAGAGGTACTTAAAGATCATCTGCTTCCAATCTCCACCAAACAAAAGCCTCATCCAACCTGTCCTTGAACATTTCACCGCAGCTTCTCTGGGCAGCCTGTTCCAGTGTCTCACCACTCACTAATAAAGAATTTCTTCCTAATGCCTAACGTAAATTTACCCTCTTGCAGTTCAAGGTTGCTACCCCTTGTCTAATCACTACATGCCTTTGTAAAAATTCCTTCTCTGATGTTAATGTTGGTCTCTTTTAGCTACTGGAAAGCTGCCAGGTGCCAGTCATTTGACTGACATCTGACTTTCCTTATCAGGATTAAAGTTACTGTTTCTTATCAGTTAAGATGCTGGATTCATCTTGACCATATGTTGAATTTTGTAATAAGCTTTCTTCCATGCTCTCCTTTCTTCTTCATCTTCCACCTTAACACTTTTTTCCAGAAAAAGAAATTAGCTCATGGTGAGGATGGTTCTATTTCCTAGTACCCCTTGATCATTTTTGCTTGGTCCTCCATGGTGCCACACAGCATGAGATCCTTTTCAGGAGAAGCTCATCTTTGATTGCTATTATATGGTTCCAGTTCTTAGCTGTGACAGCAACATGGATGAGAAACAACTGAATAAAGTAATGCCAACAGCAGAATATGACCAGTGTTGTTGCTTCTCTGTTTCCTACATGAAATTCACAAACATAGCTCTTGTAATGGCTCCAAAATAATATCAAGTTGCATGTAGAGCTGAATCATACCCACTGTAATTTTCTTGTTTTAACTGATTTACCTCTGTTAAGTCTTTGACTTTGGTGTTTAGTCTTCAAATTGTGTTGACTGTTTTGGTATGTACTCTTTTGTGGAGTCTAAGAGAAAACTGGCATTAAATCTTCCTCTGGAGTGAAGACTTATGATTCTGAGCCTTTTACTCAAAATCCGTACTATGTAAACTCAAAGAAACAAACTCATTTGTTGGTGGCAAAATTTCCTCCTTTTGCATTTCCAGTTGCAAAGTCATTCTTTGTATTTTTGATTTTATCAGGCTGTTTCTTTCTTTCTAATAAGCTGTTTTACAAATTGTGCTATTATCTGTTGCCAGGAGGTGGAAGGTGACGTTGTGGAGGTCCAATTACACTACACTGTAAGACTTAAATGCAGGATGATGGTAATATGATCCTACAACGCCAGTCACAGCACATTAAGTGAAGTAGTCAAGTGTTAAGCCTAATGTTGAAAAGAAGATCTTATTTCAAGAACATGTTTGCTTTCCTCATGACTGGCTACTAAAATGGCATGAATGTTAATTTAGGATAATGGCCTGTGAACCTTTTACATGCTGGTGTATTTGGAACAAAACATTTTATTAATAGAGAGGTTTTGGGACTTTGAGCGGAGAAGGGTGAGGATGCAGGGAACAGGTGGGCAAGGAAAGATGGTATGAGTAGAATCAGGGAATTTTCTGGGCTTAAGTGGATGAATATGATCCAAACAAAATTATATAAAATCTGAATAACATTGCTAAATTGATGTAATTGTTCTTAATTACAAAATCTAAGGGTAAACTGGATTGCGAGCGTCAGGTGTACCTTAGCAAGAGAATACAAGGTTGCAGAGAGTTTCCAGCTCCAAGAGCTTTTACTACATGGGGATGACAAATGGTAAGAACTGAGGAAAGAAGAACATACCCCATGCCCAAGATTAATGTTATGCTAGCAAAAATAGTGGGCACAATAGGATCTTGGGGAAGAGCTGATTGTTGTTTGAAAGGCTAAAGTGCTGAGACATGAAAGGGAGTGTGGAAACCAAAGAAGTATCATCTGAGAAGTTCACATGCAGTGAATTTGAGAAACCTAGGTTGATGACACTGCTTAGTTAATTGAAACCACAAGTATTTATGAGCACTTAATGTTCCATTAAACCATGGGCCTTATGGCCCATCAGAGTCCTTACTGGAGGATACCACTATGACAAAAATTAAGACAGGTATCTCTCTCCCTGTTCCAGAAATTCATGACGTTTCTCATCATAATTTCATTCCGCAAATTCGAGCAGCCAGAGGTGGTGTGTTAAATTCACGAGTAGATATGAGTCTATGTTTATGTAGGTTCTTCATTTGTAGTATCCCTGTACAGGTTGGATAAGGCTTTTTCTCTTCTTTGTAGTAGGCTGCCATTTATCCTTGCATTAATGAAGAGCAAAAGAAGAGAGTAGAGGAACGTGACTGTAATACAGTGACAGAAATGGAATAAGGGATCCAGGGAAGGTGTAGGATTTAAATGTCTGTGAACATAGGTAAGGATCTGAAGTTTCATTTCTGTGAGAGGGTAAATGATGTTTGTGTCAGCACCTTGAAGATTATTCCATTCTTGACCCAGGAAAAACTGCACAGAACTGAGTTTATATGTCTGAGCATAAGGCTATGAATTTTTATTTTGTGTAATGTACTCATATATTTGATTTGGTGGACCATGAAAATAAACTGTAAGCAAAAAATCTAATGTAAATTAAATCAAGTTCAATATGCATGTTGAAGTATGTAACTGAACTGTGTTCTTTTTCACTGAGGAGGCATGTCATAGTGAAAAGATGAGAGAACAATATTTGTTATAAAGAGTTGGTTCTGTTGTGCACCTAATCTAGAACTGCTGATAAAATTCTACTGTAGAAGAAAGGTTAAAAAACAAACATCAAGATCTGTGATACACAGAGCCAGCTGCTCAGCCCTACACACTTGAGGAACATTCCTTTCTAATCTTCATAGGTGATCAAGTTGTGCCCTGACATGGGACTCTGGATTGCTCATATTACCTTAAACTAGCTCAGCAAGTGGCTGCTCTTGGATTGCCGACTAATAATCCAGCCCCTAAAAAGAAATTTCAATCTATATGCAGAATATTCATACTGTAGGGAATATAACTTCCTAATATAAAACCCTCATGTTAAATGTGATGTCCAATAGTTTGGAAAGTGACTTATTATTTCTATTTACACAAAATGGAAGCCTGCTTTCATTAGGAGCTTCCTAATTTTCTGAAAATGAAACTTTTTTTCCCTATGCAGAGAGATTCTACTGCCCATTATTTTTTTCACTGTAGGAAAATCTTTATATTACACTGATTTTGTTTTTGGTCTTTGCTCTTGTTGATCATTTGCTTATTATAAACTGAAATAGCCAAAAGAATTCTAAATATTTTCAATAGGCTTGCATATCAATGGGTTTAAGCCTTCTGGACAAAAGCATCAGAGCTAGCTGTTTATCACCAAAGACAAAGGGCAGTAGCTTCCTGAGCTGAACAGGGTTTACATGAATCATTGTGTTATTTATTCCTAGTTCCACAGAGTACTGTTTAGTTACTGCTTTAGATATTCTGAATAGGTTAATAATTTGTACTAATGATAGGACAAATACAAATTTTGTGTTTTATTTCAGTTTTAGAGAGTCATCCTAATTTAACAGGCAGAGGATTGATAATGGTATTTAGGATGACCTAAAATTTCCCTTCTTGCCAAAATATTCATGTCATTTTGAGTGAAGGGTATGGAGTTCTCCCCAAGAAACCATGAAGAGCAACCTAATGGTTGCAGTGTAGTCTGTCATTCTTGTTCCAGATCCTTAATCTGGAGTACAGAAGTTGTGATCTGTGGGTCTGGAGGATCCTATGGACTTGGACTAGAGGCAATTACTGTAACACAAAAGTGACACTTACTTTTCAGGCTCATGAAGATACACCGTAGTTGCCTGATGATGATCCTGAGTTCATTTGCCAGAAGGGTGGTCTGAAGTGTAGTTGTGCTGTAGTACAGGAGTTAATGCTTTCTCTTAACTTAACAGGCAGTACAAACCTGAACAGTGCAAACCAGGCAGCAAAATCTAAGAGTTTATGTCACAGAAATCAATCATGTCAGAGCACGGTAGAGCAGAACTATGTGGTGCATGTGTTGCTGGAACAAAACAGATGTGAAAAAAGAGATAAGTTGAGATAATGACTAGGTGGACCCATGGACATTATTCTTTTGTGGCTAAATTGTAGCTCAGTAAACCAGGTAGGATTGAGAATGCTGTTATGACCATACTTCTGTTTCACAGTAGATATTGCTCCATTTATGGCTCATAAATGTTCACATTTAATATAAATAAGATTGTGTGCCCTCTTTACTCGCTTCTCTTTTCCACAAGTACTACCAGCTCTCAATTTTCCAGGGTCTGCATGAGGCAAAAATGTAGTAAATATGATGAGTAGTCAAGCTGCCCTAGGAAACTGTAATAGAAGATATGTTTGGAAAAGGAGAAATCTTTGTTGCTTGTGGTATATATAGAGATCCTAGAGTTTAGCTCTAGTTGAGCTAAACTAGTATGTGTGGAGAGTGAAGGTGTAATTATACTGCTTTTTGACTAATGCTTACTTGCTCAAGACTTTTTGGGTGACTCGACCTCCAACAATGTGGGCACCCCACAATCTTTTGTCAACACAGACATACTGTCAAGCAAATGTGTGGGTTCACGTTCATAAAAATTCTTAGTGTTTGTGAGTAAAGAAGAGGTGAATCATGAGACAGTTCAGCTTCTGTATATGCCATATCTTTTTTTCATCCAAGTATTTTGTTTATATTTTCAATTGCTGTTGTGTGACTGGGGTAGATGAAGAAATTTCCAGGAAATTTTTTTATAATATGCCCTGTCCTAGGGATTAGAGTACCATGAACACAGCTGGGATTGTGGCTTTAGTCTGACAGTCTTTTTTGAGAGACTATTTCAAGTACATATATGGTCCAAAAAAAGGCTACTATTGTAGTCAAAAGTTTTTTAATTAGTAGAAGGGTTTTAAATGGGGTTATTGCATGCATAGGGATAAAAGGCCAGTTTCTTTTCTGAGCAATAACTATGTGATGCTTAGATTGGAGGGTCATTTTGTGCTTCCTTACACCTCATCTGAGATCAGAGGAGACATCTGCTTACTGAGAAGTGGCATAAAGTGCAAAGATGCAGTTTGACCTAGTAGGTTCACAAATACAGTTAGGCATTTCACAGACTTAGCAGCCCAGTTTTTAAGACAGCATCTGTGTAAATGAGCTTAGCAGAGTTCCTGAGCTAATGAGCTCTGACTCTTGCTACTGCACAATAACTGGGGCACAGAGCTGCACTAATACAGCTTTGTGGCTCTGTGGCCTGGAGCTGGCTCATTGTTCTTAGGTTTATGTGTGGTGTTCTGTGCCCACACCATATTCAGCACAATCAGAGCCCACTGAAGTCTCTCCTTACCCATCAGCATGGAGTGATTAGAGAAGTTTTCACCATCCTTTGCATGAGTCCCACATAGGTCATTTTTTTTTCTGCTTTTTGGAGCTCCTCAACTAACTTTTTGGACAATAAATATCCTTCAGGCTTATGATTTACCAGTGTTTCGTGCTTTGTTCTAGATAAAGTTGAGTTGAAGACACCTAAGTGGACTCTGAAAAAGTGACAAAGCTGCTTTAAACCACTGAGGTTAATCTGGCAGTTAGTTTGGGGTTTGGTTTTGGGTGGGGTTTTTTTGGTCTTTCAGCTTTATTATCACATGCATGAATGTGAAAGTTTGGCACGGTGTCATTTTCCAGTTCATTGCAGTGGAACGCCATGTGAGAAATGTGCACTCGCATTACAAACCACTTTAGTGCGCAATTGGATAAATGCAATTTAATGAGAAAAAAGAATTTTTAAAAATCAATGTTTATGTAATTCATGTGTCAAGAAATTACCCTTATGCTATAAAATAACTTCAATGATTGTGTACCAAACATTTGTATTAGATATGATCTTCCTTCTTTCCTCTTGTGGCTGTTAGTAATGCTTTTCCTGGAAAAGAAAGTTGTGATGGGGCAAATGAAGGTTTAATAAAGACTTCCATTTTGTTTCAGCATGGATTTTGATAGTGGCTTCTTTCTGAGGCATCACCAAGTTGTCTACTGAGTCTCAGAACCCCGATGCTCAGATGCCCAAGTCGTGGTGTACACAGCTTGATCCTCAACAGAGGATGAGGATTTCTGTTGCTGCTGAAGATATTGTGCTGATATGTCCAGATTTCTGCCCAAGAATGATGTCTGTGATTCTCTTCAGAAACAGTAAAAGTATTCTTTCGCTTCCTGGAGAATAGAAAAGGGAGAAGGCATGGATTCATTTTGCCTGACTTTGGTGCTGTTTACATTCAAAGATCGGAAACAGATTTATGTCGTAAGGTGGAAGGTTATATTTGAGATGATGAGTGGAGTTGCTTGCCTCCATGGACTGGCAATGGGGAGCATCTGGTAGAGGAAAGCTTTTCTCAGTCTGTATGATCACTTTTGACTCTCAGAAGATGTGAAGTGCTTGCGGTGCCTTGCTGTTGAAGCACAGAGACCATAACACAATGACTGCAACAGCACAAAACTGCTGTAGATGTGTAGTCCAACACTGCAGAATTATTTTGAAAGAATTAATTTCAGTAACAGTTCTGAAAAAATGTCTATATAAGTGTTCATAAGCTCATTACTAAGTGACTTTTTGTAGAGTTGTTCATAATTTCCCTGATGGGATAAGTGACATGTTGCTGATTCCATGACTTTTACAATTTCTCAGTCCGTGCAGAAGTTTAAAACTGCCTACAGCCTCTTCAGTAGGGGAAAATTACTATGCAGTGACATAGTGAAATTGAAACTCAATGACATTTCTGGAATAATACCCTGGTAGGACTCGTTACTGAAGAAAACAAATGCATTCTCTAGTTCAGTGTTTGTTAACTTCAGAGCTTCTCTGCCCTGACTGTTGTGAAAGGGCTCATACTGCAGCATCTGATAATGCTGTTTGTTAGTGGTCCAAAGAGATTGCAGCTGCAGCCCTCTGTGAGGGAGCAAAGCTTCACCCTCATTTCACAATTTGGAAGTTCAGAACACCCAACTGACCCTGTCATTCACTTGCGCTGCTATTTCCCTGTCCCTTCTTAAAAACAGCTTCTTGTTCTACTAATTATTACAGGTCTATTTTGGGAAATACTATGTCCTCCTTTGGGTATTTGGTAGCTGTTGTTGGAACTGTTAAAATATTCTCTTTTTTTTTTTTTTTTTTTTAAATCCCCACCATAAATGTCATTATTGTCACAGATGCAGACAGCAATTTAGGAGATAACCTTGTAGAAATTTTGAGGTATAATGTATTTTTCCTGGAGAATGAGTTGTTTAGTCACTGGAAATGGAAAATTTATGTTAGATGGATACAAAGAACTAGAGCTAATGAATTCTGGCTCCTTGCACCCTGAATTAAAGAATGTGGAAGTCCTCAAGAAATGCCCACAATTAAACAATATTGTCAGTCCCTGTATATTTGAAGTTGTCTAGGATACAAAAACATTTCTGTTTTTTTCTTACCCTCGAATGGAGATTCTTCCAATATCTTGTAAAGACAGTTGCTCACTGCAAAAATGTGAGAATCTTAGTAGACTAATTGAAGATGGAAGGACTGTAATTGCAAGAGCTGTTAACATTTTTATAGGACTGTCGATTTATAGTATAGCAGCTATGTTACAAGCTAGGATGAGGGGTAAACAGCTAAAACATTAATACAACTGACACACATTTTAAACAAATAATAATTTTGAAAATATTTTTACCATCTGAAGTCTATGTAATACTTTGAAAATGTAGCAGGATTTTCAGTGTCATGTGCTTGACACAGTATACACTAGTAGTGCTCAGGAGCAAAATTCCTAACCAGTCAAGCACATACCGAGGGAGAGATGTGTGAGACTATTTCAATGATGTGCTATTTTTGCAATGCACTACAATGCTACTTCTCACGAACACTCAGGTTTCATTGTATTCACATGAGGCTTGCAAACTTGATCCTGGGAATGAATGCTCTGCACTTTGAGTGTCATGTCCTATGTTTGCAAGTTTGGCTTTAATCTGCTAATATCTTTAAAATTTTGCTAGTTCTCAGTGGGGAAAAAAGACCATCTCCCAGTTGTATTATATGTGGAAGACAGCTTCTTTGGAAGAATAACACAGGTCTCTAGTCCAGGAAATCTTTCTACTTACTTTGAAGGAAACTCAAATGAGGAAGAACTTTTCTCTCAAAAAGGATAAGGAATTCAGGCAATATACTTACTGCTCATTAGAGGTCAGTAGTGAAGCATGATCGAAAGGAAGAGTTGAGCAGTTCTTTAAAAAACTCAGTTCTCATCTGTTCGAAGGTTATTTTACTGTATTTGAGAGAGGAGAAAAATATCTGGTTTCCTGATGTGAAATTTTAATATATTATCTTAAAACAGATTTCAGGTTAAAAAGCATGAGGACGTAGTTTCTGAACAATGGATTCAACATAAAAGTGTTTAATTCCTTATTAATATTTATTTTATGGTATAGTAGAGTATTCATTACTTGAATGCAAGCTAGATGATTTTTCAGGCAAAACCAACAGATTTAAATTATAAATTAAAGATGTTTGCCTTTAAACAGAGATATGCTATGTGAGAGAAAGTCATCTTACTGCCTTAAGGACAGGTTATCTGTCATTTTTGGTTCTGATAAATCAGCACTACAGAGGTAAGGTGATACAATCTAGAAATTTTAGATTTTGTGACATCCGTTCAATGTTCATGTGGATGTTACATGGATAAACATTACAACATGATGCTCGCTTGGTGATCAGTATCCCAAATGGGTATCTGATCTTCCAGTTTCAATATGCACCATTGAGACCTGTCTCCTCTGTGGCTAAATATGACCCCACTCCAAACATCACCATTGTTAAGACTCCACTGCCTTTACTGAATTTTTTTCCAGCATCCTAAAATCTTAGTCTCTGAGAGACTGGTAGTTCATATCAGTGGAAATCGTGAAGCAGTTTAACAGTTTAAAAACGGTGTTTTATAACATTCTTGAATAATTTACATAATATGAAAAAATGAATTCCTCTGCAGACATCTAATTCCAGAGTGAAGAATCGCTGCAGTTTTCATTTCAGTCTTGGGGACAAAATTATTAACGTACTAAATCAAGTAAATTAGATATCATGCAAAGCTGGGTTATTTTTCAGGATTTAATAATGCAAAATCAATAGAAGCATTTACTACATTCTGGTGCTTTCTGAATATGGTCTGAGATAGTTTTTCAAAAAACAGCTTTTCAGCACTTGGGCTACTGTTCAGCTGCTGCCAATGCTCCTGGAAATTTCTGTGGTTGAACATCAAGCTTTCCTCCCCTCTCCCTCTTAGATTTGCCCAAAACTTCCATTGAATATTGCAACCTTTACATGTAAAAATAAAAGTTATTGAGCACAAACACGTGCTTCTCTTATGAAAGTTCAAGGTTTTATTTTTTGAAAAGTTTCTATAGGTTTTGAGCTAAAGATAGAGAGGATGACCTTAAGAATAAAAAATCCAACTCATGTCTTCTCCACTCTGTTCTCTCAGGTTGTAAAGGAGCTGAGTTCCTTCATATTGAAATTAAACAAATCCTCCTTGATGGCTTTTCTTGGACGTTAGAATTACCTCTAAGAAGGTAATATTCCTTCAATCAATATTGAGGATATAGATGTATCTCCATCCACTGTGCTTTGCGAGATATCTGGCTGCCACCACAGTAATCAGCGGAATAACTTATTGTCATTTTTGATTTTGAGAAAATTATGGCTCTTGTTAAACATTGTACAGAAAATACTTGAACGAATCAGACATTCAGGACTGAATCTTGCCCTGATGGACAGGACAGAGTTAACTGATTATACCGAAGTAGCAAGAAATGCATTAGCTATTCTGTTTGTTATTCTCTTGAGAGATAGTTTTGTTTACCATTCCCAGGGACATCAACGTTTGCAAATCGAGGTTGTAAATGTCAATGAGGTAAGTCAGTATCAACTGTATTTTTGAAAGAAACTCAGGGACTGCCTATGTGTATTAGGAAGCTGCTGGAACTGGTCCTGTTCAGTGGAAGACAGCTCAAGATGAGAGTTTAACTGTGGAAGCATCCTAGCAGGGATCTAGCTAAATATAAAACTGAGAAAATTCTTTGCGAAGTAATTGTATGTGTTTCTGGAGAAGTAGAGACACTCCTTCTCCAGAAAGAAATAGCAAAGAATAAAATTCTGTAATTTTGTACTGTATGTAATGTAGTCATACCACGTTTTCTGAGACAATGAGAAGAGAAACTCTCTCAATTTTTATATTGTTTCTGTCCCCAGTTATATTTCTAAAAAAGTCTTCACATCTGATCTAATTCAATTTCTGCTTTTTCATCTATTTTCAGGTAGGAAGGGAGATCAGAATATAAAACAAATGAATACTTCTGGAGAGATCATAAAATGGTCATTATATGTAATTTTTCATTTCAAAACCACTCCACTGAACACGAAGGTAGCATTGTATAGACAATCAGGCTGTGTACAAAGGCTTATGCTGAGTAAGAGCATATTAGAGAATAACATATTGGCGAACTACAGTGGAATTTGTTCCACTAACTGTTTCAGAATTAAAAAAAAAATTAGTTATTTTTATTCCAAAACACATTTACTTCATTTCTTGTTGGCAATCTATACTTTAGCCCTTGAAAGTTTTCATGACATATCTTTTATGTGATCTGTGAAGCAGGGTATTAATTTTACTCATCAGCATCTCACAGGATAATGATTACCAAATGATCATACCTTAGGCTTAGACCAAGTTTTACAACCAAATTTCACTGTTCCCTAAGTTAGTGAAAAGTAGTTCTACTCCTAGCATCTTTAGCTGAGTGCATGGGGACACAGGCTTTTGAAAATGAAAATCTGGGTTGTCGAGCACCCACACGCCATCCAGAAATATGGGGCAGTGAAAAGTAATGGGCAGTTTTGTTTCAAAATTCTTTGTTAGAAAATTATCAAGAGTGTATAATATAATGACATTTTTAGTTGGCACGTTTGTGATGTAATTTGTACATTACAGGTGTTACCGTGGCCTTTAGTTTTAAGTGATTGCAATGTTAAATGTAAGTCTTGAGAAGTTGGTAAGCGATTATATGAATTCTGAACAGCCAAGGTGATTTTAAGTGTACTTTAGTGCCTAATACAAGCACAGTAATAACCCCCCTAGTTTCAGAACTGCTCATAATTTTCATTTGTTATTTCACTCAATAGAGATTAATTATAGAAAGACCAGAAAAGTGATTCTCAGCCATCTGACTGGTTTCTGCAAAGCCAAAGCAGCTGGTGCTCCACTGCCACATAACTCATCCAGAGGACCCATTACCATTAGTCACATTAATGTCTGATCACACCATTTGCTTAAGCAAGCTCTAGATAAACATCCATTTGATTTTTCTTTCATTAATGTTACTGTGAAGGACAGGTGGCTCTAGCCTTGACACAAATCTGAGAGGGATGTTCCTTTCCCCATTTAAGCTTCTGGTGTAGAATTAAAGATGTTGAGCATATTCTGATTGCTGGAAGAGGCAAGTTGTACAAAAGTAAGGCAAGATCAGGATATTAAATAATAGCTTGAAAATTCAAAGTAATCAATAGTTATTTATTGTGAGCTACACTGTGGATAGCTCTTTCACAGATCCAGAACATGTGGAGACACTCTTGGAATCACAGAATGCATTAAGTTGGTGAGGAAACTTCAAAGGACAGGTAGCCCAGCTTTCCCAAAGTAAGCAAGGACATTTTCAGTAGATCAGGCTGCTCGGAGCCTCATCAAGTCTGCCGTTGAATGCCTCCAGGGAGAGGGCCTCCACATGCTAAATGGCTTCAATTGCTGTTGCATGACCTTCTCTTAAAGCTCAAAAATTACTAATTCATCCTTGCCTGAAAGAACGGAGCTGGAGAAAAAAAATAAAAGGATGAAGAATTGTGAAGCATTTATTGGCAGGTCATGCAGCCAAGTTTGGATGGCATTTTGGTGGGCGGTGCAGACCCACCAGTGCAGTGGAATGTAATTGTTGGGTGATTTCATAGTTTTATCAGTACAAAAAGAAACAGCATTTGATTCCTCAGAGAGGCATTGACAAAAATTACATTACTTCCAAACTATGGTGATGTCAGCCCATCTGTATAGAACATCCAACAACAAGGACCCATATATGAAATGCAACAGTTACAAGTCTTTTCAGGTTTTCCCCTCAAACCATTGCTCAATTGTGTGTGGGACAGTGGCAGACAATATAACTTTTTGAAAAAGCAGGAGATAAAGGCGTACTAATATTCTTATCCATTCCTGAATAAGCTGATCTTTCTAGTTCTTGGGCTTCACAGAATTTCTGGAAAGGGATTTTTCAAAAATGTAAAATTCCACCCTTTAATTTTGAAAAGTAAGTGGGCTTTAGACTGTTTCTCAAAGTGGTGATTTTGCAGATTTCTGTATGAAAAAGTAAAATATCTATTCCATTCTTCCTGAAAACATTTATGTCAGGAATATGTATTTATATTTCAGACACTGAGCTGAACCCCACATTGTGTATTCTAAAGAAAGCTTTCTGAGATTTAAGCATACTCTTACAGCTAATAGCATATTTTAGGCATCTGCTGCATCGTCTTTACTCAGAGCTTTGACATTGATTTTAAAGAGTGAGTCTTAAAATTAAGAAGAGATTTCAACCTGTGTTAGACTGAGTTAATGTATAAAGTCATCACATATACTAAGTGTTCTAAGTGATTACTCATTACCAGTGTATGTATGTGTTTTAAATTACTTCTTCCTCCACACTGCTGACATATGGTTATTTCTGACTTCTGAGAACCTCTTCATTTTCCACAAGAAGCAACCGCCTCTTAAAAGATATATTCTGTGTTAAAATGTTGTCTTATCAATTATGAAGTAGATTTTGAAATTAAATTTGAGCTGTTTCTTTGTTTGGACCCTACGTTTGCATACAAGTATTCAAAAACTGCATTAGCTAAGTATTAGAAGACAACTATGGAAATACTTAAAGAGAGAAAACTGTCAAGTCAGTTAATTTGCCTTTCCCTGTCTTCATAACAAACCTATAGAGAAAATACTAATCCTTTTGTGATCTTGTTCTTCTGCTCTGTGATTTCATTATGAGCCATAGAGTTCTTCCAAATTCATGAAGGTAACAGATGACTGATGACTCAATGATGCAGCAGAATAAATCTCTTGTAATTAAAGAGCAAATGTGTTCTACACTGCCCATGCAGTGGGCATTAAATGTATTACACAGAGGAAGGAGACGCCTTATTGAATACCAGCAGCTCCCTAATAAATTGAAATAATTAATTTCTGTTGAGCATCTTGCATACAGATGTAAGTTTGAACCAAGCAACAGTATTTGCAAAGTTCATGAGAAATTGATAGCTTCCGTTGTTAATGTTTTCAAAGTACTTTTTGGCTATGCCCTTATTCTGTCTTTTTTCAAAAGTCATTTCCAATTAAAATAGGTTTGGAAAAGATCAATTTCCACAACTGAATATGTGTATTTCTCTTAGTGCTAAGTAAAAGGTTTTGGCTGGAATCACAACCTCCTGAAGTCAAGACCTAGTGGGAGAAAGAGTAAAGAATAAATTTCTTTATGTCACTGCTTTAGAGGTTTCCTGACCTGTTTAGCACAGAAAAGAAGAGGACACTGAAGGAGGCGAAAGTTCTCATACTGACACGTTGACATACACATGGAAATATTGAGGGACTGGCAGTATATGTGAGGATACACAGCACTTGATTTTCTTTCCAACCCTTGGAAATAAGACTGCTAGGACATGTTACCAGCCTGGCTTGCCTAACCCAGGTGGTTCCTACAGAGGCAAAGCACAATTTCATGTTGAGGTATGCTGAAAAGCCATGGGTTCTGCAGCAGTTTTACTATTTTGGTGGACTCCTCAGCCTGGCAGCAGAAGATGGTATGGATGTTTCTTGTCCTGATTTTGGTTTGCTCTTCTTAGCTGCAGGAAACCAGATCTGTGTGCTATGCTGTGTGGTGAAGGACCTTGGCAAAAATAATGATAGGTGGTATCTGCTTACCTTAGTGGAAGATAGATGAGCTCAGTTCCATTTCTGGACATAAGATTTTCTTTTACTCTCATAATTTTTAATACTGTCACCATCAGATAAATATTGGGCAGATAGAATTTATGTCCAAAGGCTCTTTTGCACTGAGACATTTTAATAATAGCCTTGACTTTCATGTTTGTAACATCTTCCTTGAACTTATTCCTTCAGGCCTTTTAAAATTGTGATCCCTATAAGAACTAAGCCAGCTAATCAGAAAATATTGACCTGACAATGAGAAAGCTAAAATTAAGTCTATCCACACACAGTCTATACATATAAATGTATATAAAAATATAAATAAATATATAAAAATATATTGTGTGTGTGTATATGCATATGCATACTTAAAGTATGTAAATTACAAATTTGACTGTCTATTTTGCTTCTTCCCCTTTATTTAATACTTGTAGCAATATTTTTTTACAGCTTTGTAACTATATTTGTTCATAAAATGAAATGTTCAGATTATAATCAAAGCAATGAGCTTATGCACAAGCCCATTATCAATAAAACTTTTATTAATGGAATTAATTTTGCTGTCATAAGACAGCAACTTTCTATGCAGTTTTTCAGCAATTGAACTGAAGTGCAAATACACAGGGATTCATCATTGTAGTTGTCTGTTGTGGGAAACTTTTTTCTATGGAAGTGAAAGCTTTGTTTGTGACTCTCTTTTGGTTTTAACACTTTGATATATTATGAAAAGTGCTCTGAATACCTCCACTTTGAATACCTCAGGGGCATTTCCAGGAAATGGCAATGCGGTGTGACATTGTGCTTGATCAAAACATAATTCTTCTCTGCAGAAAAAGAAGTTTGCTCCTTAAAAGAAATGTTTGCAGTTTGCTAAGTCATCAATCAGCTTCCAGAAGGGTGACTGACAGATTAGCCTTCAATTTGCCAAAAATTTGGCGCACACCCTATACTTCCCTTTGTATTTGGCCTGTATTTACCAAAAATTCGTCATAAGGCACCAGAGGTGACCAAGTCTATTTTCAGGCAGTATTATTCCCTGAATTTAAACATCAATAAAGCTGTGGAACTTAGAGTAAAGTAAAACTGTAACCTTTTAGCATAATTATGGCAATAAATCATATTTATGGTATCTCTGGGCCTAATAGTGCCAGACTTTGATAATAAATTGTAAGTACTGTTTAGAATTAATGGATTTCCTGAATTGCTGTCTTGGAAATAGATCCAGAGGCATTTTCCCACACATTTCTTGAGGTGCTACTAACTTGATTCTGAAGAGCATTTAACATTTCGAACATCATCTCATCATGCTTTTATTAAATTCTCTTCCTTTATGAATTCTCTTCTTGAGAACCTAAAAATTACACAAAGGCAGCAATAACTCAAGTCAGTGTGCTGATTTCTGAAGTCTACTTTGCTGTAGTTTCTTTTGTGACTTTTCAAGCCTACAGGAATGGGTTTGCATCCCACAATGACACCAGAAATATTCCATAAAACTGGACTGTCTTGTGGTAGGTGCTCTATAAGCAGAGTCTAGAGAATTAGATACACTAAGGTGACCAGAGAAATAGTATTGTCATTTTGGGTTTAAATAGAGATGATGACCAGTTTGTGCTTTAATGGATTTTTTTAGAGAAACAAACTTCCACCACCACTACCCTCCTCACCTATAGTTGTCTGTATTTTAGATGTTAGTTCATATCTAAAATGTTTTGTTGCAATTTTTTTTACTTGAGTTTTTGGTACGATTCACTGTTTTCCTTCGTCTGTTGCATTTGGTAAGTCTGTGAGATATTTGTTGCTAACACTAGGTGTCGCACTTTGAATGTTTCTGTTTCTTGAAAGGAACAAAAAGCTTTGCCGGTAAACAGAATATGCTCTTTCCTAACTCTCTGTCCTTCTCTCAGTCTGAGTGCTTAAAGTCAGTAGGAGTTTTTGGATTGATTTTGATGCAATTGAGTTTGTGACCTTGATGCTTGCCTTGGATTCACTCCTCGTGGAATTGCGAGACCTGGAAACAGCATGCAAATTTCATAGCCACATGAATTTGTGTCCCTGTCCAGGAGCTAACTAAGGGAAATTACATTTATCTCCAAACATTGCCCAGATTTTTACAAGATTTTTATATGCAGTTCATTAAGTTTTCTAATACATTATTGTAGAACCACAAATAAAAGAACAAATGAGCAGCTGTAAAACTACTTAAAGCAGGACATATACTTTCTTGACTTGTATGCTTTAAAACCCATGGTCAGTGAACTTTTTTCTAGACTTTGGCTAGAGAATATATTATTCCATGCTTCATACTGAGCATTCAACCTACAGTCACTGTCTCTTTCTTTTGAAATTAGTTTCATGGGGACACTTCTGTGGCACATGCTTACATAGAGAGAGAGTGAGAGCTAGGGGTACAAGCACAGGGATAGCAGAAGGGATTATTGTGCAAAGTTCATAGTCAAAGCTTCCAAATATTCTTCCCATGAGCTTCTCTGTGCATAGCTATTTGTACAAGGGGTAATCTAAAGCATAAGTACAAAAGCCTGTGCATTGATGATGGTGTACTTTGAATGAGGCACTTAGCACTGACTTGAAAAGACGGGTCTGAGACTGAAGTGTTTGCAATTAAAAACAGAGAATGTAGGTGGAAAGATGGATGCAACAGAGAACTTAAAGCCCCTCTATTTATTTTTCATTTGAGCTTTTCTCATCCGAGTGAGCAATTTTTTCACCAGGTGTAACCTGGTCACCTCGTAGTAATAAATGCAAGAACTTTGTTTTGGAAGGTTCTGAAAGCTTTTAGAAATAAAGCCTTTTTTCGTTCTTCCAGGCTGCTCTGAGAAAAGGTTCTAAATCCTAAACACTTGCAATTCTCCAGCAACATGTGATAGATTCAAATTGAAAGCACCATAAAACTTGTTTACAAGGACTCAGAGTGAAAAATTGTTTCATTTAAAATGCTGCAGACGAATTAGGATCTAGCAGTTCCAGAGCCTGATTTTTTACTGTCTCACAGCAGGGATAATGGACCAGCTTGGACATTGCTGTTACCTCATAAAGCCCTTATACCAGTGTATGGTAGGCCAGACAACACAAGAGGGACACAAGGCAATGGACAGTACTGTTTCCATTCCATTCACCTGCTTCTCCCTGAATTTTCACAGAATCACAGAATGTCAGGGCTTGGAAGGGACCTCAAAAGATCATCTAGTTCAGTCTCCCTGATAGAGTGTGTTCTATTTTTCCTCCCATCATTGTTTTATCTCAGTGATAAGAACCATGGTGGGACAGACAGAGTTGTATCCCATATTCCTCCTCCAAAGGTGCGATAGGTAGCAAAGAGAGGGAGACAGCTCTGATAGGTCTGTTAATATTTGGGAGCTCTGATACCTTTTTGCTTAGTCTTGTACCACTCTGATACATGGAAACATTGAAAGAATTGTTGATGGTGAAAGATATTCAATGTCGGGTTAAAAACATCAGAAATTCTTATTGCTTGGCTTGTCCTGCTCTCAGTTGGCATGAATTTGGTCTGTCAGTTGTATTTGCTCTAGCACAGATTAGATTAACAGACAGATTCTATAGAGCAAAGCCTTCCTGGTAACAAGTATAAAGTGGTGACAGGTCTTATGTTCCAGGATCAAGGCTCACTGTTATACCTGTTAGATCAAACTTTGGTTGTATGTATAATGGCAAGATAATGTTGTGCAGAAATGTTCAGGCTATGTTCTGGATCCTGGCTTTACCCACAAGTATTGGTTTTTCTGTCTCTTGCCTGCACCAATGCTCTGCATCCCAAACATTGAAAGATAATGCTTAAGAGTGAAAGTCAGTGTCTTATAAATGCAAAAGCAAAAAATAAACTTCCACTGTCCAGTTTTGTGCTTCTCCATGCAAGATGCAAAATGAATGTATGCAGCAGGCTTATTTGCATACTTGAAGGTATGGTAAACATATTGCAGATATGGTAAACTGCAGCATGTTCAACATATTCTACTTCTGATCGTGGAAGAGAAATACAGAAAGCTACAGAAAGTGTAACTGCAGTCTGAAGTAAGGAAAGAGAAGATCCTAGGAGAGCACAAGGATAGCATTAATACTGATGCTGCTGCTTTTACTGACTGTTGGAGTCATCATATAGGTTTCTTAATGCCTTTGGTTTCAGGATCAGAGTTATTTTTTAATTTCCCTAGTGCAGACACATCAGCCATGAGATGAGAAACAGGAGAAGTCATGGTTTTATTTCTCCTCTCCACATCACATCACACTACCCTTGACAGGTGTGGACAGCAATTCTGCAGGCCATCTGAGACCACAGTTTAGCTGGACAAAGTTGTGACAGAGTTGCCAAGGCAGGATACGAGGTGGGATGTCTGATGCCTGCCAGTTCTTTTATGCTGTTTCTAGCCTGAATAAAGAATAAAAAAATAAATGCACACAGTAGCATGTTTTACTTTTATCTCTGCAATTTCAAGAACTGTACAGACCATAAGTGGCTTAAGATATGTCAGATGTGTTCTCATCTCTACTAAGGCTGTTGTGCCTTACTGTGACTTTGCTGACCATTGCAATTAATCATTTTATGTCTAATTTTGAATCCCCTGAAATCTAATCTGTTTCTTTCACATGTATGAGCTGTGTCTGCCCCTGGGATGCTACACAAAACTCATTACAGACCAGTTTCTTCTTGATTTGCTTTCCTTTTAGTTGCTATTTAGGGGCAAATGCTTCTCAAGTCACTGAGTCTGAACAAAAGTCCCACTACTTTCGGAGCAATTTGAATTCAAAACACTTGTCTTGGATTTGTTTCTGTATTTCACTCTAGAGTCTTTCTCAATTAGTAGTGCATTAGCTATAATGTTTTCTTTTTGCTGCTTCTGGTGTTCACTTTCACCAGTAGAAAAGTCTAAGAGATGGTGCGATGCCCTGAGCATTGTTACTACAACTAGTGCAAAGCAGAAACCCAAGCTAAGCTGATTAGCTGGTTTCTGCTGGTCCGTTCTGACCACCTTTAGACTGTTTTATGAGGTGTCAAATTCTCCTTTTAAAAAAAAAAAAAAGTATTGTTCAATGAGCAGTGTATGGTAGCACCTATGACTTCTGAAAATTCTGAAAATGTTTTCCAACAATCTAAATAAGCAGTGCAGCAGGTAATGAAAGCTAAGGATGATATGCTGTCATGTGGTGCTCTCAGCAGAGCTGACTCTCAACATGATTTTGCTATGTATTTCTTGATCTACTAGCACACCTCCAGTATCAGCTATGTTTTTGGTGGCTGACACTGCTGCTCCTTACTACTTGCTTCACTTGGAACGTTTTGGAATTCAACATTTGTATCATGAAGCCATTCAAGTCAATGAATTAAAGTGTCTCTGTGGAACACTCAAGAGCAATGCAAGTCTGCTATATGGCTCCCATATAGGAGACTGAGTCAATCGGGCTTCTCTCTCCTCTCTCACTGCCATTCTATGAACAAAAGAGAATAATCTGATAATAGATGCGATTATTTCCTTGTGTGGCTACACAGGACAGACCTATAAATATTACCTCAAATAATACTGTATTGTTTCAATGCAGTCTATCTGCACTGCTAAGTGCAGTACTCTTAGGCAAAGTTAGCTTTTCTGCATTATTCCCCTTGTTTCATATTCTCTGATTCAGTACATATTCAGGACTGTGTGGTGGTTTTATATGCTGACACTCACATTCCAGGAAGCGAAGGGCCCCACAAGGATGTCTGTTTGTACAAGACACTGTATACTGCTGTAGGACCATAACTTACAACTTTATAATGGAAATGAAAGCCAGAGAACAGAGAGGTGAGGGAGCCTCAGTACATACTAAATTTTAATTCACTGCTAACTATGAAACCAACCATTTTCTCCCTAAGAAAACATTTGTGTGAGATTCCATAGCAAATACTAGGCCCAGTATTTCAAATGTAAGATTAGCTAGTTAGCAGGTTTGCAATCAATTTTTTAAATTAACATTGAATGTTCAAATTAATTTGGAGCTCTATGTTCTAATTAGAATGCAAGGGCAAAAAGCAGGGCAAATCACTTTGGAACAAAGATCACTTTGTTCCATACCGTACAGCTACCATACCTTGTAATGCTATGAGTTTAAAACAGCAACAAAAACTGTCTCTTGCAGATGGCTATTTAATTCTCTCCAACAGCCTTTTTTTTCTGCTGCATAGCTGTCTTTTATTATAACTCTTCTCTTTTAGCAGGATCCTCTTTCTGCTGCAAATAGTTCCAGAAATTTCCCTAACTAATATTTCCTTTTGCTCTCTGCTCTCTTTTTACTTCTTTTAACTGTAAAGTCTGTGTCTCAGTTTGATCAAGTAGTCCTTGACCTACTGCCTGTTATATTGTAAGCAGCATCTTAGAAATGCATTTCTGTTTTGATCACCTGAGAAACGTTCTGAACTATGTATTCTCAGTCTTTAGAAACACTTTGATGTGTGGATACATTAATATTTTCCCTTCTGGCTTGAAACGTTTCCAGGTTGACAATTTTTGAAGTACTCAACAAGCCAGTTGGAAGAAACAGATGATCTTTTTTTGCCATTATCTTTCTTCTGTGATTTGACAGAGTTGCCATCAATGAAAAGGAAGTGTAGAAACAGGAGGGCAGATTGCATACATTTTAGAGTTCCAAGTCTGTGGCTTAAGACATCACCAATTGCTATCTCCTTTTTCACTGTTTCTCCTCCTTTACTTAAGTGTGCCTAGAAGAGTGTTCCCATTTTCAGGCCTTAATTGCACATAAGTGCCAATTAAAACCTTACAGAAAATCCAAAGCATCATATTTGTGTAACTCTACTGCTGCTGAGCAAACTGCCACTTCCTGCTCTCATCAATTCTGACATAGGACTTATTTACCTAAAAGATAACACTTTGCTTTTTGGAGTTAAATTTCCTCTGATTATAATTTTTTCATAGATGTTTCCATTAACTTTGCTTTGGGTGCATACGGTGTATGCTGATCATGTCTATACCCATGACACATTGCTTGGCATAATGTTGCTTCTTTGCTGGCACTGTGTGTTGTGTGTAGTGCTTTGACTTCATAGTCTGGGATTTCAGAGGCTGCCAGATGCCACTTCTTCACATACTTAATAGGAATCTGTAGGTGCCTCACTACATTTTTGTGTCCAGTCCTGCTGTGATAAGACTTATGCAAACCAATGCCATTGTATGGGTAACAGCATTTCAAAGGCAGGTGCAACTTGGTATTACATGTTGTTGTAACTAATGATACTCCTGAACTAAAAGAGGAGAAAAGTTTTGAAGATGTCAGCACTCTAGTATATTCATTTCAAGTATACAACCATGAAGATCCACACATGCACTGTCCTGTAATTGCACCTTCTTTGCTGTCTTGAGGCCACTTTTTCTGACCTTTTTATGGATTGGTTTATCTGTAATGCTGGAAGAGAAACAGAGAAAAATCTGGTTTTCACAGTACCTCTGTTAAGCCCTTCTGGATGACCCTCCTTTGGGAGTACACAGAGGCTCTCTGGAAGGAAGCGGGGCAAAGTCTGCACCAACCTTTCTTCCATAACAGTAGGTAGAGTGCTTCCTCCATTGATGGGATGACTGCACAGCCACACGGAAACACCATGCCAGCAAGGAGAATTTTTCTCTGTGGCAAGAAAAGAGCCTGTTTCATCTTCATAGGCCAGCACTGAACCACTGCTTCTTAGCTTTCTAAAGCAATATAACCCCCTTTCTCTACCCATTCCTGCAGCTACATTTTTGTTCACACCTACGCTTTAAAAAAGTACTTTAGAGGTGCTCTATTTCTGAGCTAGAGTATATGCATGTCTGAGTTCTGTTATGGTCAGACATGAAGACTGAAATTCAGTGGTTTTCCAGCTAACGAGTAGAGCATAAACATATATCCTTAAAGTAGCTGAAATGTTCTGCAGCTGGAGGGGCCATCTCTAGATTTGATAGGGTAGTTTACTCCCAGTGTCTTTGCAATTGCCTGCTAACAGATTGGCACAATGCAGTTGTGGTGGGTTTTTTTAGCTGCTTAATTAGGTATAATTCTGTGACTAGAATAGGAGTAATGGTTGTTGTCACAAATGAAGCAAAATGGAATCCACATCTAGCTCTTAGGCAGCTGAGTTCTTAATGCTTCCATGCAATGCCATCCTTATTTGGCTTTACTTTCAGTGATTTTGGATGCTTAAGTTTCCACTGAAAGCAGTTCTTCCCACTTGAGCTGAAATTTTAGTCCTGTTGTTTCCCTAGTGCAATTAGAGAATGACTATGACTCTAATTCCAGTTTTCATACTTTTGAATACTTACATATTTTCCAGTGACTTCGACTTCAATTAGTTGTATTGATTCAGGTTTATAATTTTGCACCAACACAGAACTGTGTTAGAAGCAGCATCAAAACTAAAGATTGCCTTATTGAAATTGCATTAGTTTCAATGGGGATTTCAACAAGTAGATTCCTATCTATCAGTTTATATGCTTGAGTGACTATATTAAATTTATACATGGCTTGAGCTAATGCTAAATGAAGTCAGTATTTTCTCATTCTGAGGTGTATCTTTGTCTTTCATGCATTTGTCTTCCACAAAGTAGTATAATTTTTTTGAGACCATGAGAACTTTTGGTATCCATGGTGTCCTACACCAAGAATTTAAATTACATGTAATGTCCAAAAGTCTCTCCCCTTGGTAGGGTGGGGGATTTGCACTTTCTCTGTACTTCTTATGATTTTATAGATGCCAGACATAGACCTATCTTTTGATTATCTTCTTGCCAGTTTGAGGAATTCAGATTGACTTAATTGCTCCTTGCTTGTCAGCCACTGCATTATTTTTATCATCACTATTGCCAGTAATATCACTTTTCCACTTCCATTAGGCTCTCTTTGGGACTAGGGTCAAGCATCACTACATATTTTTATTTTCTATTCTATTTCTTTCCAAACTGCTGATTATTTTTGCTAATTTTTGTTTTTACCACTGTGAGGCACTGAGTTGACATTTTTATAGAACTATGTTCTATGACTCTATTCCTCAGCACTAACAGTTAGCTGAGAGCTTCTCATTCACTTTATAAAGTTAGAACTTTTTGTGTTTCCTCCTGGCATGACTTTACATTTGATTTTATTGAATTTCATTCAGCACTTTATTGTACAGCATTGTGAAGTCCTTCTGCAACTCCTCTTAGTCACCCTTCATTTTTAATTCTGTGTATGATTCAAGCTTTGTCACTTTGATATTCTTGCTAATTTGCGAATATGCCAAATCATGTAAGCTTGAGTATATGTCTCCTGTGGGGACTCTATTGTTGACTCCTCTCTTTAGTGAAAATGAACTATCTACTTAGCCCTTTATATAGTCAGGGTTTTTTTATTCCGAGGCTAGGCTAGGCTATGATTTCCCTAGGAGCAGTTCTAGGGGACCTTTGTGAATGTCTTCTGGAGCTCTAATTAGTTATATCCACAAGATTCACACACCTCTTCTTGACTCCTTCGAAGAACTGGCAGAGATATCACAGAATCACAGACTGGCCCAGGTTGGAAGGGACCTTTGAGATCATGGAGTCCAACCATCAACCCAGCTTTGCCAAGAACCAACACTAAACCACCTCTCTGAGCTTTGTGTCTGCTCATATCTTCAATCCCTCCAGAGATGGGGCCTCCACCACCACTCTGGGCAACCTGGACCACTGTCTCACCACCCTCATGGTGAAGAAAATCCCACTACAGACCCAAAACCTTAGAATTATGGAATGGCCCAGATTGGAAGGGATCTTTGAGATTACAGAATTTAACCATCAAGGCAACTTTGTGAAGAACCAGCCCTAAATCATCTCTCTAAGCTCTGTCTGCCCAGCTCTTCTGTCCTTTCATGAAAGTCATAACAGCTCTTCTCAAAAATGTCATAGTATTGACTCCCAACAACAGACATTGAACTAGGTCCTGACTAACAAAATGCTACTAAGAAAATGAACTGAAGATAATTTAATGATAATACCATTATATTGTATAGGTGATGTAGTGGTTTTAAACTTAAGAAATCATAATATTAAATCTTTTAAATGTTTTAAAATTTTAAGAAATGCTAGTATGTAGTGAGAGCTAATTGTTATTCATGAATTAGGGATGAGTTGCAGAGAGATGAGGCTGTCACAGACACAGATAGGCACCTTGGTACCAGTCAGGGCTAGAGTCCTGGGGCATCTTATAATCAGTGCAAGACTACTTTAATACAAATAAGGCAAGCAGATGCAAGCAGTTAACTCCTTTTCTTGTCAATCTTGCTGCCTTTGATTCTCCATCCCCTGGCATTTCAATTTTTGCTCATGTATGTTGAACACTTATGTTATAAGCCATTATACGAGCATTCAGAAATCAGATTGAAAGGTCTAATAAAATCTATCTGTGTTATGTATCTCCTGTAGCAGTCTGTGCACTTTTCCTACTTGTTTTTTGGGATGGAAGTGATCATCTGTTCTGTGTTTTTGCAGTACTTGGCATAATGGGGTCAAGAAGAATTCCTAGGTGCTACTAAAAGTTTTTAGGGTTTGCCGAGGTACCCACTAATTCTCTTCACTGTTACAGCATTTTGTGTAGTAGAATATTATTCCTCTGATGTTATCTGGATACCTACTGGAAGGGTTTTTTGTTGACAATGAGGCAATTTTGAGTATGAGAGGTTACACTCTGTAATGCTCATTTCAGTTGTTTCATAATTGAGTCTTTTTAGCACCATTTCTGGAATTTTGTTACTATCCATTATGTCACTCTGATGAAAAACACTTTGTACTCACCCTTCTAGATAAACTGGGGTGCAACTGCTGTCATGTTTCAGCATGGGGATTTGTCTGCACTCCTGTGCCTGCAAAATCTTCATCCAACTTCTCTGCTGTGGCCTGGAGTGCTCCATTGTGCCTTCATCACCTACTATCTTTACATACTGTATGTTCAGATTCCTCTTCCTTGTGTATTTGAACAAGATCTAATATTAAAGCTTTTTGAGAACTGTTCCTGAGACCTTTACTGGCTTGCCTTATGGGATTTATTCATTTCGCATTTTACATTGAACCATTTACTTTGTTATTTTCTGTTTTCTGTGTTTAAAAATATAAATTCTTTTAAAGAAAAGCATCTTAATCATCTTAAGCATCTCAAGTTAGGCTTTCTTTGTGAAATATTTAATCCTGCTAGTCTTTCCTGGATATTTGAGGGATAATGAGAGGAGGAGAGACATAGATGCTAAAGGGTCTTTATGGTATCTCTTTATAGTACTTTAAGAATGCAGAAGCAACATTTTGAATAGAGATTAATATCAAAGAGTAAAAATAAAATACTGGTCTTTCTTAGCTTGTATTATGGGTTTAGCCCTCACCAACATGAGTAAATATTATGGAAACAGTGTGTTCTAAAGTTTTCAATTTGGGATCCAATGGACTAGAAGACAAAAGCATAGAAAATTCCCAGGGCTTCTTGATGTGAAAGGAAAAGACTTTCAGACAGCCAGTGCAATACCTTGTTTTCCCTCTAGTCAGTCTGTCTTGTGCTGTGTTGTGACAATCTGCCAGGCAGTTCCAGATGTCCGAATGAGGACAGAATCCATTATACAAATGTGCAGTTATTTATGTGTCTACTTCACACCTGAAAGCTGGCCAAGTGACATGAAAGCCAATTCGTCTTTCTAGATGTTGTTCAAAATGTGTATCTGGTTTGCAGGAAGCAACTTGACAACAAGTGTTTGCAGATTTACCTCAGGTGCATATTTACTTTTACCATGTGTATGCAGCAACTGGCATAGTAGGGTCCTGATTTATGGCTGATATTGATAGGGAGTGTTGTAGGCTAAGTAATGATATAAATAATTTGTTGTGGCAAGAAATATGGCAGGGAGTATACACAACTGCTTGTATAATTTCACCCACTTGTAACAATATATAAGTACAAAGAACAGTAAGGTTTACAAGTTAAGGATAACGAGTGAGATTACTCGGTGCCCACTCACCACAGCTATTTTGCCACTGGCTGTAACATTTCTCTCTTCCCCCATTCTTCCATTTCTTTTCACTTATCTTTCAATTCACCTTGAAAAGCACCAAGGATTATGTATGGCAAATTCTACTAGCTCTTTAAATTGGCAGAGGTGATGCTAATAAAGTAGCACTATTAGAGCTCAGTGCTGCTACCACAAAAAAAAAATAAAAATTCCATGTTCTTTTCTTCTGAAGCCTTCTGCATTCCTGCCACACTACTGCATGCCAAAGTATAGCCTGATTTTATTTTTCTTCTCTGCATCTGCTTATTTTCCTAATAGGTAGCAGGAGATAGGAGTGAGAAATTATCCGGTTTTCTATTTGAGAACAGAGTCCCACATCAACAGATTTTTTTTTTCTAGTTAAATGCTGGTACATTTACCTAAATGGGAAGAATTTTCCCATCAGTTGCCAATTTCAGAGCCTGTACTTCCTGAAATTCTACCATCAAACCTGGAACAATAACAATCACACAGTTACTGCAGCTTGTCATGGTTTTCATTGCTCCCATAAGCTACAGAAGGAATTTTGTTACCTGCCCAAGAGAAAATGGTGAATCGTTACTCAAGATGCTGCATCTGCAACAGGGAAAGGAAATTGAATAAGTAAATAACTGGCTTTTAAGGAAGCTGTTGAAAACAAGAAAATATAGAAATGAGAATGTTGTATGGAAAATAATTTTCCTGAAGCTAAAATGGTTTACAGTAGGGAGAAGATAAGAAACTAATTATGCAGTTTGTTAATATGCTAATAAACTATATAAACGTGATTTTTCAGGGACCATACAAAAATATTTGAAAAATTTTAATTCATATGGCTTAGATCACTGCATTAACCTAGCAAATACAGATTTGTTTTCCTGTTTCATGCTAATGAACAACTTATTTTTATCAGCAAATATTTTTTGGTTCTCTGTTGCTCCCTCATACTGACTCAGTTTCTACTGGAATGGGACTTAAAAACTTTGGACAGCTGTGAGTGTAAGAATTCCCCCTTGTTTGTCCATATAAGACTTGACAAGTTTTAATTAAATGTGTTAGTGTATCAGCTCTTATAATGGATCTCTGATACATGATTGGAGTCCCTTGGTACTTCTATAATAAACTCAGGAATATTTGAGAGGGTTTAATGATTTCAGGAGGTACAATATAACTGTAGCTAGAGCAGACCATGGCCTGTCCCCTGCATGCCCTTACTCAGCATTCTGGGCTTGAAAATCTACCCTACTCTTCTGTCTCCATACAAATCTCCCTACAAGCATTTTTTTACTAGCTCCATGTGAGATCTCCAAAAGATAAGGATGCTGCAGAGTGGATCAGCTAAGATAAATCTCTGTGCAAAAATGCACATGTTAGGGCAGAATGTTTGCCTTTTCCTGGTGACATTTTGTGGATAGAGCCTTTTTCATAGGAAGCATCGCTCAGCTGCCCTTGTACACTGAATTGTGATTAGTTCAGAACATGTGCAAAAGAAGGATGTGATTCACTAGTGCTATAATCCAAAACAGCCAGTTTACCATCTTCTGTTGATGTGGTTATTGATTACTGACTGCAGACAATTGTAATGTGGTGTAAGTTCTGTGGGTTTTTTATTAAAAATGAAGCCTGGATATAGCTTGAATGGGGTAGAGGTTCAGGTCTGGCTGTGGACCAGATATTTGACTCTTCCCTGAACAGAATACTAGGATGCTTTGAGTTGAAAGGGATCTTCAGAGGTCATCTAGTTCAGCCCCCCTGTAGTAAGCAGGAACATCCTGTACTAGGTTGGGTTGCTCAGAGCCTCATCAGGCTTGGCCTTGAATGTCTCCAGGAGTGAGCCCTCCACTACCTCTCTGGGCATCCTGTTCCAGAGCTTCGCCACTCTTATGGCAAAGAAATTCTTTGTAACTTCTAATCCAAACCTTCCCTGCTCTAGTTTAAAACCATTGCTCCTTATCCTACTGCTACGTGCTCTGCTGAACAGTCCCTCCCTGAGCTTTCCAGTAGGCCCTCTTTAGGTACTATAGCCTTCAGACCACTATGAGGTCTCCCTGCAGGCTTCTCTTCTGCAGGCTGAACAAACACAACCTTCTCATTCTGTCTCTATAGGAGAAGTGCTCCAGTCCTCAGATTATCGCCTTCCTTTGGACCTTGTCCAAGAGGTCTGTGTCCTTCTTATGCTGAGGGCTCCAGAGCTGGATGCAGTACTCCAGATGGGGTTTCACCAGAATTGAGGGGCAGAATCATCTCTCTTGATGTGCTGGCTATGGCTCTTCTGATGCAGCACAGGATACTGATGTCTGTCTGGGCTGCAGGCACACACTGTTGGCTCATGAATAGGAAAAAACCCAAACAATTTCATACAATTTTTATACCTTTAGTTTTGTTGTGTACAATTTACATAGGAAGCAACCCTTTTAAAGTAGTCTGGTTACTGATATACATCCTCAGTGTGCCTCATGCAATCCCATGGCTCTAGCCTCGAATACTGTTTTTCTCCAGGTGCAGTGGCCAGAGACAAACCTTTATGAATATGGATAGCCCTTATGACTATACATGGGGAATTGCTATAAAGAACTGCAACTGTAGAACTGAACATACTAATTTATGTTAAGAGGAGGCAGCAGCACCAAGCTCGTAGAAATACATCAAGCGAAGAGTACTGGCGGGTACATCCAAATCTATATGTGATGTAAAAAAAAAACCCTTTCTCATTTAAATACTCCATTTCCATTACTATAAAATCTGATAATATAATTTTTATTCATCATAACTGAAGACTCTCTAAAGCAGGGCAAGAATCATACCAAGTTATAAGGGGCCCAGATGATGGATGCTTTAGAGGCTTGACAGCATATATATTAGGAAGTAAAGATGAGGATAAGTAAAAGCAGACAATGTGAATTCATTTAATAATTAAAACCAGAAACATATTATTAGAAACTGTAATCTTCAATTTATAGCCCTTCCTTACTGCTGGTTATTTTGTGTTACCATTCATTATATTATTATGTTACTACAAGATGCTTCTGGTTAGGACTTCTTGTCTTAAGGAAAGAAGCAGAGAGATGAAGTCGCTACAGATGTAATGTATTGCCCTTTGAAAATGGATTATGTATGTGTAATTTTCTGGAATTTTCCCCTCTCTCACATGATACTCTATTGCATTTAAAGTAGTTTTAAGGGACATAATCCACCTGTTAGGTTTGAAGTTTTGTGGGTTTTTTTTCATTTCAAAATGCTTGTATTTTTGTTAAATGGCAACATAGCCACTGTCTGTTAAAAATGGACAATATTCAGCTCTGAAGCTTGGTGTGATTTATCATCCTTGCACTGAAACAAATTGATAACCCAGATTAATAATCCCTAGATTCTTCACTCTTCTTTGTGCACCTTCTCTTGCATATAGCTTCATTTTTAAATCATTCTCCCATTTCTTGTTGAAGCATTATCTTTTGCCTCTTTCCCATATACCTCTTCTTTCTATCAAACTCATTTCTTCTATAAATTTTCCTGCCTTGCTCTTCTCAACTGTCAAGTTCCTTCATACGTCTGCACTGGATTCAGTCTGTGTCTTGCACAGGGATGTACACATCTTAGAATTTGAGCCATTTAGGGATAGAAAGAGCTCACTGAGTTTAAAGTTAAGATTCCTCAGTTAAGTTCCCTCTCACAAAAACAATTCTGTATAAACAAGTCATAATACATTATCGACTGTTTAATAAACTCACAAATACAGTAAAGAGATGAACTTGATGACCAATCTTTTCTACCTCTAACTTTTATTAATGAGCCCTAAAAAAAATGTACCACTCATTAAGCCTTAATGTTTAATCATTCTGTTGTCACTCAATAGAAAATGTATATGCTCCATCTGGATTATTAGACATTGCAAGAGAAAGACTAAACAAGTTCTACATTTAATTCATTCTTTTCTTTAGCACAATCAAGTAAATTAAAATCAATGATTGATTGTCTTTGGGACCATTATCATCAAGGCTGGATACATAAACAATGCACCAAATGAAAAGCTATTTAATCACATTCTTTCCTCTGTGTCTCTCAGTCAGTGTATCATGAGACAATAAATGCCATTAATTTTATTCAAAAGAGGAAAAGAAATGCATTTATTCACTTTGACTCTTTCTCCCACTCCAGAAACGCTTGATCTTCTTTGAACTTATTTGTTTAAGACAATGTTAGAAAATATTTGAAAATGTTTAGAAACATTGGTCACTGTATACAATGTTTACTATCTTACCTAGTAATAAGACAGTATCTTACCTAGGCTTAGTGCAGGGCATCAGTCCGTATAATGAAACATAACAAAATCCCAGGGTGTTTGAAACACTCTTCCTCAGTGCCCAAAAGGTACTTGTGTGTGTTTTGGGTTTTCCTCATTCAGACCAGGAATTTCTTTTCAACTTAAAATGTTTTTTTCCTTTCTAGTGCTATATGTTAGTGCTTTCACATTTGCTTTGTCAGGTGTCTAATGCTGTTCTTCACTAAACTTCCCAGCTTGCATAGTTTTACATGCCTGTTCAAGGCTGCTGCTAGTGCAGAACCGAGATGTCAGGGGAAATTACTGCTGTGAAATGTTATTCCATCAATGGTTTTTAGGAAATTTGATACATTGATTTTTTGCATGTGCATTTCATACAGTACTTCAAATAAAAATGTTATCTGCATTACAAAAATGCACGGAAGAGACATGATTTACAATCCTGAAATAAACTGATTTGGAAATGGAGAAATAAATTTCACAGGGGTGAACAGGGTTGTGTGAATTTTATCTTGTTGATTTAGGAAAAGCACTTTGAATCAAGCAGGTCAGAGATCTGAGCTTTTCTCCTCAGCTAAATAGTGCTGAATCTGTTATAAAGTTTGATAGTAGGACACATCCATCAAGGCTTGATTTATTTCCTTTCTTTTCTAGGAATAGAAAGATAATCATATGTTGACCCTGAACAATATGGGAAAGAGTCTCTAAGAGCTTAAATGAGGTTTGCAAAGCTGGTAACATCTGATCATTCATCTTTATTGTCCCTTTCAGTATAAACAAAGAGGGTATAGAGTCCCTGAAGTTTGCATTTTATACCTCTATTGTTTTTGGAATTTCATTGTTTATTAGCTGGATCAAATGCCTCTTTCCTCCTTTAATCCCATTTCCTCTTCTCTATGCAAGGAAATGGTGAGAGTATTCTCTGGTTAAAACCCATTAGACCATTTTGTTATTCTGTGTTTGAGAAACCTCCAGAATAATTTCCTTTATGGTGCCTGGAAACATCTAGTAACAGGTAAGCTGGCTGCACATATGGATGTTAAAGTTTTTGAGGTAAGAATTTTTTTGAGACCTGGATGTGATCTCCCCTTAGCATGCGGGGTTTTGAAACTGTCTGTGAGCTTTGTAATACATTACACTAATGCAAACTTAGCTAACTGCAGTCTCCTACAGAGACCACAGCTCCAGCACACTGGCTGTTACTTAAGAGCTCTCTAGGAGGTAGCTATTAGTTTGAATAGTAGTCTATCATGCCGCAGATCATTAGGGTGAACTGCTTTGACAGCTGGAAGGAATGAAGACTAAAGTCCTGACATCTTCTGATGTGCATTTGCCTGATAATTTCCCCCACTCCTGCCTTCTGTAAATATGGAACTTGTAAGAAAAACTGACTGACGGGTGTCCTAGCACCAAGTGACTTGAATGGACTAGAAACTAAATGTATTTCAGTACAGAGGGATATTAGGAAAAAAAATAAGATAATGGAGATGAGGAAATGCAGACAATATAAAACTAGACCTAAATAAATCTTACATTTGACGGTGCTTTTCAGCCCGTATGTAGTGAACTCTGTACTTTTTTTTTTTTTACTTGATACCTTTTTTGTCAGTATAGAGGGCATGCTCTGATATGTTTTCCAAGGGTGATCTGGACCCACAGTTGTGAAGTTGTGAAGCTGGAGTGCGCATCTGATTCTTTTCAGTAGAAATATGTTGTGGCAAATGAATGTATTGCAACATAGGTTGTATGCAAGGAAAGAAAAGGCAGGAAAGGGGATGGAATCAGTCCAGTCAAAGTTTAGCTAATAGTATTAGCTAGGTTTTGACTGACTGTCATATTTTTGAGATGTGCTGGTTTTGCAGAAGTTCCATATCTTGTATTGTAGCTCTGTTTCTGAATCTTGAAACATTTCCTACTAAAGTTACATGCACAGTTACCCTCAATAGTCCTGTCATGTAGGACAAGTCCTTTCTGCCTTTGGACTTCCTGAAAATTTACAGAAAATTGATTTTCTGGCCTCATACAAGAAGTGAGCTTTAAGAAGGATGGGGACTCAGAAGCCACAGCTTCACTGGGGTTCTCTTTTGCTGCTGCAGTTGTTAAAATTCAGTGCAAGTGAGAGCAGGCTCCAGTGTTTTCATTTGCTCTGCAGTCAAATCTGACTTCAGCTGTCTCAGGCCAGTGGCAGGGAGGCAGCAGAGATGCGCTGAGATTTGCTTCTCCACTCCTCTTAACTGTTCATCATGCAGCTGACAATACATTTCCGAGCGTGCAGCCTCCTAGTCCTGTGCATATAAAGTTGGGTTCTTGGGATTGCAAACATCCGTAATTATGCTCTTAGAATGTATTGTTTCCAGATGGTAATGCAACCAGTTATTTCAAACAATGAAAAATGCAGTGATTTAATTGTTTGTGACAGCTGAGTAGGAAAGCTGAAGAGCTAGAAACATGTAAGAAGAATGCTACATAAAGCCATAGGTAAATTTTAAAAGTGAAGAATTTGGATAGAAATATGGGTCTACAGCCTTAGAGGAGATTTTCCTGCAAATACAGATTTGAATTCATCAAGGGGTAGAAGATTGGGATAATTTCAAATATGATTAAAAGTTGTACAAACAAAGGAAAATGCACATTTTTCTTTATGAGTGCAGAAGGCTGAAACAGGATGTGAGAAGCAGTCTTTTAGTTTCATTGTTCCCTCCAGCATGTTGATTACAGCAAGAGCACTCTGAACTTTCTATGTATTTTGTGAACCCAGAATCACCATCAGTATGAGCACACACACAGAGAACACAATTCTTCATCAGTTTTTGTCAGTGAATTATTTTGGCCAAATGTAGCAGTTCATTCAACAGGATAAGTGTAAAGAATTTACACTTTTATGATCTACAGATCACAGTGTGTAGCTGCCTCCAAGAAATCTCCTCTTAAAATCATGGTAGTTAAGACCGTAATGTAATCTTGCATTATGACTTCTCATTTCCCCTAGTGATGGCCACTTGTAGAAACAATGAGAACAGCCTCCCAGCCTCAGGCTTTCTCTTTGTTTTCCACATTCCTGAAAACATGGTGGTGTGAGCAGGCTTCAGATCAGTGGACTGCCTGGGATGTCCCCTGGTGAATCCTCTCATGGCCCTATGGACCTTCCCCCATCCTATTACAGCAGTATTACTCTCATGAGTGCAGTAGGCTTTCTGCCAGGGCACTGGCCCAGGTGAGCACACATCTCATAGAATCATAGAATAGTTCAGGTTGGAAGGGACCTTAAACCCCCCTGACATAGGCAAGGACACCTCCCACTAGATCAGGCTGCTCAATGCCTTGTCCAACCTGGCCCTGACCACATCCAGTGAGGGGGTGTCCACAACTGATCCTATCACTGACCACATGGGGATACAATTCCTGGACTTTTGACTGAAAAAACACCTGTCAAATAATGGGGGTGACTTTTTGATCATGTAAGTTACTTCACATTCAGAAAAAAGGTGAGGCAATGATGTTCTCTAAATGGCTCCATAACAAGCTATGTGGCTGGTCAGGCCCGGAGGTCCTGGGAAGTGAACTTTCTATGCACTGTAACATTATCAAGTAGCTGTTAAGTGCTTTATACATTCCAAATCACAAGCGATTTCTCATTTCTATCAAATACGTGTTTCAACACTTAGCAAGTGTTCCAGTATACATAAACAACAGAGAGAGTAAACCTACTGAGAAATATTTGTTTTCTTTGTTAATGGAGGCATTTGTAAAATAAGAAAAGTCATTCAGCCAAACAACTCATGGCTTGCTCAGAGCAGAAGCAGCCTGGAGGTGTCTGCATTCACTCCTATTCCATTCTGATGGCAATTTTAAATGAAACCTACAGACTTGTGATTGCACCAACAAATAAGGGCCACTGGGACACTTAAGGGAGTCACAGATCAGGGATGATCTGACTACACTCCTTTTCCAGACAGAGAAGTACCAGCTGCCAAGAGAGCAATGGCATGAGACGTGCTATGCCAGCTCTCTGCATTAATTGGCTACCTCAGCTTTAGAGCTGCTTTGTGCTGGCAGTACAGCACTAACCAGCTGCAGCCCAAATCTGGATTTGGTGTCCACATCCCTTCACAAAAGCTGTGCTACTGATGGCACTGCTGTTGGCTTTTAAACTCATTACATACTGCTTGAGACCTCATTACCAGTGAACACTCCAGCCGCCGTAACAGTGGGGTTTTTGATCGCCTTGTCCAAGCCTCCCACTCCAGTGTAGCTCGATCTGTTCTGGTTCTGTTTGCATAAGCAGAAATAACCTCACACAGTCGGGGTGGGATGCTTTCACATTGTGATTCTGCAAGCCGTGTGGCATTGCAGCCAAAAAGAACAGCCCTGCCCTTTCCCTGTTCCCAAATGCTTGTTCTTGTCCCTGTGTTGCTCCCTGCCTGCTGCCAGTGTAAGTATCTGCATTGCCAAGCAATGAGCTAAATGGGAGAATGATCCCACTTCAAAGTTAACTTGAAAGCAAAATATCACAGTGATTAATTTTAATCCAGATTAGTTCAAACTGTTTTGTGGTTCAGGAGTGAAAATGCCTTTGTCAGCCTAAGAGGAGGGCAACTGGAAGGGCAGCAGCTTGTATTTAGAAGTAGATGAAGGGCAAGACTGCTATTTTTGGCTTATACTTTTCATAGAGATGTGATACAAAGGTGATCCTGTTCTCAAACGCCCTTGAGATGACACTATCATTCCATTCTTATTGCTTCTCCTCTCTCAATCCTCACTTGAGGTCTTTTTGAAAGTGTTCACTGGAAAGTGTTTTTCTTGGCCCTTGTTGTATAAAGTTTAGCCTGGAGTATGAAACTCTATTCTTCCTGGAATGATCACATCAGTGTTCAACAGCTGAAACATACTTATTGACAATGTGTAACACAGAAAACATACTTTCAATTACTTACCAAGGGACTGTCTTTTCAGAGGAATAAACATAATTCTTTTACTTGTGAATAGAACATCTTTTGCATATGCAGTAAGGCTGGTTTCCTGGTGAGTGCCCACTTAAATAAAATGTAAAGTTTGCTCCTTTTTTTTTGGCTTCCAAAGATGCACATAGTCAAAAAGAGCACAAAATGAGGAAGAATGTGCATGTGCAGACGGTCAAAAAAAAAGCTGCACAATTCTATCACCCATACTTTAGGTACTTTGCTTCAAATCCTATTCAAAAAGGAAGTCTAATGAGCACAGCCACTTACCCAGAGGAGCAGAACACATTGAATGACAAGATCTTCTACACAGTGGCTTCTCTTTCAGCACTTTCTTAACAATTCTTCCTTTTCTGCCAGAAAAGAGCTGATGAAACTTGGTAACGTGTTTATATAACAGCAAACATTTCATCTTAAGTTACACATTTCTTTAAGATTTCAATATTTACTGTAACATTTGAACTTCAAGGCTTCCCTCAGCCATAAAACAGTGGAGCTGCGTGTGAAGGGCTCCCATGTGTCCCCAGCCCAGCTCATGTCACCTTTCTGTTCCTTGGGGCTAGCAAAACCCTTCACAGGCATGAAGAATGAGCCACAGGCAGGTCAAATTCATATCCGTAAGTTCACCGTGGTTTCATTATGATATTGTTAAGTTCCATGTTCCTCCTGAAAAGATGACATTTTCTATTGAATAGTGACATTTGGAAATACAAAACTAACATATTACATTTCTTCTGAAATATTTGATTCAGCAAACAGGTGACAGACATGGGTATTGCTGGTTTCACTGGATTTGCAGAAATGGTATACAAATTGTTATTTGCTCCCAAGATTTAACCTCTTTTTTTCTTTTAGTGAATAAAGAAGCAGAAATATGAGCTATTTAAGATAACAGGACAATTTTTCTGAAATTTGTTTTTTTGTATTTACCATGGAAACATTCTTTGAGACATAAGTTAATAGCCAAACAGGGTTACTTAGTGGAACAGAGTCTCTGTCTTGAAGTTTTATATGAACAGATCAAGACATAACAGGAAAATTTCTTAAGGATGAGTAGCAGCCTCTAATGTTAGACATGTAAATGCAAACACGGTCCTTATTTCAGATTAAGAGTTTTAAAACATTACATGAAAATTCACCACAAAGGGCAATCTCAGGCAAAAGCCCTTAAAACATTTTAACATCTACAGCAATATCTACGTACAGCTTTATTACCTATGATGTTAAAAATTATCTGGGACTCCAGTTAACAGTCACAGCACTGTAAATTTGCTATAGTGCATTAGAGAATCTGGCCCACTGTGTGTCACAGTTGTTTAATTCATCCAAAGTTGGCAGGGTTTCTTTTTTACTTCAATGTATTCACACCCATGCAAGCTGTCAAATTGGGATTACATTTAAGGACTTAGGCTGAGCTGCAGCTGCAGCAGTGATGGGGGCAGGGAGAAGGGGGGATGCACCACTCACTCCTCCTCTGGTTGCCCAGAACTAAAAAAGATGCCCTCTTAGCTGTTGGCCAGATCCTGTCTTCCCTGAATCTTGATTGAAGGTGTGTTTGACCTGGCTTTTGTCTGGACTTAAACTTTCATGTAATCCAAAGTGACTCAGAGACACTATTTTCATTTAGCAATGGGTACAGATCAGGTATTGAAAAGAATATCTTTTTGCAGCTTTAAATGGCCATGATATAATCTGTTACCACAGCACTATTCTGTCTGCTGCTAGATCTAACTCTCTTCATTGGAGCTGGGAAAGTAATTTGAAGTAAAACATTTATTTAGATAACTTAGCCTCTTACTTTTTTGTGTTTTTTTGCTATTGAAATTTATCTGCAAACCGTCTGATTTTTATGTGCTGGCCTATTATTCATAGTTATTCAGTGAATTATTTACACACTGCTTCTAAATTCCTCTCTGGCCATCTTCCTCAAGTATTAAACAGTCATCATTTTCTGTTTGTACAGGGGAGCTTTCAGATAAGTTTCATAATGTTGCTTTGATTTGCTTCTGCACATCCTACTTAACTTAGGGCAGGATCTATAGCTTAGAGTCATCCATGCGGTCCAGGTGACACCGTGGCTTTCTGTCTCTCACACATCTCCTTCCCTTTTTGTTGGGGAATGAATGTATTTATGTTAGAATTGTTGTCATCTTTCTATAATTTAAAAGGACTTCCTGGTATCCTATAGGCTTCTGGTATTACAAGTTCTATATGTCATCCACTTCCCTTCATTAATTCATCTCAAATTAATCAGCCTATTTTTTTTCTCCTGAAACTTTCGGAAAATAGTTCTAGAATCTCATTCCTTTGTTGGCTTGAATCCTCCTAATTCCCAGCATAAAGCCATCATCAAAATATTGCCTGCTACATTAATCTTTGAATCCTGGGACTGAGGTTTCTGTCTGTTCTTTAAGAGCCCTTTTAAAGCAAGTATAGAGCTTAATGTGGTACTGAAAATTTCCAGCAGCATATTTAACTTCAAGCATAAGTGCTGTAACTTTCGGGAATGTCAGATGAATGCAAAACTATATGAATACATTATCTGTAATAAAATAATTAACTGGTACCCAACTTCTCAGACAGTATTAGTCATTCAAGCTGAAAAGACATCAGCACTACATTCTTGATCAGTATACTGTGTCAGTATCAGTATATATATTACTGTTTTCCTTACATACTTAACAGCTCTGCCTTTTTCTGGAGAAGCTTTGATTTTTTATT
Source organism: Turnix velox (assembly GCA_013400935.1). Classification (NCBI taxonomy): domain Eukaryota; kingdom Metazoa; phylum Chordata; class Aves; order Charadriiformes; family Turnicidae; genus Turnix; species Turnix velox. The sequence goes on along the minus strand of VZTY01023289.1, from coordinate 214,955 downwards.
TTTTTAAATCCAAACTAAGTTTCCTGTGTAATCACTTGACTCTTGGGGCTGGTCTTTTACAACTAACAAATACTAGCAAACCTAATAAAATCATCATCCTTGCTAATATGTGTTGCCAGTACACAGATGTTGAACAGCATGCTTACGTACTGGCAATTCAAGTCTACAACAGAATAAGTAGGTCACAAAGTGGTATTTACCGTGTACAGGAAATGGATAAAAATAAGAAAGGAGGAGTGTATTTACCTGACTATGCATGGATTGTTATCATGCAGACTCATAAACTCTGCATTCTTTGTGGAGAACTGGTAAAATCTCTGGAAATAACTTGATAGATTTGTCTCAGACAAGCAGTAAATCTCAACAACAGGTTAATTTTGGAGATTAAAGGAAATACTTGTGATAGACTTTGGGTTATTACAGTCATCAAAGTTCAACACAATTTAGAGAACCAAGGTTAGGAATCTAAGTCTGCCACATTAGAAGAAGTAGAAGTCTTGATAGAACAAAGTTTCTTTAGTTTGATGAACTAGAGTGGCACCTTCCTCCTTTCCCCTAGCTCCTAGAGAAGGATTATTTCAATGTTATCAATGTTTACTCTCTCCACAGGTTATCCAGTAAGTATAACAAAGGAGACCATGTCTGTAAATTCCATGTAAGTACATATATTATTAATTCAGATATTCAGATGCTAAATTTTCTTCCAATGAACTCAGTTATGGAAATTGAAAAGTGAAAATGTATTTATTTCAGAGCGACACATAATTATACACTTCTAGTTTGCCCTGTCTATTTTAAATTACTTTATGCAAATCTCATTTTCAAGGATTATGTATAGAGTAAAATTAGATGAGCCCTTAAATAGCTAATATAATGTAATTGTGGAATTATTGTGTGTGTGCATAGCGTGCATATAAGATCCAGATGTTAATTAGTAAATCAGGATGATTTAGCAAACAGAAATTTGTTCTGATGAAAAACTGAAAGGACAGACAATTACTTCCTTGAAAGTCATTGTTTGTACTATGAGCTCATTGAAAGGGAAAAACTAACTTGGCAAAAATACTTATATTAAAAATGAAAACATCAATTAGATCATTTAAGTAGGAATTCATCACTCTCTGAATCTAGTCTGATGGCTTTGTACAAGAAGGCATCAGATTTTTATCAGGCATATGGATGCTTTGCATAGTCAATTGGACAACTTGCATATACCACTGCATTTCACCTGACAGAAATGGAGTTAGGGTAGTTTGTATCAGGTGCAGATCTCATTCTTTAACCCTTCTTTTGTGAGCTATGACTGGCTCTGGAGGGTTAAAAATTCAATCAGAGAAGTGTATATTTCCCCAAAATAAAATTCCCCTAATGCATCTCCTTGGATTGATGATGTTTATCCAAATGACAACCCTTCACACTGTGGAAAAACACCCACCTTGAGTTAAAATATTTCACCTTCATAGACATATAAAAGAAGGTTTTTTAAACTACAAATGTAATAACCGTAATTTAGGTCAATTTTGTTATTTGGCATCAAGCAGACAAGTCAGTTTCGCCTTTCTTATGAAAAGCTGACATTTAATGGCTGAAAATAGCAAGCAAATGAGTGTGAATTACTCAGAGAAAAATATTGCCTCAACTAAAGCTGACGACAGAAACTTTAAAACATTTGCCTGGAAGAACATGCTTCCCAAACTCCCATTGGTTTCAGTGGGAGTTCTCAAGGAGATACTGCCCACATTTCCTGCTGTGGCAAACCCTGTGGCATGGTGACCAGCCATGATTTATCACTAATGTGCAGGTCCAAAGCCTCCTTCACTAGGTTACAAAAGCCCAACAGTGCTTGAAGGCACCTAATGTCATGGAATTACAGAATCACAATATGGTAGGAATTGGAAGGGCTCTTAGCAGATCACCAAGTCCAATCCCCCTGTTCCTGTGTAACCAGCACAGGAACATATCCAGGCAGGTTTTCAATGTCTCCAGAGAAGAGAATCCACCACCTGTTCCAGTGCTCTTTCACCCTCAGACTTAAGTTTTCCCTTATGTTCGGACAAAATTTCCTGTGTTACAGTTTGTGCCTGTTGCCTCATGTCCTGCCACTGGGCACCAGCAGGAAAATAATCTGTCCCCCTCCTCTTGCCACCCATCATTTAGATAATGTTAAGCATTGATGAGATCCCCTGTCAGTCTTCTGCAGGCTAAATAGACTCAAGACTCTTTCCACAGAAGAGAGATATTACATTCCCTTGATCACCTTTTAGCCCTCTGCTGGACTCTTTCCAGTAGTACTTGGTCTTTCTTGAACTGGGGAAGCCCAGAACTGGACACAGGACTCCAGGACAGAGTAGAGAGGGTCAATAAAAACCTCTTGTCCTGGGGATCACTCTCTTTTTAATGCACCTCAGGATACCATTGACCTTGGCCACAAAGGCATATTGCTGTCATACTGCCCACCAGGTCTCACTCTCGGCTCTCTCCCTGCAGAGCTGCACTGCAGCAGGTCAGTCCTTAACCTATACTGTTGTATGAGGTTATGTTTCCCCACATGCTGCACCCTGCACTTGTTCTTGTTGAACTTCACTGGGTTCCTTTCCTCCCATTTCTCCAGCCTGTCCAGGTCTCACTGTATGGGTGGCATAACCCTGTAGCGTGTCAGCCACCCTTGTCAGTTTTGTGTTTTCAGCAAACTTGCTGAGGGCACACTCTGTCCCCTTGTCCAGATCATTGATGAATATGTCACAAGAATATTTCAGAACATCCTAGCATCTAAAACCCTTTGGTTGTGAATAAAACTACTGGCATCCACGCAGTCTTCTAGAAACCTAGTGCAAGAACTTCAGCAAATAAAGGAAAACAATCCATTCTATACTCCATTTTGGATTATATGAATTCATTTGTTCTATTTTTAAGGACTTTTATATATAAAATGTACACGGTGAGGGATCTGAAACATTTTTAAGCAGTGATGAACAGGTCATTGAAAATGTTTGTCAGCATGGAACACCTGATACACAGTGATACAATAAAAATACACAGTGTAACTGCGCCCATCCAAAGAAATGCTACATTGAAAAGTATCTTTTATTACTAAGAAATACATGGTTTATTGTGTAAACACCCTTTATCCATTTTTCAGTGGTTCTTTACAGCAAATTTTGTTGTTAGCTCCACTTGTAAAACACACCATATCTGTTTTCAGGTTTTTCCATGTAAAAACTGAAGATGTTTTAGCAATGTTTGCTTGCACTGAATGGTTTAACATGCATCATTTACTAACCTGCAGACAAGAAGAGAGATTTATTTTCAGCATTTTTTTCTTGTAATTAATATTAAAGTATTAATATTAAAATTATTAATATTAAAATATTAAAATTTGTAAAGATTTTATTGTAGTCTGTTTTTCTAGGCTATGGGGTAAAGGCAGAAAAAACCAAAGCAAAAGGTGAGCTGGAGTCTACTGCTAACAAACCAGATTGAGTTAATGAGTTACAGGGAGTCAGTGTACTGTGTACTTAAGGCACTAAGATTTTCAAAACCTCCTTTGTATTGTCCCTGAGGGCACCACCTTCCCTGCCTGTCCCTGTCTAGAGGGGTGCACTGATCATTTAAACACTATTTTAAAAATAAAAACTGAACATACAAAATGAACATATATTTCCATTCCATTCCATAAAACAACTTGCATTTCAATGAACAATACAGTTTTATAGCAGCAGGTGTTAACATTGAAATGAAAAATTAGATCATTATATGGTGTGTCTGCCTTTGGAAGGATAAACTGAAAATAGGATTTACTGAAAACACAGATAATACCTTGAAACCCTCATTTGTCTTAAAAGGTTTATTAAATTTCATGGGATTTCTAGTTTGCTTGAAGTGTTTCAAGGCTGCTTGGGGAATACACAGTGGAATGTTTTTCTAAACTATTACAACTCTACGTCTCCCTAAAGTGTGACCTGTTGATAGCTAATATGGAGGAGTATTTTGATCCCTCTCTTCTCATTCTGTAAGAGCTTAAAAAGTAATTACAAAGCTTCTGATTCCCAGTCTTTCTGCCTCAAATGCCAAAATCAAAAGTGAAATCTGAGGCCACAGGANTGCACTGATCATTTAAACACTATTTTAAAAATAAAAACTGAACATACAAAATGAACATATATTTCCATTCCATAAAGCAACTTGCATTTCAATGAAGAATACAGTTTTATAGCAGCAGGTGTTAACATTGAAATGAAAAATTAGATCATTATATGGTGTGTCTGCCTTTGGAAGGATAAACTGAAAATAGGATTTACTGAAAACACAGATAATACCTTGAAACCCTCATTTGTCTTAAAAGGTTTATTAAATTTCATGGGATTTCTAGTTTGCTTGAAGTGTTTCAAGGCTGCTTGGGGAATACACAGTGGAATGTTTTTCTAAACTATTACAACTCTACGTCTCCCTAAAGTGTGACCTGTTGATAGCTAATATGGAGGAGTATTTTGATCCCTCTCTTCTCATTCTGTAAGAGCTTAAAAAGTAATTACAAAGCTTCTGATTCCCAGTCTTTCTGCCTCAAATGCCAAAATCAAAAGTGAAATCTGAGGCCACAGGAATTCAGTCTTATACTCTAATTCTACAGACCGTGGATGTACTTACTTAATCTCTGCACTTAATCTCTTCTTTTGGCATTTAAAATGCACAAATCTTTTCAGAATTAGCATTCTCCTCCAATAATCATTTGTTTTTATCAGTAATTTCCTCTGAATAATACTAAGCATCAAAGATGCCAAAGCTGAGCTATGAGGGAAGTGTTTCTGCTGTCATCTGTGGTTATTACTGTAGTCCAGTGGGCACAGTTAACAAAATGCACCACCTTAAGCCCAGGTCAGTGGCCAGAGGAGTTTGATGCAGGTGGAGGAAGGGTTCAGCAAAGGCAGACAAGTAATTGGTTTAGTAGATTAATGATATACAACATTAAAGATCTGCAACGACAGTCCAATACTCAGAATTTCATTTTATCCTCTCAATATGAGATCTTTTACTGATGTTTTAGTTCTTAAAACATAAAAGTTTCATCTTCAATTCTGAAAAATATAATCTACCAAGGAACATACCTATAAGAAACAGAGGACTCAACTCCAAAGTTGCAATATCTCCTATAGATATTTATGATGCTATTTTCCCCTAAAAGTGAGCAACCTAGGTTTTCTTCTTTGAAAGCAGTGAGATTAAAAGCATAAGCTCTGGTGGCCTACAGTTATGGCTTTAACATAAGGAATCAAACATTTAAGTCAGACTATGGCCACGCCAACTTGAACATAAAGATTTTGAGAACATGCTTGCTTCTCAAGCACACTACATTTGAGTCTATACAGTGCATCTTGTTAGTCATTAAGCTAGTCCACAGGGCTTTTGAGTGCTTACACCATTTTTTTTTTCTTACTTTGTGTGCAGTGTTATATTAGGGCTGTCTTCATTATGAAACTGGAAATGAAGTTCTATAGTTATTTGACTGTCAGCTTCTCTACTCAATTCATGCATAGAGAATTATATAAAATACAGCCCTCCTTCTGCTTTTTACATTATATTGTTCTTATTTTGAATTCTCTGATGCTTTTTAGGAATCTTAGGCCTTCTCACGATCATACTTCATTTTTAACCTCCTTCTAACCCAAGTTCTTTCATCCATATCCCCCCTATATCTTACAGCTGTGGGGCAATTCATCCTAATAGCTTAGTTCCTTGTGCTCTTATGGAAGCTGTGCTCTCCTGTCAACAAATTTTTTTTTTACTGCTTCCCTGATGGGGTGATAGTTTTTTGTTTGTGGAACCTTGTATTAGGAAATAAATCTTCTTCATGCAACTGTCCTTTTTGCTTTTGTTTCCCTCTCGTGCAGTTTGGAAGACTAAATTTGGAGACCTGTTGGAAGGAGTCCAGAGGAGGATCACAAGGATGATCAAGGGGCTGGAGCACCTCTTCTATGGAGACAGGCTAAAAGAGCTGGGGCTGTTCATCCTGGAGAAGAGAAGGCTCTGGGAAGACCAGTACCTGAAGGAGGTCTAAAGGAAAGCTGGGGAGAGACTCTTTGTCACACACATAATGATAGGTTAAGGAGCAATGGTTTTAAACTGAAAGAGGGGAGATTTGGATTAGATATTAGTAAGAAATTCTTTACTGTGAGGGTGGTGAGATATTGGTATTCTTTGCCCAGAGAAGCTGTAAATGCCCCATCTCTAGAAGTGTTCAAGGTCAGGTTGGATGGGGCTATGAGCAACCTGGTTTAGTGATAGGTGTCCCTGTCCACAGCAGGAGGATTGTGACTAGGTGATCTTTTAAGTCTCTTCCAACTAGCTATTCTATGATTCTAAGACTGTTTGAACACTGCTTGTCTCTGGAACAGTAACACCCTTGGTTCTGCAGGCAACCAATAGACTGGACAGGTGAAAAGTGACTTGTGCATCTTATACAGGTCATCAGACATTTATGCCTTTACAAAGAATGTGGATTAATGTCAGCTATTATTGTAGTACTGGAAGGAAAGGCGAAGATTTAGCTTCTCAGAAGGGCACTACCCCAGGGGAGAAATTGAGGGGAAGAGTTAAGAATCTCATCCCACTGATGTACAAGGAAGGCCTGAATATGGTGAATATAAGTAAAATACCTTTAGCACCACCTATTGCAATTTCATTTCTCTTGTTCCTTACCCACCCACCTTGCAGTTCTTAATTCTCCTTGTTATTTGGTTTAAGTAAAAAGATATTGAGTGTATAAAATACTTCAGTGAAATCTAGTGATGATTGCCTGCTCTAAGCCTTTTGCATAGAAAACAAATTTTCCATAAAATTGACCAGTTCAGACTGGCAACTATCACCTTGTCAATTAACTTCCATATGTTTGAGTATTCATTCTTAAAGAAAAATGTTCGCAGAACCAGTAACTTTAGTAAAGTTTAGTGCCAGGTAGAATTTTAGCTTAAAGCTATACAAATCTCAGACTATTTAATTGAAGTTTTGCATATTGTGCAATATGAGTTTTGTTTTGCACTTCTTACATTCATATTCAGTCAAATACATACCTTGGATGAGCAGAATGTCATTCTTACTTGCCTTTCTTTCATTTCTTTGCTTTGGTATATAAAACAATCTTAATGCTTACCTACTTAAAAGTGGCAGAAAAAAAAGCACATTTTCAAATCTAATATGACACAATACTGTTTTTACAGTATTTAGGTAGCTATTTGACCACTGTCACTACCATTTAATGCTGAAATGAAAAGTTGGATATGCTGTGCACTTCAGTGTTATTTGGCAGAAGTCTGTGTCCTGTGGAACAGCAGCTGCTGGTACAGTGCTTTCTGTAAGGAAGCACTGACTGGTGAGAGGAACCTGGCACTTTTGCCTCAGAGACTGTAAAAAATAATCTGATTTATCTGTAATTTGTTGAATAAGTAAAAAAAAAAAAGTAGCTGACATTCCACCCATATTTTTAAGAGACAGTGTGGACATTTCTATCTGTTTTTCTTCCCTAAAACATTACGTGTCTATGACCAAAGTCCCTGTGTAGGTGTAGGGACCGTAACATCTCGTCTGATCCCATTTCAGCTGCTCACTGGGAGCCTCCTGGAGAGCCAGGTTCTTCACCCACCTCCGTGCACGCAGGAATTCTTTGCGGCTTTCGGGAGTCCATTTACCTTTGCCAGGAGAGAGAGAAATAGGATTGCCGGGACCCAGCCCCTCTCCCCCGTAGCCCTTCCCCGCTTACACCCGCCAGGGGCAGCAGGAACCGGCGGCCTCTCTTGGCCATAATGGCGCTGCCGGGGGGAGTGAGGGGACATCCCTTCCCCCTACACCGCCTGTCGGCAGCCGAGGAGGGGCTTAAACAGCTTAAGGGTTGGGCTGGGACACTCAGCACCCTCACTACCCCCCGTGAAGCTCTGGCCCTGCCTACCTCCTGGGGCAGAGAGCGGGGAAGGGTCTACCGTCACTCACCTGCTGTCCTTCTCGGGAGCCGGATTCCTACCTTTGCCCTAAGGGCGTCCCCGAGTAGCCGGGGACGGGTCGCTTCTCCCCACCCATCTCAGCCACCGAGGGGCCCGCCGCCCGCCCCCGGGCTTCCCCGGCCGCCCCGGGACCGGCCCCTCCTTCGAAGCCCAAGTCCCTTGAACTTTCCCCGGGCTCCCGCAACAAGCAGGCTGTGTCGGCTGCCGCTGGCCGGCAACCACATCG
>VZTY01023289.1:95821-205599 GCA_013400935.1 Turnix velox | reverse complement strand
TTTTCTCCGGTTGAATATTCCTCAGCGTGCATTTGAAGCGGTGGAGCGGTGCATCTTCCTCTCTTTGTTTACTGAAGTTGGCGTGTTTGTTTGTGAGGAAAGAGTTGTTGAGGCAAAACACCGCCAAGCAGCTATAATAATTTCTCTGTCTCATTAGCCAGATAAGAAAATAATGCTTTTCCTTTAACGGTAGTGCCCGGTCCCAGGAGTATTTTAGAAGATTTTTCTCTTTTCTGGTGACTCAGAGTCATAATTTTCCCACATGATCTTTCTTGAGATGCGTGCTGCTCCTAGGCTGTGCGTCTGCAAAGAGAGAAAGTGAGGATTCATTTACTCTTTGGTTTTAAGTCACTCCCACACCCCGCCCAATCCTTTGCTAATCTTTGTAGTTTTCTGTAACAGCACTGTTTCAGATGTAATACACTTCAAAGCAATATGTGGAGTGGCTTCATTTGAAGATTTTCATTCATTTTCAAGCCTCTGTGCCAGATCCAGCCTGTGTAAGCTGGTGTACCCCCATTGTTTGCAGTGGGAGGCTGAACCTAATTGACATGGTCTTTAATGTGATGGATCTAAGTGTGGTAAAAGTGGTTCAATGACACAACTTTGGCAGAAATCACATAAGAGATGCTATTTGTACTTTTAGTGTGAGAGAATCTTTATTTATACATTTCTAGGCTTTTTCTCCCCCCTTGCTTTGTACCAGTTTTGCAGATACTGTCGTCTTAACTGCAGCAGAATCACTTGTGATTTACTTCAGTGGATGTGGGAGTGGAAACAAACCCGTATGCTTCCAATATATCTCTCCACCAATTGTGAAGGTTATCATAACTGTATTTACTATTCTGTAGAATTACTTGGAGGCTATAAAAATTGAAGTAAAGTGTGAATAGCCACCATAACCTGCAGAGAAATCTATATAAAGTCTTAAAAAAAAAAAAGTAAGTCTTTTATAGAAGACCTATGAGATCATAAAACAACTTTAAAAAATGACTTTTACATGTATTTTTTTGTGCTTACCTGATTTATAATGATGTTCCACTGCCAAACCCATGTATTTCAAGCCCTGATGAGTGTTTGTATGGCAGAATGCTTTAATTTTAATTTACTTTCATTCAGAAGTGCAAGTGTGATCTAGCACTTTTGTAATCCAAGCAGTAATCTAGTGAACATGAACTTAAAGCCCAGGTACTTTTTGTGTTCTCAGTGGTGGCAGTGTTCAGTCTATGCTTGTAGAAGTTGTCACCACCTGTGGTTTTAGAGCTTTTTCTAACCCCTCAGAGGTCAGGAGTAGAAATCACACACAACAAAACTGCATCCCAAGCTGTTGTCATTAAGCAAGATCTATTGTATCTTGCATCCATTTACTGCTGGGGTAAAAGAGATATAGACAACATTTTGATTTAATGTTACAAAACCCAAAGCGCTTGCAGTGCTGCTTTGTAGAATTCAGCAGTGGAGGAAACTTGAATGATTTGAGGGAAAAACTTTAGGAAAACAAACAGATGGGCATGTACTTTAACAGAAAGGAAGTTGCTCACCTCAGTCATATTCTGGTCATGTCAGAAAAGGGTTTGGGAATAGTTCAGATTTAACCTTAAGATTAACCTTTAGATATAACCTGCAAAAGTGATGCTAAATACAGTTGGCAACACCTGTGGGATACATGTACTATATATAGACCTTTGGGCTAAGATAATATGTATAAAAGCCAAATTCCTGGAAATATGTTTATTCTGAAGATTCGGTTCTTGTCCTAAAGAAAGAGGCAGTATTTAATAGGCTCAAAGCACAATTTCCTGGTTCTTTAAATTGTTATTCCTTAAGTTTAAAGCTGTAATCTTCTTTAACTTTTGCCTAGTCTGCATGTTTGTATGTTGCTGAGATGAAGAATTACAAGGTGAAGAGAGCAACCATTATTGTATGACAGTCTAGAAAACACCCTTTCTCTAGTGATCAAGCATTAAGTGCATTAACTTCAAGAAGATTTGTTTAGAATTACCAGTGCTGTTTGTCATTTTATGTCAAAATTCTCCATCTGACAATAATAGTGGTTTTCATTTACATTTTGATCCACAAAAATGTTTATTCCTGGTGGACGTTTTTCATGTTTTATAATGAATACATTTTAATGTTGAGTTAAGCAATCCCAGAGTCAGTCTGTAGTAGGTCTTCTGTCATTTAATGGTTATATCACTCTTAAATGTGAATCCATGTCATGTGTAATGCAGGATTCTGGGAATAATCACTGACAGGGGGTTCTGAGTGGCACCAGATAAGGAAAAACTGTTAAATGCATGGTGTACTTCAGCCTCTGTGGGTGGATTCTGCTTCTGAAAGTCAAGGGAATTTTGTATAAGGAGAATATTGGGATTTTCCCCCAACCTACCCCCATGATCTTTCATTTGTATTATTCTTCCTTGACAGAAGCGTTGTCACATGTGATTTCCGAAGTTGTCAAGTGAAGAACTCAGAAGCCTATATGTATCTTTTTGTGCACGAATCTGTCATTAGAACTATTAGGAGCTGTGACTGCAAGAGAAAAATATATCACAAGGGTATATGAATCCTTTGGGTTACAGTCATGATTCTTAGTGGTGCTATCAGAAGTTTCAGATGATGGCCTTGCATATATTNTATAGCTAGTCTGAGTCTCCCCTCTTCCAATTTCCATCCATTATTCCTAGTCCTTCCATCACATATCCTATTAAAAATCCTACCTCAGCCTTTCTGTAGGCCCCCTTCAGGTACTGATAAGCTATGATGAAGTCTACTATTAAAACAGCTGTCAGAGATGGTGCATGTGCTGATGTAGCTACCACACCATGAAATACTGCAGCATGAAAATGTTTGGAAAATAAATTCCAAAAATATTAAATTCTGGAAGGGGTATATGGGCAATGAGTTATAGAGAGATTTAGCTGTGTGAACCCTATTGATGTTAATGTATCACACAGTGAAACCCTTTATGCTGCTTCAAAAATGCATTTCTGAGAAAACTACCATCGTAGGGTAATTTTGTTGCAACATTTGTAGTAAAGTGTAAGTTTTTGGTACCTAGAAATATACAGATACACAATCACAGAGAACTCTGAGTAGCAAAGATCACCAATTTGATTTTCAAAGCATTGAAGGAAAGATTAATGGAAAGCATGTGGAGAAGTCTCCTCTATTAATTTGAAAATCTCATTTCATGTGCTTATCCTTGGACTTCCCTGCACTGAGTTCATTGTTTAGATCATGATTTTGAAGAATATTTTTTTCTCCAGTATAGTTAGTGTAAAATAGGCTGTTTCCTAGTTAATTTGTAGCTTCCCAAATAACTTAAGTGTCAGCAGGCCACAATGGGAAGGGATTCCAGTGGAAACATAACTTTTGTATATTCCTATTTTGCCCAGCAACTTTTTGAGGAGTGCAGCTGGTCATTTTAACAGACTAATTCCTCTCATTATTCAGAAGAATTATGTTTATGATTGCCATTAACATTAATTATACTGATGTATGTAAATCCTTACCCTTGGAGATGAGACTATATCCATTAGCCTGAATGATAACATTTCATCATTACTTACTGTATGAGCAGAATTTGAAGTTATGTAGAGGAGTAATATATGCCATGAATAGATTTTCATCTTATTTTAAAATGCTTTATAAAGCTGAAAACTCTGACTTAGGGCTTTGCTTCTCTGTTCTTCTACGTTAGAACTGACAGACATCTGTTACTCAGTTAACAGTTAAGGGATTCGAAGGATTTGGTAAATTTGAGGAAGTAAAACCCTTGAACTGTCAAATTGCTGCATCTTTTTTTCTTGGTGAAAGAATCACTGTGTCATTAATCTGGAGTTGAAGCATCTGTCCACTAATAAAGGAAGAAAAAGTATGAAGGGTTGCCTATTGTATTAGCAGTAGTGAACACTGCTTGGGATTTTAGCCCCTGACAATGTGCTGTTTGCAGGATGTTTCCCTTCCTGTTAGGGCAGCTGATGTATCAATGGTGATTTGCTCCCATAACTCAAATGACATCCCCCAAAACCATGTAACTATTGCTGGTGACTGGGCCTTAGAGGCTGATACACTTGTATAGGTGTATGATTGCATTTAACATTAAGATTGAAGTAATACACTTTGTCTGGTAGAATTACTTGAGTTAAATCTTTGAATCTGAAAAATGTATGAGACTGTATCATTTTTAGGATGTCTCTCACCAGGGGAAAGTGAGTAACAGCTAGCAATAAGTATTTTTCACTTTCAGTTTTTGGTTTATTTTACAAAGCTGTTGGGAGGTACCTCTTAGAAAAGCATACATTCCCAGTGCATCAGCACTGTGGTGCTTAACCACACCATGCACCACAAGTCCAGCTTTGATAGTAAAATCTCCTCCTGCCAAAGCTGCACGTAATACTTTTTTCAGTTCAGTTGAGAATTCAAAATTTGAGGAATTCTGAACTTGCAGAGCATTCTGAAATGTTCCGGTACCAGAAGGGAGCCTACAAGAAAGCTGAGGAAAGACTGTATGTCCCTCCGTGTAGTGATAGGATGAGGGGCAATGGTTTTAAATTAGAGCAGAGCAGGTTTTGATTAGCCTTTGAATGTCCTTTCTAACTCTGTGATTCTATGAAATATCTAAACTGTTTGAATTGCTTACATGCAGGTCTTTCTTGGTTTTATGCTCCATTCACCACAGCAGTTGTGGTGAGCAGCAGCTTCTTGCTGCTCTATCACTGATAGTCAATTGTCATAAGAAAATATGAGTATTTTTAAAGTGGTAAAGTGACTTCTAGTGTTCAACCATAAAAATGTCAATTAATTACCTGAAAATTTGAATTAGCTATCCTTTCTGTCTACAAAATCAGTAAGTTTTGGAAATAACTATATTAAGAATAGTGCTGGTGATCTGCTTCTGCTTTGAGATCTACCATGTTTTGCCAAGATACTGTTTTTAGGACTAGAAAACAAAGGTTGCATTTTTGTAAATCATTAAGAAGGATGACACTGTTGAGTACAAATGGGATTTGGGTAGGACTTGCAGCTAGAACACAGAATAGGTTTATGCTTAAATGTGAAGTGAGATATGGCAGTTGACTAAGTGGTGTTTAAATCTGACTGATTTTGTGAGGATTGGATCTGAAATAAGAACTTGTAAGACTAGATAATCTTAGGTTTTACCTTTCAGCATATATGTATCTTACATGTGTTTTAGAGGCGTAGAGTGGGCACTTTTAGTTTTGGGGTCTCTCTTGTGAAACAAACAACAAAATAATAATTTAATTTTCTGGATAATCACTTTGTGTTTTGACTCCTCTGTGGTATCAAAATTACTCTTACACATAAATTGATCAGATGAACAAAGACTCAAACCAGTTACACAGACCATTAGCCCCTAGTATTGTACAGGAGTAGTGGAGTAGAGCTTTTGCACTTCACTTTAATAGGACTGGAATCTATTTCCGTGTTCAATACAGATGTTGATAGTACAGTCTTTTCTTGGATATGCATAGCAAAAAGAGGAGAGGCAGTGGACTCAGGATGCAACAGGGGTGAAATTTAGATTAAATGTTAGGGGAAAAAGACCTGAGAACAGTCATACAGTGGATCATGTTTTCCACAAAAGGTGTGAAAACTCCATCCTTGAATAAATTGTAGTGAATGTAGTTCTGAAAAACCTAATCTAAATGATATGCATCTGATGTTGAATTTAGACCTACTGAATAAGGGTTTTAACAGATGATCTCCAGTTATCCCTTTTAACAGTTATCCCATGATTATATGATCTTACTGGAGTGTATGGAATATGGATCTTAAATTCTTAATTAGGAGAGTAAAGTTTGGCTTGCTTTGAAATAATTAGTTTCTTAATTTGTATTGAGGGTGAGACTGTGGAAGTAGGCTTGAAATGACAATAACTATCCTAATATTCAGTTGTATCTCTTGGTATCATACTTCAATGTTAAATTAAATCTGTGAAGTTTCGATGTTAAATTAACCTGTGATGGCCTTGTCATTTATTATTTCACAAATAATAATTCTGTGATACAGTAGAGTTTGTCAGATCTTTTGAACTCGTTAGTACTGAAGCAAAATATATTTAATACACTCAGTCCTGTAATTAATTTCTAAACATGACTGGAGTTGTTTTGGGGGAAAGAACCTGTTATTTCTATTGGCACAGGGAAATTAATTGCAGATTTCTGATTCTAGATGACTAACAGAAATGAGCAGTAATAAGTGACTATGTAGTTAAATGGACTGATAATATGATATAGTTTTTCACCTCTAGGTCACATTTTGAAGTTCACTGCTTGTCAAATGAGGGGAAATGTCATGGTTTCTATGAAATGTTAGTGGTCTTGATCGGGCATCAATGTAAAAATGTAATCTCCATATTAGTCCTTATTTCCACTTTTTATGTTATCCTGGGAGGGTCAAGGTTGATGGCCGAAGTAATGTGAAGACCAAAGTGCTCTTTTTGCCCATGTTTTCTTCAGGTCATCTCAGTGACATCGATACAGCAGTGTCGTAAAGTTTGCACTGCCTTTTCTTGTGCTGGACATATTTTTGCTAGGAATGTCAGCACAGGGAAACATTTGTAAGCTTTATGAATCATATTAAATAAAAATTCTAAAAAATGTTAGTTGATTTTGTGTATATTTAATTGCTCAGAAAAGAAAGAAAATTGGACAATAGCAAATGGGAAATGTCTCACTCTAAATATTGCAGCAATTCAGATTTATCTAAGATCAAACAGTTTTCTTCTCATTCCTGAAGAGCAGTTAATACATACCTTCCTTAAGGAGATGCTAGCAGGTTTCGGATCATACACCACTACTGTTGCAAGACCTGCAATTGTTTGACAGAGTAGTGCCAGCAGCATATGACAGGCTTCAGTATATCATGGGCTGCTTTTATTGCTCCATACGTGACTGGTGAAATCTTTGTGATCTAGCTATGGATCCGTGCTTTTGGCAGGTCTGTAAAAGCCAGTGGTAAGCTGGATTTAATCACTGTTCTCTGATCTCAGGAACGTATAGAGTGCTTAAGACTCTGGTAATAAAAAAGGTAGTAAAAGATTTTATTTTAGTCTTTTTA
Source organism: Turnix velox (assembly GCA_013400935.1). NCBI lineage: Eukaryota > Metazoa > Chordata > Aves > Charadriiformes > Turnicidae > Turnix > Turnix velox. The sequence continues at coordinate 198,513 of VZTY01023289.1, read as the reverse complement.
CTATAGTTCCTTATCATCTTGTCTTTCTTCTAGCACAGCCATACCTTGCATGTAATCTCAGCTCAGATGGATTCTTTTAATGCTGTGGTGATTTGAGGCTTGTTCTGAGGAGCTGCTGAATGCCCTCCAGCTCTCATTAAAGTTCCTGAAAGTCATTCTTTTACATATAGGCTCTTTATAATGATAGTTTCAAGCAGAAGCAGCAGTGAACCCCTTCCACTTAGCAAATGTCAGCATGGCAGTAAAATTAAAGGCTTTAGACTTTATACAACAATTAGTTTTTGCCAGAAAAATATCCCATAAAGAAATTAACATCATGAAGTGATGGTTTAATTTCATAAAATTGAAAATTTTATGAATTGTATAAGGAAGGTAATTGTAAAACAATTGTTTGACAGTGACTCTCATGAATAACCACACTTTATTCTTCCATAGATCTCTGCAAAGGGTGTTGGAAGGTTTTTTATTTATTTCATCAGTACAGAAGTTTTGTCTGAGAGAAAGTATAAGTATATATAAGAGGCATACATTTGGCAATGAGCCAAACAAAACTTCCCTAAGGAGGGTTTTGACACACACCAAAGAAGCTACAGATCAAGCAGAGCAAGAATAGTAATTAGGAGATGAAGCATGAGCAGAAAGATCCTGAAGTGCTTTTGTAGTGAGGGAGATTATGTTGGCGCAGGGGATGAAAAGAGTAGAAAGGTGCATTTAGATGAGTGTGACATGGAAGCCCTCTTCAGCGGACAGATGAAAGTTAGCTCTTTGTGTGGGAGGAATTCCTGTCCAAGGCTTCACTGAAAACAAGATCCTAAGAAAAAAATTATTAATCTATCTTTTCTGGCATGCCACTGCTCGTAAGTCTGTTTCTCACTGTTGTATTGCAGAGCTACTGTGTTAGTGTTGAACATCTTGAACAGAAAGAGCCAAAGAGGTAAAATGACAATATTTTCTAGGGAGATGGGAATAAATGGTAATCTTTCTTATCCAACTTTAGCCCTGAGTACTCTGTGCTGTTTCTGGGAAATCTTCAGCTTCACTGCCCTGTTGGTAGTTAAGGGAACCTCATGTGAGCAAAGCGCTGCTGGAGCTCTGCAGAAGCCACTGTGGAAGTGAGTAGACACATAAATCCTTATCAGCCTTATGCATCCCTACAGAGGGAAAACTGAAACAATCAAATGCAGATTTTCAGGTAGATTCAAAAGATATCATAACATGCCTAGATGCAATTTGGAAATGTGGTTCTGTTAAAATGGGAAGCATAGAGAAAAATTCTTTCAGAAGTTTAGTCTCTGCAACAACTGAAGATTTCTACAGCTGGTTACCATAGTACACTATAATGCAGGAACAACACCACAAAAATACATAGTTTTACCCCTCCTTGTGAGCTATTTATTTTTTCCTCCTATAAGCTTGCTGTATATTTTGCAGTATGTTTTATTTCTCTAATATGTTTTTTTTTTAAATGAATGAAAGTAGACAGCATTGTCTACTTTACATCAAGTGTGTTTAAGTTTTAACCAGAATGAAAACCTTGCTGCTCCTGCAGATTGAATAATTTACATTGTAGAAACCTCAGAAGGCTCTCTGCCCTCTAACACAGATGGAGCCACTCAGAAAGCTGAAGAAAGATGGTCTTCCCATGGAGACACCCTGAGCTGGAGGTTCTTTAATCAGTCAGCTGTACATTTATAAGATACCTTTTAGTATACCTGATATCATGTTCATTCAGGAAGCTTTAAAAATGCCCAGATTTGTAAGATATTCCTACTGTTTTCAGTTAATTCTGTAAGTCTGGTACTCAGCCTCATCCTTCTGGTAAACTGTTTCAATTCTCATCAACATGAAACTCTTAGATTTGATATGTACCTATGCAATAATATACTATTTCCGTTCTCCTGTTCCTCTTTTTATCTGGAACCAGATACGTTCCCAACTCTCCTCTCAACTATTTCAGAACAAGTTCCAAGTCCAAGTCTTAACCTGTTACATCAAAGTAGTGTTCAGACCCTCAAACCAAACAAGACTCTTAAAATTTACTTGTGGCTGCAGATGGACCCACTGAACATTGAGTTTAAGGTTCTCCCCATCCCAAAAATATCTTTCACTTCTGTGGCTGAGTTCTCCCACAACCTGTGGCTAAAAAAGCTGCATTATTCCAGGCATCTGAAAGAAAAGGAGAATGTGTTTGCATTTCCAAAATCAATGGTGATTTTATAGCCCTAAGAGTCTACATGTGCATTTTTCTAAATTCTCCTCCAGTATTATTAAGAAAAGTCAAAGTCAGTCAGGAATGCACTTATGGTACTCTTAATGTGCAGGAAAATCAGGTCTGTGGTTGTTAGCTGCTTGGAATCTACAAACCAGGAATAAGATTTCTTTCATCAAATTCTACAGTTACTTATGGTTCTTCACATCATGTTGGTTGCACAGCATCATGAAAAGGTCTGATTAGCTCAGAAAAGAAGGCAATGTGAATGAGTGATACCTGATGAATGAACTAGTAGTGCGATTTGCTATAATGGTGTTATCAGAGTGCTTACAATGGGAGTGTTGGAATAGAACAGAGAAAGAGCTTCCAAGTCTGAATTTAGAGTGACAGATATATGAATGACAGTAGCCTAAATCCAAACTTCACTCAAATGTCACAAATGTTTTTAAGTATATTGAAGCAGATTAGATATCATGAAGGGCTTTAAGTTGTACTGCTAATGTACAATTTAGCCATAGTGGTTTGATGAAAGCCAGAGCTGCCCGAGTAGTGCCAGAAATAACCACAAAGTACCAAAATTTATTTAAACTGCATTAAGTGATGAAGCCCTTCATTTCTCTAGTTTGGTGGTTTGTTTAGATTTTGTTTAGATGGTGTGCTTAGATTTTATTTCTAACTGGTTGCATTTGTTAATCTGTATGTCTGTAATCAGTTGAATGTACTGATGACTCAAAATGTAGCCTGTGCAGCCTATTTGCAAAGTGCAAACTTGCAAAGCAGTAATGTGTGGGGTGCCTGATGCCTTTCCTTAACCACAGTGGGGAGCAGCCTCATTAGGATGGTAATGACTCCCACCACGCAGACACATGCACCCTGTTGCTTGTTCTGTTGTGGATCAGGTACTAAATCAGTATCCACCCTGATCTGCTGAAATTTTGTACTCATCTTGAGTTTTTCAAAGAAGTGTATTGCACATTGGCTGGAGAACAATGGTGTCTGTAACTTCTCGTGATCACATTTAACAAACCTGGATCATTTGGAATGCATGTGGGAGAAACCGATGTCAAATACTTTCATTGCATTTTTGTGTCCCTGAAAGGTTCCAGGTGTTGAGTGGGAAAAACTTGAACTTGAAAAACTGTTTCTGCAGAGCTTTGTGGCCAAGAGTGTCAAGGTTAATCTGAGATCTCACTGAGCAACAGAAATTCCTGCCTTTTCCTTGTATAGGTAATAATTTAATTACTTGTTATTTAGCTTTCTCACAAATTTGGTTCCCTATCTGACCTGTGAAATTCTTGGCCGTGTGAATCTCTTAGTTTTTAATGGGATTTCTAAGCTGTAGTTATATTTCTAGGCTGAACTGCAGTTAGGGCACATGCCAGATGTGCCAGAGTGCTCCAATAATGCTGGAGTTTCACTCTGCAGATTTATCTGTTGAGAAGCTGAAGCAATTAATACCCCAAATCCAGTGCCGAGTTTGCACTTTCAAGGATCATTTCAAGAACATTGCAGCTGGGGTTGGACAAAAGTATGTATCTGAGATATACCTTCCCTCAAACCAAAACAGGTAATGGAGTCAGAAAATGAAACACGCAAATGTTTTGCTTTAGGCCCTACAGAAAGTCTCTGGAGTTTTAGTTCAGGCTGTTTTTCTACTTGGTCCTTGCTGGTTTTGCATTCTGTTACCATAATTCCTTTTTTATATTGGCCACAAGTGACTATGAGCACATTCACATTTCGATAGCAAGTTCTCTGTATTTGGGTGGGCTCATAATTTGGAGAACACATTTCTTTTTAATTGTGTAATGCTTGCAAAGTGGCTTAGAGGTACTGAAATTCATTTCAAAGACAGAAATCCTTTGATGTTCAAGGAGGAATGCAATAACTATGGATTCTCTTTTGGAAAGATCTCTTTCAGGTGTTGACAGTTTTCAGTTGATTCTGACATGATTAGTTTTCCTGCAGAATGAGACTTGCAATTACCTACATGTTCACTGACTGCTTAGCTCAGGATTTCTGTTCCTATTGTCACCTCTGGGGACAGGTTCTTGGAAAGGATAGGAATCAGCCCCTTAAGGGTGTTCTGGAGAATGGGAAAATAGGCAAGGGTCCCCAAAATTCTGGAACTGGCCCTCTGCATACAGGGAAAGGATCATTATGAGCCAGGGAGGAGTTTCGCTTTCTTTCTGCTGGTAGACAGAAGCACCATTAATTTGTTCTAAAAGGTCTGAGTTTATGGTTTTCTTGCTATGTTAACTTTGTAAGTCCTTTTGTTCAGTTTTCAGTAACTGGAATTGGCTAAGAAATTATGGCATATTCACTGCAATATGGAGAACAAATGCTAATCTCTTGGGATGCAAACCTTCATTTTTGCATGTACCTTTTCCTCTGAATGACAAAAGCACATCTGACAGTGAATCTCAACTATCTAGGCAGAAGAGTAATTTCTGAGATAGCCCATTCACATTCAATTCTCTTCAACTAAAAGTGAAGCAATAAATTCTGCTGGTGTTTAAGGGGTAATATCTATGGGCTAAAAGAACATAAATTATCAGAGATACACAAGTCTGATTGCGATCGGTGCTGAGCACCTCCTCTACATGACTGAGTAACCTCATCTCCCACCAACAACAGCAGGTCTTATGGATACTCATGTCCTTCAGCTCAGGCATCACTACCCAGAGGGGTCAAGCTGTAACCAAGGCAGCCGTGTCACTGGCTGGGCTCTGTAAGTGCAGGCACTATTAAAAAGTGCCATTAGATGAAGTCATTGAATCATTAGGAAGCCTGCAGAAATGAGTACCCTTTCTAATCTGAAAAGCATTGTGGCTGAGAAATATACTCACTGGGGCATCCTCAAGGGAAGATTTCTTTCGCGCATAGTGACTCTGTCCGTGTTACTAGACAGGATTTCACTAGCACGAGACTTAGCTTTGTAACATTTCATGGATCCCTACATCATGCTGAGTAGTGCTGGTCATCTATTATTAATATACACACATTTTTTTGCTAGACTAAAAGTGTTTTTTTATTAAATCTTCCATTACTTTAAGATGCTTTCAAGATCTACTCTGTTCTCATTTTATTAGCTGGGAACAAAGGCTTTTCAAATGCTAGAAGGTAATGTATGCTGATTTCCAGATAAGTGAGAAAATACTTCAGATTTTGAGGCCATTTGATTATATAATGATGTTGTTGAGCCTCATACACAGCTTTTATAAAATGTTTTATTTGTGCTATTTGAGTGTAAATCTATGTAAAATTACATTTTTGCATCAGAAATATTGGCTTTTTGGAGAGGTGAGGCTTTTTCCTGTTATTATAACCAGTTATTCTTTGACACACATACAGAATTCAAAGAAGTCAAGTTAAAGAAATAACATTGTGTTGTGTACACAAGTTGATGGAGTCTTTGAAATGGCCAGAGGCAAGTCAGTTTGCATCTGGGAATAGAAGAGTTAGCATGGTGTGGTCCTTGCTTAATGAGCCTGCAGAGAATATTGTAGCTCAGGCAGTGCAAGTGCTCACCCATCCACAAGGCTTCTGGACAGAAGCTCTTCTTTATCTGAGTAGGCTGGAGTGCAGGCAAAGCAATCAGACTCACTCTGGAAAAGATATGCACTTCAGTCAGATTGATACTGGTAGATAGATAATTATTACATTAAAGGATGTTATTATGTGAGTTTTCCAGCTACTAGCATTGAGGTATTTCATGATAATTCTGATCGGAGTTGCTACTGTGTGTTGAGGTGATGTTGTCACCGAACAACTTCAAATGGAGTTTGGACTCCAGTGATTTCCATCTGCCAGGTCACCAGTCAGGAGGATTAAATTTGCTGCATCAGAGACTGGGGAGTTATTGATTAGCATGTTGACGAGGGAATTTAAAAAAAAAAAGTAAGAGAGGGNGAAAATAGGCAAGGGTCCCCAAAATTCTGGAACTGGCCCTCTGCATACAGGGAAAGGATCATTATGAGCCAGGGAGGAGTTTCGCTTTCTTTCTGCTGGTAGACAGAAGCACCATTAATTTGTTCTAAAAGGTCTGAGTTTATGGTTTTCTTGCTATGTTAACTTTGTAAGTCCTTTTGTTCAGTTTTCAGTAACTGGAATTGGCTAAGAAATTATGGCATATTCACTGCAATATGGAGAACAAATGCTAATCTCTTGGGATGCAAACCTTCATTTTTGCATGTACCTTTTCCTCTGAATGACAAAAGCACATCTGACAGTGAATCTCAACTATCTAGGCAGAAGAGTAATTTCTGAGATAGCCCATTCACATTCAATTCTCTTCAACTAAAAGTGAAGCAATAAATTCTGCTGGTGTTTAAGGGGTAATATCTATGGGCTAAAAGAACATAAATTATCAGAGATACACAAGTCTGATTGCGATCGGTGCTGAGCACCTCCTCTACATGACTGAGTAACCTCATCTCCCACCAACAACAGCAGGTCTTATGGATACTCATGTCCTTCAGCTCAGGCATCACTACCCAGAGGGGTCAAGCTGTAACCAAGGCAGCCGTGTCACTGGCTGGGCTCTGTAAGTGCAGGCACTATTAAAAAGTGCCATTAGATGAAGTCATTGAATCATTAGGAAGCCTGCAGAAATGAGTACCCTTTCTAATCTGAAAAGCATTGTGGCTGAGAAATATACTCACTGGGGCATCCTCAAGGGAAGATTTCTTTCGCGCATAGTGACTCTGTCCGTGTTACTAGACAGGATTTCACTAGCACGAGACTTAGCTTTGTAACATTTCATGGATCCCTACATCATGCTGAGTAGTGCTGGTCATCTATTATTAATATACACACATTTTTTTGCTAGACTAAAAGTGTTTTTTTATTAAATCTTCCATTACTTTAAGATGCTTTCAAGATCTACTCTGCTCTCATTTTATTAGCTGGGAACAAAGGCTTTTCAAGTGCTAGAAGGTAATGTATGCTGATTTCCAGATAAGTGAGAAAATACTTCAGATTTTGAGGCCATTTGATTATATAATGATGTTGTTGAGCCTCATACACAGCTTTTATAAAATGTTTTATTTGTGCTATTTGAGTGTAAATCTATGTAAAATTACATTTTTGCATCAGAAATATTGGCTTTTTGGAGAGGTGAGGCTTTTTCCTGTTATTATAACCAGTTATTCTTTGACACACATACAGAATTCAAAGAAGTCAAGTTAAAGAAATAACATTGTGTTGTGTACACAAGTTGATGGAGTCTTTGAAATGGCCAGAGGCAAGTCAGTTTGCATCTGGGAATAGAAGAGTTAGCATGGTGTGGTCCTTGCTTAATGAGCCTGCAGAGAATATTGTAGCTCAGGCAGTGCAAGTGCTCACCCATCCACAAGGCTTCTGGACAGAAGCTCTTCTTTATCTGAGTAGGCTGGAGTGCAGGCAAAGCAGTCAGACTTACTCTGGAAAAGATATGCACTTCAGTCAGATTGATATTGTTAGATAGATAATTATTACATTAAAGGATGTTATTATGTGAGTTTTCCAGCTACTAGCATTGAGGTATTTCATGATAATTCTGATCGGAGTTGCTACTGTGTGTTGAGGTGATGTTGTCACCGAACAACTTCAAATGGAGTTTGGACTCCAGTGATTTCCATCTGCCAGGTCACCAGTCAGGAGGATTAAATTTGCTGCATCAGAGACTGGGGAGTTATTGATTAGCATGTTGACGAGGGATTTAAAAAAAAAAAAGTAAGAGAGGGCCATGGGTTTGGTTAGATAGACTGCTCTGGATAACAGATGGCCCTCCTTCCCAATTCTTGAAAGAGAGGAAGCAATAAATAGGTTAGTGAGTTTAGAAAAATACTAAACTACTTAAATAGATAATTAAATGCTCAGGATATGAAGCTGCTATTGTGAAGAGATAAACTGAGAGAGTGGACTGGATCCACCAGTTACTATTTTGTTAAATTCCAGCTCATTACTTTGATGAGGACCTGGTCTGTTCATCCCAGACAGGTTCCTGCCTTGTGTTGATTATTCCTGAGCATTAGGATGGAATGAGCTGTAGTGTCCATAGTGGGCCACCCATAATGCTATTGCAATGTATTTTTAGGGTTAGATGACAGGTGAGAATGAAGAAGAGTATCATGACAGAGAAGTACACCATCAGGATCTCAGAAGTGCTACATTAATATCCTGCAGCTGAGGGACAGGTTTATCTGGAAGGGTTTTGCCTCTGTCCTTCTGTGGCTAAAGCTCATTAGAGAGGGACATATTCTAGCAACCAAGCTGGAAATTGCATTGTGCTTTCCAACGTTCCCTGGAAGATCTGCTATTTTGATTTCTGGAGTTCAGTTTTCTAAAACACTACACAGGAGTTACCAATGGAATAAACCTTCTCTTTTTTGTTTAGCTGATGTAGGCCAAATTTTAAGTGTACCATTTTTGCTCTGCTCATTTACTGCCTTACCAGTCATAAGCATAACACAAACATTAAATCTTAGTAATAACCCTTCCTGCCTATTTGATCTATTTTTTTTTTCTGTCTGCTTTGCAGGTTATTTTTTAATCTTTTGGTAACTGAACTATTTCCCATAGCTATGCTCAAAAATAAATTTGTAGTCTTTCCCTCCTGTTGCTGGTATTAGACCTTGCTTGAGGCCACGGGGAAGTTGAGATGACGCCAGGAAAAAACCTCAGACTTATGACTCCCACTCATGTCTTAAGCCCATGATCACCATTCATCTTTTATTAGCCTTTCTTGTCTGATGCTTTCAAATTCTTAGAAAAGCTGGCCTTGAGATGGAAGTGTTCTTGCTTTTTCATAGCGAGAAGATAGATTTTTCCTTGGGAAAGTTTGATTATGTCACACTTGTCTGCTTATGAGCAACAAGCTGTGTAGTGATGATACAACTGAGATCATTATCATTGGCTTTTTCTGTCATTAGATCACTCAAAACTCACTTTCTCTGGCTCTCTAGCCTCTATAAATCCATTAACATCTGGAGAGTTATGGTTATTTTTACCTGCTGAATATCAGTTTTAAAGAGATGACAGGAGAATACTTGATGGTATGTGTCCTTCACACATTTGAAAAAATTACTTTGACAATTAAGTTACATTTTCAAATATTTCTTACCCCTGAATTTCAATAAAATGCATACTAGTTTGATATTGGTGTCACTGGTTTGAAGTATGTGTATTTTAGTAGTTCCTCATACTACTATTTTCATTAGAGGATTTGCCTCTCTATACACTCTATTTCTTTCATTCTTGTCTTGTAAAGATCCTGAATGCAACATGACAGTTTTTCGCAGAATGCTGTTATTACAGGAAGAGCCATAAAATTCCTGTAACTTCTAAACTTCCTAGAGTATGCTTTCATGTCTCCTTCAAAGGATCATAGGGAGATGATTGTAATGGAATTGAAATCAGAAACAGGTATGTTCTGCCATGTGTGTGTGTGAGAAGCACCTGTAGCTGATGATTCTGCTCATGAGCAAGTGAAGATGCTGTTGTTCAGATGACCACTGCACACCCTCCCAGGCACTATGGTTCCATTTATGGTTCTTGGCTGTTGCATAGGGTCAAGAGGGGAGGGATGGATTTTAGACCAGAGTAACACAATAAACCAGTCGGGGAGAAGAAAAGGAATCTGCTTTGGCATGTGAGAGTCTTGTTTCTGTAGCTGTATCATTCCATCCTTACTCCTTCAAAGTATCATCTGACCTCTAATAGACATATTGATTCCTGAGGTATTCTTTGTTCATCAGATTCAAAATAAAACAAGTAGGTCCACTGAGGTCCACAGCTTCTCTGCTGCTGTCTTCTGTCTGGAGAGCTCATGGTTTCTCACAGTCTTTATGAAAGCCCATTTCTGCAGAATGTCTGCCAGTGACTTTAAAAGTTGTTTTCTGTCTTGGATATTTATGGCAATTTTATTCTATATACATGTTATTTTTCATATTGAATTCTACTTAGTCATATTTTATTTGAATCATTTGAATAATTTTTTATAAAAGGCAGGTCCTGCTTGACTAGCATGATCTCCTTGTATGACATAGTGCCCCACTTAGATGAGGGATAGATGTTTTCTGCCTAGACTTTAGTAATGCCTTTGACACCATTTACTGCAGTATTCTCCTGAAGAAATTGGCTTGGATGAATGTACATTTCTCTCACTAAAAAACTGACTTTATTACTGGTCCCAAAGAGTGGTGAATGGAGTCAAATCAAGTTTGTGGCCTTGTTCAACACAGCTCACTAGTGAGGTCAGTTCTATTTACTATCTTTAACAGTGACATGGACCAAGTTGGGTAGGAGTGTTGATCTGCTTGAGGACAGGAGGGCTCTACAGAGAGATCTGGACAGGCTGGATCAATTGAGCAAGGCACAATAGGAGAGGGGAACAGGCTGTTCAGAGGGACAGTGATATCTCTATTCTTGCAGATACTCAGAAGGGTATATTACAAATACATTTTATAAGAAAAGTGATTTACCAGCTCTGCCTCACCAATAATTTGATATATATGGAAGCTGGAAGATGTTTTAGAAGAGCAATGAAGAATTTGACATTGATATTGTTAGTGGAGAAAGCCACATAATTGGAGAGTCAAAAAAAGAAGACTCCTGTAGCAATGTAGACTTTTATTAATCTTCACCATCATGCATTTATTTTCTTCGTTCCCATCCTAGGTTGCTAAATAGTTATTTTTGAAACCTCATTAATAATGAATATCTTTTCTTGGTGACTTTGTGAATCTCTGTTAAGTAAATACTCAGAGATATGCTCGAGGTTAATTTTGGGGTGAAATCTTCCACTTGGTTGAAATGTAGCCAGGAGAATACTGGCTATTACTATTGTAATATGAGCAGCAAACATGATGAGGCTTAGAGATCTACTAGACGTTCCTTGGCAAGAATCTTGGCACCACTGGACTTAACATTTTCATAGGTGATTTTTTTTTTCCCCAACTCCTCATCCTAAATTTTGAGAAACTGAATCACATGGTGTACTCAGTTTGATAACTGTATTGTACCTGCAGGATGGCAATATACAAAGGATTCTTGTATTTTTTTCCTGCATATTGAATACAGCATTTTTATATTGGGTTCCACCAGATGGGATTCTTTGAAGGATCAAAACTCTCTGGAGTTTCAATGTACATTTCTAGTAAGGGCTTGTTTTTAATTCTCAGCATTATTTCTTATTATTCTCTACGTGCTCTGCTTTTTACAAACAAATAAAAAAGACCAGCATCTTGTTAATGATTTAAAGGTCAGCATGTCACCCAGCATCCTCTCTCTGTGGACCTACAAAACATATGATGTTCTTTCAAGGACTGTAACAAGCACTAGGCTAAATGCACAAGGAACTACGGGTTCTTTGTGATCAAAGGTTCAAATGTGATCCTGCTCCTTTCCTGGTCAGTGAAAAAACAACCTTAAAGAGAAGTGACCAAAGGAATAAATGGGTACATGTGCTTTTTTTATGATCTCGGTAACTTAGGTCATTCTGTGTGGTTGGTGAAGGTCAAAGAGCCAAATTAGCTGGCAATTTGCTACTTAAATCTTAATCTCTGAGTTTGTATAGCATCTGGCACCATGGGGCTGGAACTCTGAGGCAAATTCACAATAAAATTAATGTTTTTCTACCTCATGTAGTTTAGAATCTATGAATTACATAAAAATATAAGGTGTGAAATTTATGGTATGTTGTGTACCAGCAAAGGTAGGATGTAAAGACCAAACTTTATATATAAACTTGCCACATGTGTCCATTAATTCATTGGTTTAAGAAGTTTATTGAACTAGTAGTCACCTATTTCCGACAGTCAATAAAGCATGTTCCCTGTGGGAGGGCTTTCATGTTAAGGATAGCTCATTGTTCAGCTGCATGTTTTAACAGCTAGAAAGGCAGCAGGATTTTTGGTAACTGCTCTTATCAAATAACAGATCTGTTAATATTTTTCTTTTTTAGTCTTGTTTTAAAGGCAAACTATAATACCCTTGATACTGTTGCCATACAGAGTGAAATACTACATACTAATCCAGTATATTATAATATTGCTTTACTTGAAAAAATTAGAACTAATTTTAAACAAGCTTCTTTTTTAATTGGCAAAAATACCTTTAGTATGATATTTTTGGCAGAAAAGTTTATTTTTATTCAGAACTTCTCTTGTAGTGCTTCTCCAAGAGCTGACACCTCTTGACATAACTTCAGTCTTCTCTCTGGATGTCTAGATGACTTCTGTTTTCCTCTGTTTTCATATGATATGAATCTCTAGTCTTAATGCATGACAGACACAGTACAGGTGAAGATTACAGAAAAAAGAAGACAAAGCTGCACAAAAAGTGCCAAGAAGCATTACGAAGCACTGTCACATTCAGTTTGCTTGAATTTCATGAAGAATTATTTATACTGAGAAGTCAAATTTTCACTGTAATTTATTCAAAAGTCTGTCTGTGGTTTAACAGTTACTACAAAAAAATTTAGCTAGTAACTACATGTGTATAGCAAGAAGATAGAGTTACTTTAGAAGAATGTCATTGAAGATGAGTAACTGTGCGTGTGTGTTTGTGTGCAGGCACAGTTTTTGGTTGCTTTCTGCTCCTACCTTCCCATGTGTTGACTTTTGGGAAAGGATTGATCCTTGAGGGATTGTTCAGTCAATCCAGAAAAGCAATAGTACGAGGGACTGAGGTGTCTGGACTTGTAAAAAACCCAGTTGGTTTTTTTTTCTGGTAGGATTTTAACAGTTAATGGATTTTCATGAAATAGTTTTCTTACTGTTGATTCAACATTTTTGGATAAATGTCTTTTACTCTAAAATTTTTTGATTGGTTTATTATTCATGAGCAATGTGCAGACTGCATTATTGGAACTCTCAGTGTATACTTAAGAGCAATCAATGTATACTTAAGTACAAGCCTGTGAGCAGCCCCTTTGATAATAACAAATGCAAAGCTCAAACCTAAATTTTAGCTATTAGTGGATAAGCTGCTATTAATTCTGAATAGATTCAGCATTTGAAATAAATGTATGGAAAAAAGAATCTCATAATGAAAAACAAAGTAATACTTGTTATTTTGTGTAAATTGACAGGCACAAAATTCAGTAGATAGATGTAGCTGTAGTCAAGTGAATGCATGAGCATGTCTTGAACTGGGCTTCAAGTCTGAATTATTCTGCCTTACCAATTTTATCATGGGCCTCCTTTTTTAGTATAAGACTGTAATTTCCTTGAAAGGGTTTGATAAGCAAATTGTGGATGTGACATAAGGGATAAATAGTGAAACGATTTCATACTTAAAGTATCAGTTTGATCATAAATTGTCTGGAGACTTTACCATCGTCAGGAAAATTACAGTAGGCACCAAAAACTCTGGCAACTGCATTTTCAAATTTATAGATAGAAATAAAAAATAAGTAATTGTGGAAATTCTATGTTGTGTGATATATACTTCCCTAGTCTCCTCTTCTTTCTGCAAAGGGCTTGATTTATACATATATGAAAAAAAGGCAATTTGTGTGCATTTGAGCTCATAAACAATTTTTCATACGCATCTTATTTCTTAATATTTTCTTGAGGAATTGTAAATGTTTATTTTTAAGAGGTTTCATAGATTATTCTGCACTATATGTGGTTCTCATTCTTTCTGCCTCCTGTTAAATGTAATGTGGAAAATAAGAATCTCAAGTTGCAGCAATAGCAAGGGGATGTATTTCAGTCAGTGTTTGATATAGTTTCTTTTTGATGTGAACACGATTTACTAGATTTCATGCATAGTATAAAATAACTCATGACAGCTACATGCTAAAACAGATAGCTTTCCTTCCTTCCATAAACCTTTGTCTTGCCTGTTCTCTCCATTTCCTTTTGCTAAATACAAAGTTTGTTCTGACTCTTGCCCAATAGGTGTTCAGAAAGTGTGTTTTAGATGTAGCAGGAGCAAGAGAAAATATTTTCAGGAAATCAGTTTGCTCCAAGTTGTGTTCATTCTGGCAGAGCTGGAGATGATTTATCTGAACTTGTCTTCCTTCAGGGGGGCAGGACCAGTAGTTATTTCAGCAGAGGTGAAATGTCCGTACTTAGTAGTAAGGTGCTGATCTGAGATATATGATGACAGTGGCTTCCCCCTTCTCCCCTTAAAATCCACCCTGACCAAATATTACCTGTCCTTTTTTCTCTTCACCCTGATGGACAGTCCAATGTTTCTCCACTTCTTTTTTTAGTTAGAGGAGTTCCTGAAGAGACTGGAGGTTATTGCCACGGTTCTCAAGATTCAAAGCCCTGGTGAACACCATTAAAAAAAAAAAAAGTCTTTTCCCTGCTTTTCCTTATGTGCAAAACATGATGTGGGCATGAAAAAAAATTGTAATTAGTGTGTAGATAGTTTTCTGATGCCTTTTTAACCACCTTCTGCATATTTCTAACAGAACAAAAAGGGTTCACACTGATTGAAATGGTGAACTCTGTTAACAATAGCAGGGTTATGACAGTTTAGCTCTAAGCTACATTTTAGTGAGGCTTTCAGAATAGCCAGGTGTGTGTGAAATGCATTATCAGAATTTTGTAAACTAGGTACTATGAATAAGGTCAAAACAATATGCTGAGTGCATTAATCAAACTGAAACTATTCAGAAAACCACAGGCAAATTGGGTGGGTGGATTACATGGGGTGGATTCCCAGCATGTATTTTCATTTGTGGAAACTGTGGAAGCACCACGTAGCTTCTTCAGTGAAATTTAAATCAACTATGCAGAACTTGATCAAATGTAACTTTTGTCTCCACTTCATCCTTATAAGTTTTCACCACAGACTTTTTTGTAATTAGTTGGTACTTAAGCAGCCTTCCTGTTGTTTAGAAAATATGACAAATACTCTGAACTAATAATCATTATGATTGCTCTCTTGTATTACATGCTTTGCTGACTCACTACTGTTTTCATGTGCCAGGGTGTACCTCCTTAAGGGTGTTCAATTATAACCTCTTTACCATGGAGTGGTAGGTATTTGAAGATTTGAGTGCATTGGATGGAGATATTCCTTAAGCCACCTCAAATGAAACTGCCTGCTATTTTTTACAGGTTCCTACATGGAAGAATCTCTCCACAATTGGCCTCATCCTGTTTTACTAATGGAAAACTGGCTATTTGCTTTGAGCTGTTCGTTAGTAAGGTCAACTTGCTAACAATCAGAATCTACATACGTATATGGAGATACAAGGTGAACACAGAGCATATACATCCTTTACTAAAGAAATTTTGGAAATTCAGAGAATTGAAGGCTAGTAGTCTAAGCTTTAGGGTATGGAATGGATATAATTATTGCTGGACTCTCAAGTCACTGAAGTTAGAAACATACTGGGCTGAAATGTTGACTGAATCTACAAAGATATGGGTTCTTGGTCAAGAGAATGTCTGAAATATGGAAAAGAAGATAGATAGGTGGAATGTCTCTGCAGATGGGGACTGTTATTTTTCAGGTTAGTCTATGTTTACATGCCCTGAATCTTCTGTGGTTCTGCAATTACAGCTTTTTATTGCTTCTTAGCATCTTAGTGTAACTTAGGCAGAAAGCAGTTGATGATGCGTGACAGAAAATGGAATCCACTAGGGTGAGGTTTATTTTCCACTCTTCATTTTAACGCACTGCATATGGATGTCTTCAGTATCCCATTTTATGTATTTTTACTATCAGTGCAGAGAAGTGGAACAAATGTGAGCAAGAATGGATTTCATTTGCTATTCCACTGCCATTATCCTGTTAGTACTTTATTACTTACTGAAAACCTATCTTGAAGTAATGGTATAGTGCTGCTTAAGAGCGAAGTTGTGATTAATGGGGAGGTTTTGATCCTTTTTTTCTATTGTAATGGGGGGAATGCTAACTTAAAGCAGAAGTTATGCCATTTACCTTACTTGCTTGGAGTTTAAAGTAAGCAGAGTGGGAGATGGCTGCTGTTTGCAGTACAGCTGATGATATTACCCATTAGACGTTTTCTTCCAGAGGATGAAGGCAAATTTCGCACCTAGAGATCTATGCATTATTCAAGATAAGTGATTAAACACTTTACATAGATTTATTTTAGGTTCTTGGCTGTTTGGAAACCACTCATAGTTGTTTTACATATCAGAGCTGCATGATCAGTTTCCTAAATCATGTGAGTTTGTTTCCCAATAAATTTTATTGCATGCAACAGTGACAAATCAATGTGATAAAGACAAAAAAATCCTTTCTTTTTTCTGTCAATCACTGTTTGACCTTTCTCAATTTCCCGAGGCAATGGATGGCCATGGCTAGTGCAGCAGTGCTGGAAGCCCTTTGGGGAGGTTCTCCTTGCACCTGCTGAAGAGGTCACTTTGTGCTGAGGCATTCGCTGTGCTGAAGAGATACCAAGAACTGATGATAGTACATTACACTCTGGCTTGTGAATGAGGCTATTAACACTGGAAAGGGTTCTGAATATGCTTCAGAGCTGCTTTTACATTTCAGTAATTGCCAAAAATATGGAAATTAGCCTGCAGAAGGGCCTGAACTGCAGGTGGTCTGATAAGTGGTGAAATAGGGATTTATATTCTTCTCTGTTACCAACAGAACAAATGAAATAGATTTCCCTGCTTCCTTGTCATATTCTAATCCTTCTTGTCTTCTCCATTCATACAAATGCTCAGAGTCAGACTAGATTGCAGTCTAGTTTTTAGAGTCACAGATCTGCCTTTTTGAATGCTGTAGAAGGAACTGAGCTTGTACCCCATAAAGTGGGCAAGTGCTCTCACTGCTCTGGAGAGAACTGCCCAAGATGCTTTTAAAAAAGCTGTCGAGGGAAGCTGCTCTGCAAAAGTGGCTCTGAAGAGTGAGAAAGCTTCCAGCGTGGACAATGAACTCTCAGTTTCTGGGCTCAAATTGATTTAGAACTAGATATCAATTGCTTCCTCCCTCTTCCCAAAAATCTGGCAAAAATTGGAAAATTACATTTTAAAGTGCTGAAGGCTGTGGCTGACCTTGGGGTTCAGAATAGTTAATGGCTAGGCAGAGTTTATCAGGTCCAGGGTTAGGTATCAAAATCTTCACAGTACTTTTAGTCTGTAATCTTAGAATTTCCGATCCAGGTGGCTTCATATTCTTAAGATGGTTCCTTTGAAGACAGTGGATCTTTAAGGGATCATAGGATCCAGTTCCTATGTCAGGATTAATACTCAATTCCTGAAATCAGTTAATTTGAATCAGTTTGGGCATTAATGTTTCCACAATGCTCATGGGGAAAAAAATTTATCATGAGCCTGTCTGAAAGGAAATGTTCAGAATCTAAGGGAAGAGCTGTATGTTGCTTCTCTCTCTCTAAACTGAGCTTAAAACCCTCTCTAGTAATTTGAACATCTATGCTCTGATACCTTTATGCTTTCATTGTGCCATCAAAAACTCACCTTGGCTTAGGATGTGTGTATTTCTGGTGTAAGGAGATGAGTACGATATACCCACTACTTAGTCTTCAATCTGTGAAATACCATGTAAACTGCTTTACTGAAGTCCTTGGTGTACTTAATTATACAATTACTTCTATGCTTTATATACAAAAGCAAATTCCATTTCAAGTTGTTTTCTTACCTGAGGGAGTGCAGAGAGCAGGGTCAACAATGCTTTGCTGTTTTCGAGCTGTGTTTCCCATCCTGTAAGCTTAGAACAGTTATGGATTGGATAAAATAAAACCTAAAAATGAAGGCCTTTAATCAAAGCAGAATTAAATAGTCCAAGAGCTGCAGCACAGAACTAGTCTGTCTTTTTCATAGTTCATGGCAGCTATGCAGTCCATGCATGCCATTAGGTAAGATTGTACATATGGGCTAGGCATAAGAAATTTTCTTTGCTGCATGACTGAAGCTGTAGTAAGACAGAAAGGCATTAAGAAATATTTTTTCCTGCTTTTTAAATAACTGGTGCTTGGGCTCTAGCCATTCCCAGGGTGTATTACTGTCTGGCTTAAGTCCTGTGGTTTATCTGTGCTACAGTACAGATGTTTTTCAAGACAACTGTTTATTGATTATTACGGTGCTCTCAGGGAATCATTACTGTCTTTCTAGCACAGGTGCCTGTAACCTTTTGAGAACTGTCTTCTAGCTAGATGAATTGTCATCTGTTTAATCTCTGAAGAGCCATGAGAGGATTAAAGGTGACACGGGCATTGTGCTTTTTTGATAAGCAGCTTTTCATGGAGTCCAAATGCTTGTTGCTGTGCTTTCAATTATTCAAGATACACTTTAAAAAAATAAAGAAGGAAATCTGAAGAAGTTATTAGTGACTCAAAGCAAAACCAAAATCAGAGCATGGAACAGAGAAAGCATCCTATTAAATAACTCTAAGAAAGACAGTAGAGTGAAAGAAGCCCTGTAAATTGTAACTAATTTTTTTTTCTCAGAGAGATTTAGGAAGCCACCAAGACAAGTGTCTACTGGCTGCCAAAACATAATCTGATAGAGCACAATCAAACCATTCAGAAGGTAGTTTATTTCCTGGGCTACAAAAGTCATGCAATTTAGAGTTCAGGATGCATTTTAAAACTTTGCTACAATTTATAAACATGAGTGAATGAATTCTTGCAGCCTGGGTCAGCTGTATGATTTTAAATAGGTTTGGTCAAATTCATGAGATAGTTTAATCTGAAATAATTATTAAAAAATGGAAGCAGGTTATGTAGCACTTCAAACATGGCAAGTTTTCAGTGACTTAAAAGCTGTACATCTGTGTTAGTGACCCATGATGACTGCAATATAATGGTAAATGAAGGGAGTTGTTTGAAAAGACTTTATATGTGGCAGCTACAGTTCTGGCCAAGAGATCTCTTCTAGGGAAGTATTTTAGGGAAGTTCTCCAGGGAAGCCACTTAATCCAGGGTTGTGTTTCCAATTTGTCTCTGCTTTGATTAACAAAGCTTAAAATGACCAAAATGAAAAAAATCAGAACAATTTTTTTTATTGATCTGTAATAATAGTGCAGGTATTTGTTTATTTGAACTGTCAGAAAGGCAAGGGAAAATTTTTTTCCCATTTGTCATCACAGCTCCTCTCTGAAGAATAAATATGACAATTTCTGTTTTAGAAATGGAGAAAGGGATGTGGGAAGAAGTTTTTAAGTTCTCTTCACTCATAGGTTAAGTTACATCTCAAAGTCTACATAAAGAAGTCTTTACTGCAGTTATCTTTAAAACATGAAAGATGAGAATATTGGTGCATTTTCAGTTTCAGGTTGCAGATTAAGAGCTTTGTTTTTCATCTTTCTGTCTTTTGATCTCTTGATTTGAAATGCATTGTGAGTAAATTTAAGTAGTATTGTAAGAATAAACTCTCTCATATAAGTATTTATCCCCCTGGGAGGCAACAATTAGGTTAGAAAGACTCCAACTGATTTTCTTAGTTTGACAAAAGTTTAATTCTTCCTGTTACAATCATCAGTTGATCATTTGGAATATTTAAGAAGCCTGTAAAGAAAAGAGTTTGACCTTTCACTTTTTCATTTTCGCATTTTAAATACTAAGCTCTTCTAGGTAGATTGAATTTATTTCTCATTTTATCTCCATTTGGCTTTTAAGAAAAATATATGAACAAGTTTTGTATTGTCTGCATTTTTTATTATCTTGAACACTTATATTCCCTGACTTACTTGTTGAATTTCCACCTATGATGTACCTGACTAAGGAGACTATACATTTATATTGCTAATATGGAGTCAGTTTAATTTAAAATATTTTTTGTACAGATAAAGAGGAAATTTGTATTTCAGGTGGCCACTCAGGTTAATGAAAACATGCAAATATTTGTAGAAATTGTACACAAGAAGATCAGAACATCTTGTAAAAAAATTGATCTATAAAACTGAGGAAACATTTTCACAGTATTTCTTGTTCTTATTACTTCCCTTGCTGTGAATTCAGTTACCCTCCCTTAATTTATATGAAACTGAATTAAACATAGCCCTGGTTAGTATTTGGGGACATATTATGGTATTTCAGTGGATCTAGAAATAAATAACTAATTTTTCACATTAACATACATTACATTTTCAAAATGTGTTCAAAGTATATTTTGTGTTTGATATCTTGCAAAATACTCTTTTATATGTAACCCCAGGTTGATTTTTTGCAGTGTACGAAAAAAGGCATTCAATGTCTAAGGGTAATTAAACACAAAGTGTTTGGAGTTTTGAAGCTGAGAGCCAGGGCTTGTTTCCTAAGTGATCTAGAAAGGCAATTATCTTTTAGAAACAAAAACGTTGGCAATCACAGCGATAAGTGGCTGTTGGGAAGGCCTGTACAAGAGCTGTCGCTTTCTTTGGAACATTTTACACTTCTTTATTTAGACTCAGCAGAGAATTAGTAGCAGCAAAAACCCCACATTTCCATTCTTAGCAGCCATCTCCCATAATTGACTGGGTATTTCTGTCAAGCAGAGGGTTTTAGTGCAATGGGGTGATGAGGCTGAGGAGCTCTCAAACAGTTTCACAGCAAATGGGTTCATGATGGATTAGCTGTATGCCCTGTACCACAGAATGACGGGCCCAGATGACACAAACCGAGGTCCTCTGCCACTGTGTAAACAGGTCAGTGTCCCAGGGAGACCGACTGGGATGCCATTGATTTACAGTGCTCTGAAAGGCATGAATTTGGATCTGCTGGATAATTGTTCTTTCCAGTACACTTCAGCACAGATTAACTTTTTTTTTTTCATTTGCCTTCACAAATAAGATTGCCTTGACCTCAAAACTTTTGTTTCCTCAAAGCTTTAGCTTGCTGCTAGTAAATTTTAACATCCCAGTCATACTGCTTTCTGTCTTCTGATAGGTCTGCATCTTTTATTCATGAGAGCTGTTTGATACGGCTAATTGGTGGAGCATTAACTGTGGGCTCTTTCATTGTAATGATACTCTGAAGAACAATAGCCATGCAGCATTTAACAGGAACACAATATCAGGTGTTGAAGCCCATGCTTATTTTATTTTTTTCCCATAACAAAACCACATCATCTTGCATATGGGATGCTATTCTGTGAAGATGAACATATTTAACTACTCTGGGCTTGATTTTAGCATGTCATATACCTAAATGTCTCACAGCAAGTTCTTTCAGTCTCTTAACTTAGCCTCTTGAGCTTTGCTCTCTCCTATCACCTGTCTCCTTTCTGCATGGAAGGGGAAGCATTTTGTTTCTAAGCAGGTCCGTCATGAACCTTTTTATTCTCAGAAAAAGTATTGGTATTGCTTTCCAAGTTAGACTGTCTAGCTATAATTCACCTTAAGTTTACACTGCTGAAACAAAGAGGATTCTTGATTATCCCTTCAGCCAGCAGTTATTTTATTGTCCATGGCTCCATGCTGTCCGCTTCCAAGAATATGCCAACTCCCAGTTGTCAGATTTCTTGGTATGATGTAAAGATCTTCACTTATGTAAATCCAGAGTAGTCAAACCTTTGCTTTGTTTTGTTTCTTTCATGAGTTTTACATAGAAAAATATCTTCATGGGTTTTTAAATGTGGCAGTTAAACTTACCAAGGTCCAAAGGAAAATCTTCCGTGAACAATTGTAGGCCAGAACTAACCAAGTTATGATGAGATCTAAGTGAACTTGTTATCTCCTTGGAAGGCAAAACTCAGATCAGCTGTGTAAAATCCTGCATTCTAGTTCAGTAGGATGAAAAGCCTCCTGGTGCTACCTCTAAGGCCATTGGTACAAAGGCTTGAGTTAGATTTATGCCATGGTCTAGAATTTGTGTCCCTCAAAGAAAACCACTTCCTTGTAAGATTTTTGGAACAGGCTGCCAGGGAAGTGGTTGAAGGTATTTAAAAGGCTTGGAGATACAGTTTAAATTAGTGATGGTTTTTGTCAGAGTTAGGTTGATGGCTGGAGAAGATGATCTGAAAGGTCCCTACCAGCCTAGATAGTTCTGAGTTCTGTGGTTCTCAAATGTTAGGAGATATTTTGACTGCATCTTTCTAAAGGATTTTTTTACTTTTACATGCGTTATATTCACATATTTCTATGAGATCTTTAAATTGACAGGATTTTTTAAAAAATTGCTTTTATCTGGGATTATTAAAGTATATTATGCTTTAGGTACTTTTTCTGCACAATTGCATAAAAATCAGTTGGGAGTAAATAGTTTCTAATGCTGTTTATCTAATCTACAAGATTTGGGATGTAAAGAATTTCCGTGTGGCATCTGAAAGACACTTGGTGTGTCTTTCACACTTGTTACAAATGGTAAGAAGAGATTCCTTCTTTGAATGAAGTGATGCTAAAACTTTTTCTGGCAGGTTGATAGAAGTGAGAGAGTAGCAGCCATTGGTACATTTGCATGCAGCAAATCATTTGAGTGTCTTAATTCAGGCTTGGGGAAGAATGAATGGAACTCACTGTTGTGAATGCCTGAGAGATTCATTATAAATTCATGCAAAGCAAAGCACAACGGAAGGGATAATTTCAGATGCCTTGAATCCAAATTCTTTGTGTCCATACAATTAGATAGTTCTAACAATCTGGCTTGTTCTTTGTCTTTTTAATCTCAAGGAGACTCTCTGTCACTTTACGAAG
Source organism: Turnix velox (assembly GCA_013400935.1). Lineage (NCBI taxonomy): Eukaryota > Metazoa > Chordata > Aves > Charadriiformes > Turnicidae > Turnix > Turnix velox. The sequence continues at coordinate 175,751 of VZTY01023289.1, read as the reverse complement.
CATACCAGCACCCTTGTGGTTTCTTTCTAATGTGCTTGCTTTTCTGATGCTTTCTCGAAGGAGACACTTCACTAGCAGGATTGTTTGGTAGGTCAAATTGGAAACATGGCCCTTCAGGAAAAATTTGGGAGCCTGCAGTTCTTGCATAGTACACCAAGCGTGCAGTCAGTAGCAGTGGCCAAAGGCAAAGGCATGCTGAGCCAGCTACCAGAAACTTAGGAGCTATCATCTATAGGACTTATCTTAACATTAGTAGCTCAGTTAAATGCATAAGCCATTACTTTATTAAAATAGAAGGGATGGCTGCAGTTCAGCACCATTTAGCAGCTCACCAATAGTAATCTAGTACACAAAAGAAGCAGAGGTTAACAGAGAAAGCATCAGTGAATGAAGGCTGGAAGCTATGTATACCCTGGGAGATCTCATCGGTGCTCAGGTGGCTGGGAACAGGGATGGCCAGTTTTAATTAGTCCTTAGAGACATGAAAAACATGTGGCAAGCTACTTGCTGTTCATTTTGGATAAACAGACAATGCATAATGCCCAGCACTACTGTTGATGCTGTAATTAAGGGTTACCATTTTTCATGCTGCTGTTTTGCAGAGCCATGTGTTTTGATCTAAACAAGGTTAGTTTATCTAGCTGTTATTAAAGTTTCTGGTTTTCAGTTTAGACAACAATAAATCAAAATAAAGTTAAAAATCAGTCATTTTACCTTCATCAGTCAGTTTTATACTACTGGAAAGGAGTTCTGGACTGATGGTCTGAAACATCCCCTTAGGATTAGTTAAAATTCAGCATATAGAATGGATATTTATAGCCAAACATCTATTTTTTTTCTTCTTCCTCTCCACTCCCCTCTTATTCCCAGGAATTACTTAAAAAAATACAAGCTAATGTTATGGTGATGCCTTTCTCGTTGATATGCCTGTCCAAAACTAACCAGATTTATTCTAACTTTGTAACTAGCTCTTATTCAAAGTAAAGTTTGCAGTTTTTCTGTAAGACTCAGGAGCCTTGTACATAGAGCTGAAATCTAATATAATGTCTGTCATAGCTACTGATTCAGTCTCATGCCAGCTAAAAGCAGTTTTACTCACAGTAGGTTACCTCTTATTACCTTAGCATGTTTCAGAAAGAAAAAAGCTCACCATTTCTGTATGAATTTATTAATGGAAAAGTGATAATTGTTGAAATGTGGAATAATCTAGTATGGATTTACTATAGATTTTATTTTAAAAATCCTAGCTTTCTTTCCTCATGAGGCAATATTTAAACTTCAGTGCTAGCAGTGTATCTTTAATACTGTTTTATTATAAACTGTGTAATAACTAAAGCATGGTCTTGTCTGGGCTAAATGATATTAATGTTAACAGAAGCAGAGCTAGACAAACCTCAAGTGTGTTCAGGTCTGTAATAAATGTCATGGAAACTTACCACCGTGAGCTGTGCAGTGTGAAATACAGCAACATCTCATTTTCAACTGATCTTCAGGCATGTTCACCTGGTGCAAAGAAATCCAGACATCTTTTTTGTATAACTCTTGTTTTCACCATCCATGGAGTACTTAAGTGGTGGGTAGGCCTAGTGCTCAGAAATATGATTTAGTGATTGTTATTGTCAGCGTTAGGTTGATGGACTCCGTATGAAAGGTCCTTTTCCATTGTAGGTGATCCTACGGTTCTACATTGCAAAAAAAGGGATGTGACCCTTACTAGCGTTTCCTGAGGAAAGCAGAGAGGAAGGAAGTACATCCTCTGTGTCAAAGCTAGTGTGAGGTTTTTTTCCCACCCTACACATAGTTTAGGTAACTTTAATTCTAGAAGTGAGAAAAAATGCTCTGAAGTAACCAGGATACCATTTTTTTTGCAAATTTATTTCAAATTTTTAATTGTATTCTTTTCACAAGGACTAGGAGCTTTTCAAAACCAGCAAAAATATTAAAACCTAAAATTATTGTGAACGCAGAGGTCAATCAATGAACTGGAGCATTATCCTTTTACAGTTTTTGCTCATCTCATCATATATTTATTCCCTTTTGTTGCTGATGTCTGATGTTTTGGAACTCAGCATAGACCATATAGATGCCTGTGTTACTGAAGAGGTTTTGATTGTGTGTATGGTTTCTGTATAGAAGTTTTAGCTCTGGCCACATGTCTCATAATGTGTGCGATGAGAATGATACACAAGCAGTCATGGAATGACCATAGCATTTCACTGCCACCTTTTGTGTTTGCCCTGTTGCATGGAAGACAGCTATCTGCAGGAGTCTGAAAGCTTCCTGTATTTATATATGCATACAAGCACAAATTGAGGGAATGGGTTTCATAATTTCCTCCTTGAGAGCAGTTTTCTATGATATGCTTGTCCTAGGGAGGTGCCATTCAAGAAGGAAACAGGTGAGTTGACTTTGCTCTTTGGAGTTTTTTCAAATCAATGTAGCTTTTCATGTGTACATGAACAAGGTCAGAGACTATGTCAGTGTTTATGGACTTCATTCAGATTGACAGAATGTTCACTGTCAGGACTGGAACCTATGAAATATAAATGTGAATGATATGCCATGCTGCTTTTGTTCTTCCTGAATGTTTGTTCTGTGCTGTAATCTTTCTTGTAATTGTCATTTCCACTCTGGTAGCTGAAGTGCTTCACCCTAGCACATTGCAATCTGTCAATCTTAGACTACAATTTGCTCTCTCACAGAAAACTGTATGTATGAAAAAATTGAAATCAGGTTATTTGAGGAAGACCATTGTAAAATCTGTGTCAAAGTCATGATCCTGCTTGCTCTCTGCTTGTGAGTATTTCCCAGGCTGTTGTTTGGGGCCCATGACTTTTGAGGTGACTGAATCTGAAGACTGTTCAGAAGCTGTATGATATCTGGACTATGGGATACTGAGCTTCCCTGTGGTATGAAGGTCTGAGATTGGCTTCTGTATCACCTAAAACCAATGGTGAGGAGTAATTCCCTCTTTTATAGAAGATCTGAATTCCCCTCCAGAGCTGTGTGTTCATGGACATGCTGTTCATGGACTCTTTCACCTTGGAAGGGTCTTATGATAGTGTAAGGCATAGATTATCTATCATACACACAGCACAAGAGACACTAAAAAATTTGGCTTCCTTACAGCCTATTTGGGGCTGCTTGGTGTCTTCCTTCCCCAGTCTTGCTCCCCTCCCCAAGTCCTGGTTGCAGTTGGAGCCTGATTTTATGTAGCAGTCTCATCTTTTCCCTCCTCAATCTTCAATAAGTTACAGTCTCTAGGAAAGCAAGAGCCCTGGGCTGGTGATATTTCTGTGCTACAAGGACAACACTGTGCTATGAGGACAAGATCAATCAATTGCTGATGAGTGTTTTAGGGATAGAAGAGGGGAAAAATGTAGCAAATAGCATACAGGAAATGCTTTCAGCAAGGTTGTAACTGGCAATCAGAACTCCAATAGATTAATTTCTACATAGTCATAGTTGTGATACATTTTAAGGGTGCCACAGTCTAGAGCTTCATAATAAAATTGAGTTAGCATTTGTTGGGAAAATGTATTAAAATTCTTTTTTTTTGCAGTTGTTGATTTAATATTTCTTTTGAAAGCAGCTGTAGTTTTTGGCAACTAATTCTGTGATAATTAAAATGAAATGTGTAAAAGTGCTGAATTATCTCTGTCTCAGCACAATAAAGCTGGACATACTTGCTACTGTGAGTAGATCTTTTCCCTTCTAATTTGCTTAGGTTATCACAAGGGTCTTGAAATACACCCTGTTTGTGGAGGTCTAATATCCAGTGAACTCAACCCCTACTTCATGTTTTTGTAATACGTTTTGTACAAAAAAATAAATCAAGTATTTGGAAGGATCTCACTGTATTTGAGAATAACCAGATGAGCTTCTTGCTGCAGGGATAATGGTATTTAATTGCAGATAACATTGCCGCAAAACTGTGGCTCTTTTTCAGGTTTTCTTTGACAGGGACATTGTCCCTAACTGAGTAAATTCAAACGATGGCTGCAGATGACTGACCTTTCACTCTCACGTGTTACCTGTTTACTTCAGATGGAAACTAAACAAATGCAATCCTGTTTTGCTGTTCCATGTATGCCACATAGAATTAGAAAGTCATGGAATGGTTTGGGTTGGAAGGGACCTCAAATACCATCTGATTCCATGACTATCACCACTTCCCAATAGACTAGGTTGCTCATAGCCCTATCCTGCCTGGGATTTAACTTTCAGGGATAGGGATCCACAGTTTTTCTGGGCAACGTGTTCCAATTTCTGATCACTCGCACTGCAAAGGATTTCTTCCTGATATCTAATCTAGGATGTCTCATCTTTCAATTTAAAACTGTTGCATAGTGGCAGGCAATTTAAAATCTACAGTGCTTTCACTGACTTGTAGCTGTGCTGAAGACTTCATTCTTCTCACATCTTCAACATGTGTTGTCCACTATCTTAGTAAACTCTTTGGAGGTACTGTGTAATTGCTGATTGTTGCAATAGTCCTTTAGTGAGGGAATCCCTGTTTTTTACATGCTTCTTTAGTAAAATAAATAACACTCTATAATGATGATAATCTCTTTTTATAAGAAAGATGAAAAGTAGTACTTGAAAATAACCCTGATAGTGTAATTTTGTGTTCTAACTGGAATATTTGTTAATCTGAAAAAAATCATAAAGAAAAAACTTTATATCCAGTTTTCAAGCTTGAATTCTACTTCATATTATGTGGATATAGTCTGCTTATTTACATTTTGTCGATTCAGGTCTGGATATTGACAGGACAGAATAAACAAAAAATAATACAAAAGCTTAGGATGTAGTCTGTGGGTTTCTTAGTATAGACCCTCCCTATTAGCTTAAGTACTGTGACTTCAGTTAGAATTATCAAATGAGAGGTTGACAGCTTTTTTTGAGCATGGAATTGTTGATCTTGACTGAGTGTAGTTGCTCAGTGCCTTGAAAAGTGTTTCTGGAGCCAGCTTTAACATTTTCAGCAGTGACATTGTACAAGAAGTAGCCCTTGTAAAATTCAGTGATGGATGAAGCCAGGAGTCACTGTCGAATCAAAAGACCAGTGACTGGAGGGAAATGGGTTGAAATTCAACAGTGCAAAATGCAAGATCCTATATTTAGGGACTGGTATTAGAATTTGGTGAATTTAGTGCTCTTAACATTGAGCTGCTTTCTTGCAAATAACTTAGGAAGAGGAAGACATTTTATCATTTGCTAAAAGTTGTCTACAAGCAGTTACAAAAAAAGTATGCTAGAAACAGGCTGGATACAACAACCCATAAATCCTTTCTCAGTGCTGCTGTTTCAGTTGCTGATTTCACAAATGCACTCAGTTTTTGAAAGTAGAAATGGAGACAGAAATATTTGTGGAATACCTGATGTTTTAATAGAATGTATGTGCTATTACAAGTAGTATTTTGCATAAACTGGTGTGTTGTGTGTATGAAAATATTGGTACTTATAGATAATACATATAATAATAGTTAATATAGTTATTTGTTCTTGTTTAATTCAGTGTTTCTAAATAGAAATTTATCAGACAAGTATCCAAATGAATAATTTTTTGGACCTTCAATACTTATATGCAAGAAAATGCACATGCAACTTTATGGCTGCTATGCTGAAGACTGCAATTTTTTTACCTGAAACATATCAGACTTCAGGGAAAGTTACATTAAAAAGAAAACACCGAACATTGAAATTAGAACTGGAATGGCTACCCTATTGCTTAAACTCCATTTTTCTGTATTTATGGAAATACTTTAACCCTGCTTTCTGTCTCAGATATCATTATGCATCCAAATTAAATTATTATTATTTTCTTTTATGAGAAAATGTTTAATGATAGAAATGATTATGTGATTACTTGTAACTCTTAACTTATTTTGGAGCTCCAGCAAGTGAAACATAAGATAATTTAGAACATATAGTGATGTTTATGCAGAGTATAACAAAATTAATCTGAAGGAAGTGACTTCTAAATAGCAAAGACAAAACGAGCCTTTAAGGTGTGATTTAAGGAGATAAGTTGCCTTTGTGTCTGAGAAAGGAGGAAGGGACTGAATTACAGACAAAGGAGGTAAGGAAAGCAAAAACATGACCTTCCCAGATGGGGAGGGAGACAGGGGCACCAAAAGTGATGAGTGGAGCACCACAAGAAGAGCAAGTGGGTCAGTGTGAGAGGATTGTGGTTAGAAGTGATGATTAGGTAGAAGTTTTACATTACAAAACTATGGTTCTGAAAAACAATGTGGGGTTTCTTTGTTGTTGTTCATTTTTTTCCTTTAGGTTCAGAGCTTGACAGGCTAAAAATGGGAGATATATCTTCTGTCTCACAGAGTAAAATACAAAGTTGACTATGGTGTTTCTAGTGTTTTCAAAATTTTGGGTAGAGAAGTGGAGAGGAAAAAATAGAATGTTGATAAGCTGAGATGTATTGAAGAAGATAGTCCTACTAGCCACTGCTTCCTCCTTTGTTTAGTCCCTAAAAATGTTTTATTTCAGCTTTGCTGTTTTATGCAGTTTCCTTGATAAAATTTTCGGAACAGAAGATATAAAATACTCTTACTATTTACTCAAACATCACAAAATACCTCCCAAAATATTTCTAACTAAAAGGAAATATAGCATGAGAAATATTCAAGCACAACTTATTTGTATCTTGTTCCTGGTAAGATATCTTGTGATATTTCCCTGTAGAATAGTCCTTGAAATGTTTTTTCTGCCATTATTCAGACCTGTTGAGGGAGCTCAATCTGATAGACTTTGGGAGTTATTGGATTTTTCCTATTCAATTCAATAGATCCAGGTTGCTGTGGTTCTGTGTTGTTTGGTCCCAGCATACATGCTTCTCAGCCTCATTTGGTATTACTGCTATGGCCACCCAAGTACATTTGGCTTTGCCTGACTCTTCTCAGAGGTCCCTAGTACTCCTCTTCACCTGTCAGTGAAGTTGGTTTGTTTCTCACATAGCTTTCCCTTAACTGTGAAATCCAACCATCCTCCATGGCACTATTTGTATCTTCTTTCATCTTTTCATTCACACACACTGTTTGTTACTATTCAGGAATTTTTTGTGATATCTCCAGAATTCCTCATGTTTTCATCACCAAACATCAGATCAAGGACTGGTCATCTAGCTGCACATCATAGCAAGAACTTTTAATGAAAGCAAATTTACTGCAGATTCAGGAGGGATGATGTTCTGGACCGTTTTTGTATGAGGAAATAGAGAGGGTGAGTAAACAACCCCTGTACAGCCCCAAAGGAATTGCAGCTCTAGTTGATATATTTTGGAAAGCAAGTATTTTTATCAGTATCAAAGGGTTATTTTGGCATAACAGACTTTAAAAGATGCAGCTGTGCATCTGTTTGCTTTAAATAGTGAACAACAAATTTTGTAGTATCTGTGAAATTATCTAGGCGATGGTCATCTTTGTATTGTCAGCTTCAAGCAATTTGCAACTCTTTTGAAATGCTTGGTATTTAATAAAGTAGAATTCTCCACTTACTTCTCAAGAGTTTCTTCACACATCTTTGAAATCAAAAACCTGGCCCATGAGTGTATCCTTTGTTCTGCCATGTGGTGGAATTTGTAAACTGCCTAGGAAATGTACACTGTTTTGCTTTTAATGTACTTTAAATAGCAATCAAGCATATTGGATAGAAGATAAACTGCAAAATTAACTACACATCAAGAAATTCTGATCTTGGTCCAGCCCCTTGAATGGCAATTCAAGTTCTGTTCACTATTCAGAGTAGCTTATACAGCTTTTGCAGTTTTAAGAAGATACCTTGAATTTGATTTACTAGATTATTTTCAATTCCATTAATAAATATTGAGAAAATAGCATTTTTGCGTGACCAAGTGCTACAACTAATGACAAAACCTGGAAAAGTAAGTTTCCAGGGATACATCAGTGTCTATATAGGCTTTATAAAAGAAGTCATGAGTCAACTTTTGCTTTCTGAACAGGAATTGTGATTGCTATAGTAAATTAATCCGGATAAATCACTTGAATTAATTAAAGTTGGAGATTTATAAATACAGAATCATTCCAAGATTTACATGCCTTATGGAAAGTTCAGGAAAAAATGGTTGTTGAGGTATATTGCTGTTGAAACACAAATGACACAAGTAGTATTGTGGTGGGTTTATTCATAATGGTGTTGTAAGACAAGAGTTTCTTTCTACTTGGGAAAACAAGTTCCCAAAGGTGGGCATATCAGAAATATTATTAGAATTCTTATTAATTATTAACAGCTCAAGAGTGAAAAATTAGATCTCACCAGTGGGAATCTTGTAGGTAGGAAAAGCTATATTCAATAAAAAAAGAGATATTTTCTGGTAATAATCTTTCAAATAAAATCCAGCAGCTGTTAACTGACTTTCTGCAGTGGTATGTGAAATATAGCCTTTTTGTTCATTTCTGTTAGTCAAAAGCCTAGGTCACTGTGAGTGTATTTGACTGTGAGAAAGTACAAAATCTTTCAGTTAAAAGCCCAAGATTATTAGGTCTTATCTTTTTAAGACAATGAAGACAAGTGCATCATGATGGAACCTGCATTTTATATACTGTTTCTGATTACAGAATTAAGGCAAGTCTGCTTTGTGTAAATTACGTAAAAAGACTTCTCACACATTATTTGCCATCAGTAATGCAGAAGTCTTCAAATCCTAAGATAAACATAAATGCCTATCGGAATTCAACATCAAAGATGAGCTTGTGTATTACAGGGGATGTCCAATGGCAGATGTTCAAATATGAAACTTTGTAGATGCTCCTTTTAAGCTTAGCTAGGCTCTTTCTTATATAATTTCACCTTATTTTGTTGTCATTCATTGTTGTCTCTTTGCTCATGCTCTCAGCAATACTTCTAGCGTGACTCTCATGTGGATCAAGCAGCATCCTGTGCTTCAGCTGGTGTTTACAAGAAGGAGGCTTGCTTTATCGGCTGTCAATTGATTTTTCCATTGTTCATTTTCATCCTTCTTTTAGAAGGTGGAGCACCATTTGAAAGTAGAGGGATGATACTTCAAGAGAGCAGTAATGTATCATTGTGGATCATTAGATAGAGAGTATATTCCAGTCAGATAGAATAGAGGTTGCGGAAATTGCAATCACAATACTGAATTCATTTGCATGAATACTGGTAGCTGCTATTTTGCTGCTTTCAGTAATTTTTCTTAAGACGGAATGCGGTTTCCAGAAAGGCTCATGGAAGAAGTGGAGAGGAAGCAGAATTCAAGCCAGTGTCACAGAGCTAGCCAAACCATACCTGGAAAAAATAGGAATAAAATTTGACTCTAAGATCAGGCCATTCAGTGCACCTAGTTGCATTTTGAGAATCATTAGTTGTTTCATGCACTTACTTCTATGGGGAAGGGATAAACGGGTAATGTTTGAGGTGACCAGTAGAAATGAGAAACTGCACCTACTGACATACTTACACTGGATAATAGGAGTGAAGCCATCTGTATTTGCCTGGTTTTTCCATGCCATTTCCACATTGATCTTCCTCTTCCTGTCTCTGGAAAGCATAAGGAGAAACACTCAGAAAAAAGTCTCAATGCAAATAGTGACCATGCTGTTGTCAGAGAGGGAGCACTTTGTTTCCCTCTGTCTCGACAAAAGTCCAAGAAAGCATTTCTACTCTAGTGGTTGTGGTTCCCTTCTTTTGTGCCAGATTTGCTCATACTTCATTTCTTTTGTTTAAAACCTGTAGGTCATCTGTATTACACAATTTTGGTAACCCCAAATAGTAAATTCAAATCACAAACCCTCAAAGCAGTTAATAAAACCACCGCAACAGACCTCCTACTGAATTGTGCCAGAGCTCCTGAGGAAAATAATTAATCTCAAACCTACTTATTTCAAAATTGTTCACTCACTGAACAAATGTCTGGAAAGAGACCTTCCTGAAATAATTACCTAGTTCACAGATTATGGTTCTGACTGAGAAAAGTACTTAGCCATAATGGAGACAACAGGCCACTTTTCTTATAATTTTCCTAGTGCAGATTCCCCAAAGGGAAGAGTTAAGCATACAAGGCAACATCACTGAGAAGATTTATTATTATTATTGGTAATGTTTTTATTTTTTAGTGATATTTAGGAGCTTGTATAAATCTGGTTCCCAGCTTGCTAAACATTTTGTATGCAAATAACAAAGAGATTGGCTCTTCCTTTACAGGATTTACATGATAAATAATGGGATGAGTAGTCCAGCAAATTAATGAGCAGCTAAGTTCTCTTTGCAGAAAATTAAAAAAGGATTAGAAATATTGTGATGCATTGACTAGATGGGTTTCCCTAATTTTGAAATCTGCATATTTTAAGTTTTTGAAAATACTTTTGGAAAGTAAAGTTCAGTTCCCTCTTACAAATTTACAGCAGAAATATAGAAAGTGTGGTTCATGGGTGGCTGAAAGTATGCAGAAAAGATAGACTAGGTTGCAGCCTAGCAGAGAAGGTTTAAAACCATCGTGCAACGCCTCTTTGCTCAGTGGCAGCAGCTTTGAAGATGAGCAGTGTGACATGTGACAGTATCCCACTGGCCAAGGTGTCATGCCACACACTGGTGCTGACAGTACTGACTTGGAAAAGATGCTCTGTCAAATGCAGTCTTAGGGGCATTGGCCTGTATTTTTATGCTGGGCTTGCCTACAGGGACTATAACTGAGGGTAGTTCTTTTATCTGGCTCAGCTGTTCTGAAAATAAATTGAACTACACCCCAGAAAACATTTCAATTTGAAATATTTATTTGTAGGCAAGTGAGCTGTGAAAATAGAAATCTCTTGATAAACTCTCCCTGCTGTATCAACATCGATGGCACACAAGGCAATTTCTTGCTGTGCTCAGTTCTTTCACGGGAAACAGAAAATCACAGCAAAACATTCAGTTTGTCTTTAAAGCACAGCACTAATGATCTTGTTACAAGTTTACATCTGACACAGGAGCAATTTCATCTGTGTTTACAAATGTTTTCTTCCTCTTGCTAAATAAGCTTAGCAGTAACTCCTTTGAAATTTAACAAGAGGCTTGTAGCAGCATACTAACTCTTAATTCAGATGATCATTTTTTGAATGTTAAAATTTCAAAACAATTAGCTTAATAATGATTTTTCATATAGCTTCCATCCTCAACAGGTTAAGTGCTCATTACATCTTTGTATTTTCTATTGATCCAGCAGCTACTACACCAGTTTATCCCATTTTCCTTGTTACCAACAGCACCCACGAGCCTGAATTTATTGGAACAGTTAAATGACATTTAATGCACTGTAGCTGGGAAATAGAGCCAGTAGACAAACCTAATGGAGACAAAATTAATGGAGTTTGTTTGAATTACATCTCACAAAGCTCAGTGATATGTTCCATGGTATTCTCATACCCAGTGACAGGTGGGATAGTCTAATACCTTCTGAGCTGAGTACAGTTCTGGTCTGTTTGCTTAAAGAACCCATAGTTTCAGTCATTGTTTTCCTTTATTTTTGAAGAAGCTTAAAATTTTAAACCAGTCATAAACAGAACTAGCAATCAGCAAAATTGTTCAGGAATGTAAAGGCAATTTTGCTTTCAAAGATCTGAGGAAACAGCAATGCATTGGCCCAATTTCTGAATAAATCAGAATAAAATTAGTTGAAAAAGTCCTTCCAGAAACATAAACCAACACTGGTATAAATGAGGGTGGCTCACCTATTTTCTGTGGAGTTACATAGTTAAAAACTGAATTCTGTCTGTTTATAGAAGTTCTCCCATTTTGGAGAAGTAGGAAAAGCCCCACCCCAGAAGGATATTTTCAAATCTTTGCTGAGAAGCAAGAGAAACTAATTCAAAATCTAACTAGAGTAAACAGAATTATTTGATCTCAGATGTTCTGATTTAAATTGCTGATGATTACCTTTGGCTAGGATTTGATATGAGTTTGAAGAAGGTTGAACAAACCTAATCTACCAGATCTTTTCCAATTCAGCTCGTTGCTCTTCTTTTATAATTCAGCTGGCAGTCACATTTGAGAACTCTTTGCCTTCTGAAAGGTGTGAGGCAATATTAATGTCTTGTCACATTCTCCTGTAGATAAACAGATGCAAAATGAAAAAAAATCATTTTGTCCCACGAATAAGCTAACAAAAGCTGTCAGTTGGCAGGAGATGAGGAAAACTAGTTCCTCCGCAGTAACTCCTTCCATTTCTGCTAGGAATGTGAGTAATGAAACAGTTATGTCGTGGTTTTAGCTATAGGAAGAGATGATTGTCCACCTTATCCTTGGTACCATCAATGAGAAAACAAATCTCTTAGAAGGAGTTCTGCTTGTAAATGTAGTAATAGCAGTATTAGCACAGTTCTTGCTGGTTTGATAGAGGAGGACACATAATCAGGCTCTGTTGCTAAGGCTCAACATACGCTGCAGTTAGTAAAATCCTTTGCAGGGATGACAAAAGCCTTTCTTGAATGCTAACTATCAGTGCAATCATGGCACTCTTACTTTGTAATAGGCCTTTTCATTCTCATGCTCTACATTCATGAAAGTGGATTGAATCCCTCTCTCTTGCACAGGGGCAGGTTTGGGGCTCCTTGCTGGTGCTGTAATGGGGAGACTGAAGACAAATCAACTGCAGGAACTTTTCATTTTTATGATCTGGTGGCACAGAGTTACTTGTCTCTTCTTTCATTATTGAGCTGGATGAAAGAGGAACTATTGCAGCCTCCATGGCATTGCCTGCCTACATCCTTTGTCACTGAGCCTGAAAAGAATACGTTATTGAAGTCAACAGTTGTCTTGCATTGTCAATCAGTCCTGGCAGTCTCTCCTTTCGAAGAGAGTCAGAACTGGAGAGTCTCCTTGCACCATCCTGCTGTCTTTATTCACTAGTAGTGTTCTGCAGAGTTGTCAGGAGAAGCTGCAAGTGATGTTGGAAAACATATGGGAGACCTCACTTAGGATTCAGCTCTGAGCTGAATGAGATGACAGGGCTTGATCCGCATGTCTCTGAAAATCAAATAAACATATCCCTTGGATCATCTGTCATTGAGAAGTAGGAAAGACTTGTCCAAAAATATTTAATCTCTTAAAAAATCTCTATTATCTTTACTTCTGCAATTATTTCCTTTCCTGTCACATAATTTTGGAAAAGGGTCCCTGCCTATGGCAGGGGGGTTGGATCTAGATGATCTTTAGGATCCCTTCCAACCCAAACTATTCTATAATTCTATTCTATTACATGTGCTCTCCGAGTAATAATTCTCCTGAAGACATCCAACAATAATGGTATCTGAGGTCTTAGCATGAAGTTCCCTGGTCCTTTTAAGGAACTTAGTCCTATGGGATTTAGAAATGTCCAAAGGAGAATTTCAGTCATTTTTTTACAAGTATAGAGAAAACCAGTCTTTGAGAAACACATCTCAAATTAGTATCATTTGAAGCTTGGCAGGTATTAACAATATAATCATCTTTCCCACAATCAGCTATTGTATATATACAAAGTATAAAGCTACTTTTTTCTCTCTAAAGGAAAGACAAATATCATCTCTATGGATACATTTCAGGTTTGCATTCCAAAGTCATTCACTGTTACCTTTGGTTGAAATACCAACAAATGAGGTTGTAAGAGTATATATCTTTTCTGTGGTGTCTCAAGAGCAGCCCTGCTTAATGTTAGAACTGTTTCAGTGTGGCTCTCTTAGAATAATTCTGATGTTTATATAAGAAAATCCTTCTAAAAATGGCACAGAACTTCAGTGCAGTCTAGTACAGTAAGATATCCAAGTTCAGAAGGTAAATTTAATGAAGACATTAAATAGCTATCTGATCCTAGTAAAATAGCATGCAGATTTTAAAAAGATGAAGATCCTCTTAGTTCCTTTTTGTTTTCCACTTTGAACAGTTGAAGCTCTTGGCTTATAGTGTTTTTCCTGCTTTAATTTCTATACTATTAAAACCCCTGGGAACTATTGGCAAGTCAAGAAAATCAGAATGACTTATCTGTGGCATTCAAGGTGACTTTTTCAAAGAATGGTGACAAAATATCTAGCAATCACTGTAAATCTATGTTGGCTGAATTAGAAAATAGTTTCCAGTACCAGGAACTTGGCAGGAGTTTGACCCAAATTATTTCAGTGCAACCTCAGTGATAGGAATCAAAAGCATATCCATCAAGCAAAGGGATGAATTACTTGCTACAGGCATTTTTCTCTGGAGTTTTTCTTTTGAATGGTTCACCATCAGTTCAAACACAACTTAACTATTATGTTTACTTCCCATAAAAGTATATATAATATAAATAAAAAAATAAAAACTTATGTTGTGAATATAAAAGTACAGACTCCTGCCTTTCACAATGGTATATTTCTCCCACTTGTTGGAGAGGACCTGCTGTCTGTGGAATCAGTAATTAAACTGTATGGTGCTGTCTGTGCAATCACTTATTGTTATCTGTCCCATTCGCTTATCTGTGTCTCCCCCAAAGCTTCAAGTGGGGACAAGAGAACAACTAAGTGTTCAGTGAGATGATATTTATGTGTCTACCACTAAAGTTTATGAAATTTTTGTCCTTTCACTGGCACCATTACTCATTCACACCAATCAAAAAACAGTCCATCACATTTAAGAAGCAGGACATGGAATTCACACTCCCATATCAGGCTCTTTCTGCTATAAATGCATCCCTTTCTGCACTTTAGCTTGTTTTCCTTTCAACTCTTCTGTTGAAGTGGTATTTATGTGTTTTGAGAAAGTGATTTTATCAACTCTGTATAGCTTTTTATTACCATCACTTCCAAACACAGATGGTCCTGTCAATTTAGGATAGACAGAGTTTACTTGAATTACAAATATAAGGAAAGTTATGTGACTATTTTTTCATCTTTATTTTGAAGTGCTACTTTCTTAAAGCCAATAGCAAGCTGGAGATTATCCTAAAATAATTGAAGATGTCTGTGTGTAAGTTTCATTAAGTGATTTGTTAGAGAGGGATATTCTATCCCAACTTTATGGTCAGTACAGTATACACCTAATTTATCAAAAAAAGGAACTTTTTTATTTTTCTTTGCTCATTCAGGCCTGAATGTAGTCATGGGAAAATTTTTTAATAAGGATTTACCTGAGGAATAACTACTTAACAGCAAGGCAGGTTAAGTTGACAAATAACTAGGGAAAAGTGCTGGAATGTGTAGGTCATTTGAACAGGAATCTTTTGTATATATATACATTTTTTTTTTTGTATCCTTATTTTAAATTTTTGAAAAAAAACCCTTGAATTTTGACAAAATTGTCCTGCAAGGTAGACGTAGATATAGATATCTTCTCATTTCAAGAAAGATGTCTTGCTTTTGGTGATATTAGCTTATTTTTATCTGCTCTTCAGATCTGGTCTTGCTCATTTGATTTTACATGCTCTATTTGTGAACCTACAGACTAGAAAGCCAATGGTATCATGGGTTTCATCGTAAGAAGTGTGTTCAGCAAATTGAGGGAGATGATTCTGCTCCTTTGTTGTGCTTAGGTGAGACCCCACTTGGAGTACTGCATCCGACTCTGGAGCCCTCAGCATAGAAATATGTGGATCAGTTAGAGTGGGATCAGCTGTGATTGAAAGTCTAGAGCATCTCTCCTGTGAGGCTGAGAGAGCTGGGTTTGTTTAGCCTGGAAAAGAGAAGGCCTTTCAATACTTAAAGGGACTTTAAAGGGAACAGACATTTTAGCAGGGCCTGTTTCAAAAGGACAAGGATTAATGATTTTAAACTAAAAAATGTCAGATTTAGAGTAGATATAATGACTTTTTTTTTTTTCCTATAAGAGTTGCCCAAAGAGACTGTAAATGCATCATATCTGGAAGCATTCATGCTCAGGTTAGGCAGATTAAGATGTCTTCTTTTCCTAAGGGAAGATTGACGAGATGGCCTTTAAAAGTCCCTCCCAAGCTGGAATATTCTATGATTCTACCCATTTTACTATTCTAACTTTTGCAAAATACATATCCATGTCATCATTGCATGCCAGTTGCAAAACAGACATTGTTTTATCTTTTCTTATGCTGAAGTCTGGAACTTGCCAGTTGTAGAGAGTCAATGAGATGCTGAAACAGGTGAACATCAAATGAGTTTACCTTTTTCATATTTTTGGCATTTTCCTAGTCTACAAGAATGTAAAGGAATTTGTCATGAGTTGTGAAAATGCTGGGTTAGTAGTGAAGCCATCCTCATGAGCTCCTGTATTCCCCCTCTGGTCCTACTGATGCAGCACTAGTAATGCTGCTTTGCAAAGCAGTGGCAGCAGTTGTTCATGATTGAATTCCATCAGGAACAGGGCAGTCGGTGCTTAGACCCTTTTGCTCAGCAGCAGTTTAGAAATGATGGTGGCACTCAAGTGTAAAGGCATAGCAATGGAGGGGTTATGGGAATCTGATCCAGATTCCAATGGCTGAGGGAAGATATGCCAAAAATGATGACAATGATAATAGAAAGTCTACAATTTGTGGGGTTTGTGCTTAGGTTTGCTGTTAGCATCTATGCCCAACCAAATTATATTTACTCTGGCAAATTAGAGATTTGTGTGGGTATGACAGAAGGGAAATGCATGAAGCAGCTGTAGCAGAACTCCATGGATACACAATTTGTAGAACAGACTTTCCTGATTAGACTAAATGCAAAATAACTAAGTGCAAAATAATTTTCAAGATTAGACAAACCATAACACATGATCTAATGTTAGTACCCTGCTGAACTTTCTGAAGTTCATAAAGCGTATTGTTGGAACTAATTAATATGCTGCTTTTTTAATACTCCAAAGACCTGAAGTTATTAGTTTGATAATTAGACTGTGTTTCATATTTAGATATAAATTGGAGATGATTAGAAATGCTGAGGCACCATGCAGATCCAGTGTATACCATTTTTTAAGCTATTTAATGCATTTTAATGATAGCTGATAAGGTGCAAAGTGCTTTCTAAGCCAGATGGAGATGTACTTTTCCATAATAGGTTAAATCTTTAGGCATAAATAGATTTAATTTTTTCTACTTCAGTTAAAAGAAACTGAAAGCCTTCATATGATGCCACAATAAGTAATCAACTACTGCTGACAGCAACATCTCCTCTTGACTGGATACATTAGGCTTTTCTGGAATGAATTGTCATTTTGTATTTTGTGCTACAGTGAAAAAGAAAGGTGATTTTAACAATGCTACACTGTGTCAAATAGCTCTAGCTTCTCAATGTTCATAGGCTTATGTTGAGCTGTTTTTATCTTTTACTGCCACTTTCTGTTCCATCTTCTGCTACAAAAAGTTATAAAAAGTTATACAAAAAGCTCTGCTTGAGGTGTGTGTCTGTCAAATCTGACAAATATAAGTGACAGGATGGACATTCTCTACAGTAACTACAGCAAAAAGTTATAGACATTTTAAAATATAGCAACAAAGTTTTCAGAACCATTTGTGTGCTGTCTATTCCTGACTTGAGTTTTTAAAATTTTGGACACTCATCCCCTGCAAATCAAACCTTTCAATTATGTCACGTAAGGAAAGCTCCAGAGATGAAAGCAGTAAGTGTAACCTGGTGTTTCGGAAAATGTTGAGAAAATATTTTTATGCTTGCACTTCCAACTACTCCACCTGACACCGGTTTCTCATGTTTAGAATTTTGGATATTTTTCCGAAAGGCTATGTTACAAATCATTATGGGAAGAGGAAAGGAAAAGAAACAGTAATTTAGTGCAGTGTTTTTGTCATTTTTGAGGAGGTGAGAGACACCTTAATCCCTATGGATATCATGACACAGAGGAAAAGAAAAAATACTTCAAATGTCAAGTAGCTCAGTATTTAGAAGCAGGTCCCCTTTGGGTTGGTTTTTAATTAAAACTGCTACATGGGAAACTCCATTTACTAAAGAAACAGGTCATACATAGGCTGTTTTTGAGCAGAACATGTTCATCCTAGGGCTTTTTTGGTACGTATGATGAGGAGAAGCACTTACAGGCAAGTGTGAGAGACAGGGAATAAAAAAACCTAGCCCTGGTTTGAGTACTTTTTATGCTTGTAGAGGATAGTTAATGGAAAAGTTAAGTGTTATTTGGAGCTACACTGTAAGAATTATGTGATTAAATATTCAGAGTAAAGTTTCTTTTACCCTCTTACATGTGTGTATTGGTCAATATCATGCTTCAAGCATGCCAAGAAGACTAACAGCTAACTTCCTTAACCAGGTTTATTTAGCTGTGAGTGCGGTAAAATCCCGACACTTGTATTCTTGAGATCTTCATGCAAGAAACTGTCATTCCCCTCTTTCTCTGCACAGGTCAAATGAGAATGCATCGTCCTTGAATGACCATGTAAATAAAACCAAGTAGCATTTTCTACTCCTTATCATGATGGCATTCTTTGCACTAGTACATTGTGACTAAGGCTGCATATGTAACATGGTTGAATAAAGAAAAGGTTTGTAGTGGAAAAACAGTTTAACAGATATGTCTTGAGGAGAAGTCAATGAAATACAACTAATACAAACCCTTCTTTCACTGAACATGATCAGTTTTTATTGTGTGGATACTAAACTTTATGATGATAGCTATCAGTGGAAGTGTAGTGGTCAGTAACTATCAAGTTGTTGGGAAGAAATTACTGGAAGTATCCAAAATTATTGACTGTAGGACAGAATCTTGTATCTATGTGGTTATCCATAACTGAGGGAAAGAAAAAGAGTTTACACTCTGGCAAAATGTGAGCAGAAAGGGGTCATCTTCAGGAGCAGAAAGTTAGTGTGATTTGGGAGGTTGATATCTTATATAAAACAAGTAAGGAGTGACAGGTCATAGTCATTCAACACAGATGCCATACTTCAGTTTTGCTGTCTTACACCTTAAATGTTCTATTAAAGATGAGAGAAATTTGGAAGGGCAGTTTTCTCTTGAAATGGTTCTTGGTATTTTTTAGATTAAGATTGTTAGTACTTTGCCTTCATCTCCCTCTTTGTATCTGCGGTGCAAGATCACAGTGATGATTCAACTTTTTTACTTCTCTTTTTCCCTCTTCATATTTTCTTCAGATTTTGTAGCTTTTTTAGGTTCATTCATCTATTTACTTATTTATTTGGTGAAGCAAAAATGTTCAATTGAGCTGAATTGAATAATTTGCAATGCATGGCAAGAAAGAATTCCTTATCTATGATTTGAAAAAAACATTCTCATGGAGGAGATGTTTGTTGTTGAAATTCTTTGCTAAATAACATTTAGGAGCAGTTCAAAGTCACTGGTTAATGTAGAAAGTGCTTGTGTAAACATTGCAGAAATTTGCCAGCACTTATAGATTTATACATATATACATATTGACATCTCTATATTTATATTTGACAGATCAACTGCAAAATTATAAATCAAAAGTTTAGTTTCTACTTGTTATGGGCCAGTAAGTGGTCTTACAATGCTTGACATTTCATCTACATAGTAGTGAATGTTGTATGGAGAGAGCACAATCAGGAGTTGGCAGTGCCTACAAGTCTTTTGACTTCTGGTCAGTCCATTCAATGTCTCTGGTTTAAAATAACTATTAGAACTTCTTGTTAGCTGTCTAATTTAAAGATCACAGTATCGTAATCCTAATGTTTGATTAATGGAAAAAGAATTACAAGAATATTCTAGTACTATTAGTACTATTATTTGAAAAGCTTTTAATTTTCTTAAGATATCAACAAATGTTTAAGTGTGTAGCTTTTGAAAAACATAAAAGAAACTTCATTCAGTTACTTAATTTGTATAACTCATGTTGACCCATGGTGTTTTTTGGTCCTCAGTGGTGTAATTGATTCTTGCAAAATCTGAAATGTGAAACTTTGTTGGTACAGCAATAAAAAATCAGACCAGGCCAAGAAAAGAGATAGCTCTTCTTTTTAAGACAGAGTGTTGATCAACGTACTTCATTAGACCTTCTGCAGCAGAGTAGCAAGTGACAGAAAAGTCCAAATGGTACCTCTGGGAATATTGAGAGCTACCAACAAGAATGAAAACAGCTGTGAGCTCAATTTACACCCTTCAATTTCTAGTCATTAATATGCTTTGGTGTAGATGAGTAGGACAAAAGGACAAATATTCTTGTTATTATGGTGCTCACAGGGGAATATTATATACAAAGGCCCTGACTAATGTATTTTTGAAAATGCATATAAAAAGTTTCAACTATCCAAGTTTTTACAGTGAATCCTAAATATTCATGATGTGGCAGCTTTACTGCTTTTTTGTTCTTATGTTTTAATGAACTATAAGGGAGACGAGCATGGGGTCAGATCCCTACAAAAGTAGAAGAAATGTGATGGGGAGGGAATATTCCCTGCTT
The DNA here is from genome assembly GCA_013400935.1 of Turnix velox. Lineage (NCBI taxonomy): Eukaryota > Metazoa > Chordata > Aves > Charadriiformes > Turnicidae > Turnix > Turnix velox. The sequence continues at coordinate 155,419 of VZTY01023289.1, read as the reverse complement.
TGGTACCACGTGGATTTTGCACTTGGCATCACAGAGGGAATCACCGCACTGCACAGGGGCAAGAGCTCTGATGATGTTTTCTTTTCACCCTTCCTGATCCTTTGCTACTTGCACACGCAAACTAAAGATGATTCCCTTGTCTAAACAGAAAGAAACCCATTCATTGAGTCTGTCATCCCTGGTATATTCAGTCATGTGTTTAATCAGGTTTTTACTTCCATCTTGCTTTTTTGCAGCCTGACTGAAGCTGCAGAAAGCATTCAGTGATGTCTATAACAATGTGGAATTGATGCCTATTGGATTGGTGTCTCACCTTCATTCTTTTCAGTTTGACAGTTTATTGTGTTGCTTTCCACATTCTCTCCTGTGTGTATATTCCTCCTACATTTCTTTCTCATGTATATACACCCTTTTTACCCAAAACCAGCTGACAGGCATGTACAGTGAATATATGAAGGAACTGATAATTTCTATATATGCTGCATCTGATTCTCGTTGAGTAAGGATATTAAAACAAATTAGAACATTATTTAATGTGGTGTAAAATGACTGCCATGTGAGCAGTCAATTAGCAAGATAAAATTTTCAATAATGCCTTAAAGGTGAAATGTGAGAACTTCTAATTCAAAAAAGGGGGAAAAAAAGAAAATCCTTCTTGGTCCTCAAATCATTACCAGAGTATACAGGGGAGACGAGCTGGCAAGTAGATTTTATTACAGATGCCTTAAAGATCACTTCCTTGATTATGTACGGTTATTTGGGTGACTATCCTCACTAGCTTATGGTTTATTAAACTATAAGGGATACAAGCATGGGGTCAGATCCCTACAAAAGCAGAAGAAATGTGGTGGGGAGGGAATATTCCTTGCTTTGGTACCATGGGGATTTTGCACTTGGCTCTAGGAGGTCTGACTCAAAGGAGAGCACCACCAGTGAGTGCAAAACTTACGTCTCATCTTTGGGCACTAGCAACGACCTTTCTGGCTTCAGTATGAGACAGGGCTCCAAATACAGAGGTGCAAGCAATGGATGTCAGTTGTCCTAGGACTTGTGACAGTCAGACTCTTGCCTTCAGTGTTTGTGATAGGGAGGGAAGTACAGGTGCTCACCATCACTCACTGCTGCATCTCTAGAAGGTGACAAATGTGTAGCAGTCATACTATCAGCTGAACTTTCTGTATTTATGCATCAACATTTTTTATTTTACATACAGATCATACCATAGGACCAAACAAAAATACTGTCTGGGAGCTTGAATTAAATGTAATCTGGAAGATCTAGCTGTTTGAGTCTAAACAACATGCCAGGTTTGCACATGGAATACACTGATATGATTTTAACAATTATTTAGATGGGTATGCAGTCTGTTTTCTGAAATATCAAGGTGGCTAAATGCCTTCTAACATGTAACCTTAAAATTTACTTTTTTCTATGCTTAAACCATTGTACAAGCTAGTGAAAGAGGGAGATGATATACTGCTTAGGTGAATTTACAAAGATAATCCAAAGTGCAGACTCACCCCCCATCTCATGGTGTTTGGTCAGCCCTTGCCAGAGCTGGAAAGCTGTGACTCTGCTTGAAATACAGGAGTATTAACTAGAAGTCTACTTAGGAAAAGGACTACGAAGAGAATTCAATATTTTAATTTTACTTGGCTCCTGTGGTATTTAACCAGATCTCAGCAGAAACTGTTTCTGAGGTGGTAGCGATTTTTTTCAGCAGACTTGTTTTTCCAAAGACTCAGAGATTTTAATGCTACCCTAGCCCTAAAGAGGACTGCATACAAAGGCCTCACAATTTAATGATATAGTTCCTTTTCTAAGTCCAGTAGCTTTTTTCTAATTCACAGCATGTGTCTTAAAATGCATTTGAGGATCTGTAAAGAAAAGGGCTTTGTTCTGAGGTTCTTATATACATGTAAATAACATAGGTATGTTCTTTTTAATAGTGTACATGCAAGTTTTTATTCAAAGTTTTGTTTAGTTGCTATTCTAATGCATACTTCTGGTGTTCAGAGAAGATTTTACTCCTTAGGAATAAACTCAAGTCCTAAACACAGCCTGTCTGATGAAGAACACACTTAACTTAAAAACAGTAATTTCTTTCCCATGTGCAGAATAATTTCAGCAAATATTTTCTGTGTAATGGATGCACAGCAAAGTACAGCAGCCAAAGCCATTGCTAATATCTCATCCATACAATATTACTGTTTATTGTAACATAGACTCCAAAATGTGGTGGAAATGGTACAGAAGGATGAAGAAAACATCTCTGCTTGAAGAAACATAAACCCTAAATAGGTGGTGTACAAATAATGAGACATAGAACCCAGCAAATTGTAAATAAATCAGTGGTAAACTTCAATTTTAGTCTTGTTGGACTTAAAAAGGAGGCACTTACTGGCACTGCTTGTGTCCAAGCTTCACAGTCCAAGCTAAGGTATAATGATAGTGAATGTGTGTTCATGTGTAAAGTGGTGGAAATGCAAAGTGTCTGTACAAAATGGATGGATTTCTTTCCATACTGACTGTAACTTCTATAACATCTAGCATGTTGCCTCTCCTTTGTAAATGAAGTTGTGAATTAAAAATTTATTACCTAGATTGACAAGCAAAGTGCTTCCTGAACATAAGACTTGCAGCCAATAATGTATGGTTGTTTTATCTCTTTGACCTGGTCAAGAGATCAACAGCACCTGCCTGACTTAAGAGAAAGGTTTGGACTCTGGGGCACCAGCTGTGCATATGCAGTTTTTTATTATCTGGTCTTTTTTTAATATCTGATCTCCTCCTCTGTGGCAGCATCAGGCTGCAGAAGCACATGCTTGTAAATCTATTGCAGGCATTATTGTACATGGTTTGTAGAACATACCATTTGTTGTAGTATGCTTCTTTGTCTGTAGAATTTGATTGAATGTGTTGTCATATCAGGAAGCTCAGGAAGTCAATTGTTATAGTGATATTCCTGTAAAATACATGAGGACTGAGCCAAGAGCTGCCTTCTTCCAAGATGCATTTCAACACTTCTGTCTGACAAATCAGATTGAATTGCTTTTTGTAAGTGCCGCAGCTTGAATTTCCTTCCACCCTGACTTTAGCTAAACTATGAAGGCAAGGGCATACAAGATCCAGTCCCAAAATGTAAGGCTCAAAGTATGAGAAAGTGGAAAGAGGCAGAAGAAGAGGAGGATACGCTTCGATAGTTATCATCATGCAGCCCTTGGTCCTCTAAATCTGTGCAGAATATATGTGACTGAAGTGTTAAGAAAACTGCCCTTGGAACAGCAGGGGCAACTCAAGTGTAACCTGTAGAGAATTATGAATGGAAAAAGCAGTGCCTATTGAAATATACATAATTGTTGCCAGGCACCTGGTGGTTTCATTCCTTGTAACCATAAAAAACACATTCTAAACTGACTACAAACAGAAGCAGCAGGTAGATACACCATACTAGCTTGTAGGAAAAAGATTAAACTAGATCTGATGAGGATATCATTGAATGGGCTTCATGTGTCATTGTATTATCAGTATGTAGTGCAAGAGACTGGAGTGCAGACCAGTACCAAAAGTTGTGTAATTCCTTTATCGCATCTGAATCAGAATCTGATGGAGAATATGTGTCCGTTTGTGAAGTCCTGAGCAGTGGGTCATATTAAGGCTTCCAATTTACAAACCATCTGAAAATCATGAAACTGCTTTCTGTGTCTGCAGTTGGGTCCTCCTGGTCATTGAATTTGGCATCTGAGATAGAGCTTTTGCAAAGTGTATCTAGGCCAGGGTAAATTTTACATTCTGTGCTGTATGGACTTGCTTTAGTGGGCACAGTCGCTTCTGTAGTGCAGTACAGAATTGCTTCATCTTATTTAGTGTTACATGTCTAAGCAATTCTGGTGGTAGGCTTTTTTGATGACAGGATCAGCAAGTTCTTTTACAGAAGAAGATGTTTCTATCTTCTGCTAATAATTACTTCATAACTTTGTATTTAGAGCAAGTATGATGAGGAAGAATCCTATTAATGATGCATAAAATCTTTGCTTTCTTAGTCATTGTTTATGGCAGAAACACTCTCTGACTGGAAGAAACCACCTTCACTTGGGCCTAATCCAGAAGGCCTTACTATATTTTTATGCAGCTTTTCTTTAATTTTTTATTATTTTTTTACTTCAGGGAAATAATTAAAGCTGTTTACAAATTTCACAATATGGCTATTTTGGAGTGAGAAGAATATTGCATTGCTGAAACTGGTTTTCCACCAAACACAGGCTGCAGTTTCCCTCACAAATGAGATGCTGATTTGGCTATCCACGCAAAAGTAATCAGGTGATAAAGTTCCCACTTGGAGTGTGTGAGATCCTATCAATACCTTGATTCGAACTTATCAGAGTGAAAGCTTGTACTTTGGTCCTCTTTGTTCTGGGGAAGTACCCTGAACACAGTCCTATTTATTTTATTTGTGGAAGGAGGAATAACGGGTAGGTAAAAAAAAAAAAAATTCTGTTTTATTGAAAACTTATGAAAAGTCCTTTTTCCCTATTTACCTTCAAATTTTGGTCAAATTTGAGTGGAGGTAAGACTTCGCATTTAACTCCATCTTTTCACCCACTTCCCACACATATGTATCATACCCTGCTGCTTTGTAGAATATTTGGGCTCTTCCAGTTTCCTCCCTTTGTACTCCTAATCTTGTTTATAACTGTATGCCAATGAAGAAACTGTACTTATAATTAGTAATAATGATGGGGGTAGGTATTAGCCTGTCAGACAGACCTTTCTTTTGTTTCTATTTCTGTGTAACTTTCAGAAGAATGTTTTTTTTTTCAGTAAGAATGATAGAATGTATTGTAAGTGTGTTAAGAGTATCTTATCTGAGTGAGAGAAAAACAAAGATGTTCTTTGAGGGTGTTGATAAAGTGTAGACAGCTAGCTAATGTAAGCTGGCAAAATCCTTTTCCTTTAAATGGAGCTAAGCCAGTTTGCGCCAGCTGAACTTTTGCTGCAACTGAAGTTTTTTCTTGCTATATGGTTCTCCTGATCTTAAAACGATGAAATAATCAAGCCTGAATTTTTGATGCTACATAACAGAACCTGCACATTTTTTTTTCAGTGCATGTACATATCTGCTTTACCTGGTCTCCTTGATTCTGTGTGCTGATTGCAGAGAGATCATCTTTACAAGGGATGATACAGTTTTGGCCTTCTGCACACACCTCATTTCTACCCTCTGCAATCGAATTTTCATCAGAGCTGACAGGTGTGAGTTAGATTATCTTTCATTATCAAAAATAGAACAGACATCAGTTTTAGGATCATCAAACAGCTACTCTGCAGAAGTTACACTGGGATTTTACTATCTTGTGTTACTGCACTCTAGTGACCCAAAAGCAAAATGGTTTGTTTTGCCATAAAGCCACTCAGCGTCTTCTTTCTGCATTTCAGCTCTGCTGAATGAAATCACGGGTCTTATTTAGAGCTCATCTCTATTGAGCAGATCACTGTCCCCAGGCAGCTGCTGTTTGTAAAACAGCGGTGCAGTAAACAAGACCTCAACTTTTAAGCTGCAGTCCAGGGACTGTGTCTGAGGGAAAGGTCTCTTTGTAGCCTGTGCTGTTGCCAAGGTAGGAAGGCAGGCAGGGGGATTGCCCTGGTCCCTTTTCCAGTTACCCAGGCACAAAAACAACTGAAGAAGTATTTCCTTAAGGATTCTTCCCTTGAAGGAAAGGGCTTAAAAAAATGTTTGCATGGCAGAATAGTTGTTGGAGAGACAGAATGACAGTGAGATGTGGGAGAAAAATCACAGATGTCTCCAGTGGATCTTTTGTATCATGTCTAAGTCATGGGGGCAGTGGAGCTTTTGATTAAGCCTTCCCAGTGGAACTGCTTTCATGTGAAGTTTAAGGCAGGTGCCTGAGCACAGCTAATACCTAATTTTCAATTTCTTCTGGTAACATAGCACCCGGAGGAAACTAGAAAAAACCCCTAGCTTCTTAGAGTAGTAGTTTTCATTGGTATCTCTCACCTACAGAGACACAACATATTGCACTCCTCCAGCCTCTGACCCTACTGCAAACCTTTACTGTTTCCCTTCTCTTTTCTACTGTATCTTTCTAATTTCTACTGAGGATAAATAGATGGTGCTTCTAAGGACTGTCAGATACCCACTGAAGAGCTGTGAATGAAAGGGCTTTGTTCGTGATTATTCCATTACTTGCAATGGGCTTTGAAAATATGTGTTCTGTTTCACTCTTACACGTTTCTACTTTGTTCAGTACTTCAACCGAGCCCCATTATAGATGTTTCTGACCATCCTTTCCCTAATCTTCCCAGTTTCTTTTTTACTTTGCAGAATTTATATTCCTTCTCCTCCTCATCCACAGCTTCTTCTAGTGGAGCCTTGTGACAAAGAAAGAATTTTGGAAAGAATTCTTTTTTTCTTTGTGGAATGAAAATTAATTACTTTTCACAAGCATTTTACTTTCTCTTCACTCACTGGAGTTATTTGTTTGAAAATGGAGAACTTAAAAAAATTAGATCCTGATAACTATAATGAAACTGATAGATGCCCGTGTCTTACACTGAAATGGTATGGGTTTGGCCTGGAAAATTCTGTGTTGGGTCTGGAGATGTCATGTCATGAAGAGCAGATGAAAGCAGGGTTGAATGCTTTGGTTTTTTTTGTATGTCCTCTAGAAGTTTTTTCACAATGCTACAGAATAGCAAATAGCATATACAGAATATATAAATAACGAGGAGAATATGTGCTTTATTCCGGACTGTTAGGGTTTGGAGAACAAATACATTCTTCTTTCTTTTAGCCATTTTGATCTAGAGCCTCCTCTCTCTTCCCTAATCTGCCCAGTCACTTGGCTGGTTTTAGAGAGACCTGTGAGCTATCTACATACTGAAGATTGTTTCCCTTGTTCTTTATATAATTTCTGTAATTTTGTTTGCTCTATAGGTTAACTATTATTTTCTGATCTGATGATCTTAGCTTCAAAATATCAGGGGAGTGCTCCTAGATGATGTTGAGAGAAGATTTTTTTTCCCCTTACTGATCTTTCAAATAACACTTTTTCTCCAGTCTGTGGATGTGATGATGTGACACAGCAGTGATAATGTGCAGGACTGTAAGAAAACCACGTTAGAAATGGTTTGTCTAACCTATTTGATAGACTATTACATATTACCTCTTTTCAAATAATCCACAAAACACCAAGGTAGTATTCATGGGGAAAAATCCAATTGACTCAATTTTTCTGGGTTATAAACAGTCTAATCATGCACAGACAGTTATTTAGATCACACAGCATGGTTTGTAACCAAAAAACCCCAGTCTTGTCCCCTAAATAGCAATAACAACAGTAGTGTGTAATGTGTAGGTTTCCCCATTGTATACAGGGTCAAACTCTAATCTGAACTCAGGTTAATCACTCTGCTTTAATTCTTGACATCATAAAGAGTTTGCCCTCAAAGTGTATTTTTAGTGCATTCTCAATATAACCCTCTAGTCTGAATCCCTTCCTTAAATTTTGAAAATACAGACTTCAGTTATCAACAATTTGGTTATCAGCTTTTGAAGAAGTGGTACAGCAAGATGAACTCTTCTGAAGTAAATATCATCCTTGAAAATCACTTCCTACACAGTTTTATACACAAGGTGAGAGCTTTCCGAACGATGGAACCAAACTAATTAGCTTTAGCTATATAACACTTCCCATTTCACTAAAGTGACAGTTGAAGTGAAAGGCAGGCTCAGGTTCTGCATTACTGTTACATTATTCTGCACCTCTGGAGGAGTCTCAAGGGTCAAAACCAATAAATATATATGCTGTCAAAGGAAAAAATGGGCAGAACTTGCTGCCTATTCAAAGTTCCTAATATAATTTTGCACTTTGACCCATAAAATTAGAGTTATTGGCAAACCGTAAAGGGATACATGCTCGGATATATTCTGCTGCTGATTTAATGTTATTGCTGCCCTTACACAGTTAATAAGCATAGTTGTGGGAAATAGGACACTGTTGCAGCCAGAATCTTAAATAAATAGCTCCTGTCTACCTACTACAGTAGGTATTTGATGTGTGCTGCCTTCAGAGCTGGTCTAGTGCTGACTATAGGGGAAGAAACTTCACCTGCAATTACTTCCTTATTCCTTCACCAGCTTTATACACTGAGCATGACATCACATGCTATGTTATATTCCTTTGGACAGCTGGGGTCAGCTGTCTCTATTGTCTGTCCTCCTAGCTTTTTGTGCACCCCCAGCCTACTTACTGGTGGGTTGGTGAGAGGAACAGAAAAGGCTTTGATTGTCTAACAGTAACCAAAACTATCAGTCCCTTCTCAACACCACTCTCATCACAAATCAAGAAAAATGCCACACATCAGCTTCTAGCAAGAAAGTTGACTCCATCCCAGCTAAAACCATGACACCTCTGAAAACTACTGTGAAAAAAAAAATTGTGTTGTGTGCTAACTACAGAAGTCCCTGCAGTGCTAGCAAGAAGGAATGAGAGAATGATGCAAAATTACGAGTTGAAGAATTACTAATAGTGAACTTTTGAAGGATATGCACTCATTCTCCACTGTGTTGTGTGTGTATATATAAAAATAACTGAATACTAATAATTTGGAGTTTGTGTGGTATGATTAATCTTAGCCATCACACAAGTCCTGAAGGACAAATAAAGTGTTCTTTGACAGTCACTTCTGTACAGAAAATTCATTTTTATAGGCACTTCTTGACTAGTTACATCCCCGAATAGAAAATAACAGAAGCAAAAATGAACTAGAATATATCTAGAGTCACATAACAGTCTCATTCAGAAAGGTACTATGTAGTTCCGAGGGGAACTATTTCAGAGGTGATTAGATGGCTGAAGGTTTCCTGATGGTGAAAGAAATTTATTTTTTTCTTTTTTAATACATGAGAACAAAATATGTCTAGAAGAATCTAACATCCCACATATTTAAAATATGTTCATAAAGTCCAAAAGCCAAACAGTAAAGTGACCTGCACAGCAAAGTACAGGTCTGTACTTTAAAGTAGAAGATGGATGATGGGCAGAGGAGTTAAAGCTCAAAAATGATACAGGGTCATTTTGTTTACCTGTAACTGTTTTGTAGGTTAGACAGAGAGCACTTTTATACCAAGGCCTATAATCAGAGGACAAGGTACATTGATTTTAAACTACAAAAGGGTAGATTAAATACTAGGGAAGCAAATCTTTACTGTGAGAGTAGTGAGGCACTGGAACAGTGGCCCAGAGAAGTTGTGGATGGCCTATCCCAGGAAGTGTTCAAAGTCAGGCTGAATGAGACTTTGAACATCCTAATGTAGAGAAAGATGTCCTTGCCTGAACAAAACTGTGTAATTATTGGTCAACTTGGTTAAAAACTGAGCACTTCATTAACTATTTTTTTAAGAATAAAGGAAAGGAGTTAATGGCAGGCTAAAGATGATAGCACTTCTCAAAATTTATTCCAATGAGATTTGGTTTGAATGGAACCTAGGAACCAGTTATGATTTATTTTTAACTTTTCCTTAAGCATCTTGTCATAGTAAAGGCCAGGGTGAAAAAAAGGAAGACATTAAGCCTTGTCTTACATTCATCAGATTGTTACAGGTTGTTCTAGAACAGGGAGTAGTAGCCCTCTCAATAGAGATATAATTGCTGTATTACTTTTGAAGACAGTTACATAATACATAGCTACTTTACTGGCAAATATCTTAAGTCCCATTTGCAAAGAAACTATGAAATACCTACATAAGACAAGCTTCAAATTCACTGACTTGCTAGAAACAATTATTTTGTCACACAGAATGTTCCTCATCCCTTCCTCTCAGATGAAGGGGTCTTGTGTTGCAGACACTAGTTGCCTCTCTTTTTTTTCCCTCTCCCATGGGAATGAACAAGCTTTTCAGATGTCTCCTTGCTTGATTTACACTGCTTCACAGATGCCAGACATACTCTTCCTCAAATCAGTTGTCTAAATGATTAACATAATTAAATGTAACTCAGTGTAATTGTTCCCAAATTGTATTTAGCCTCGGGGCTGTTTTAGCTTGGAAATTGACCTGATATTTCCAACCACACCTTTTTTTTTTTTTTGTCTAAATTTAGTTTGGATATGATTATGTCAGTTGTTCTCCTTTTTTTTTTTCTTTATGAATGAGAACTCAATATCACTTTAACTTATTTAATAGACTTATAAAAACACAAGATCAGAGGTAGTGGGCTCCTCAATAGCACAAAGTCCTTTTCCTCTGAGCAATGGATGGAGTTTATGATAAGACTGAGAGGAATTTACGTTATCTGATCAGCAGTACAGCAATTCATACAATGAAAATTATTGCTGCTTGTAGTCTTTAGAGCTAGTAAACTTATTTTTCTTTAGGTGCAGAGAACAGGAAGAACAGAACAGTTTCTAAATGTCTACAGTTGAATGAAATCATGGCTTCTAGATGAAATAGCATCTTAGATCATTTGGGGCCTATGAGAAAGATAGAGACTGTTTGCAGGTGTATGTAGCAATAGGACAAGGGGTATTGGTTTTAAAGAGAGAGGAGATTTAGGTCACATATTAGAAAGAAATCGTTTGCTGCATGGGTGGTGAGACATTGGAACAGGTGGCCCACAGAAGTTGCAAATACCTCATCCCTGAAAGAATTCAAGGCCAAACTAATTGGGGCCAAACTGGTCTAGTAGGAGGTGCCTCTGCCCAATGCAGATTGTAACAAGATGGTCTCTGAGGTGCCTGCCAACCCAAACTGTTCTATGATCAAGAACATCAATTTTAGATCAGTTACCTCAGTACTTGATCCTGCATTTTTTTCTCCTGTAGACACAATTGAACACTGACTGAGTTGTCCCTATTTTTCATAATTAGTTGTCTTTCAAATATGTTTCTGTTCCAGTAGTACCACAATGCTTCAGTAAGTCATAGTCCTCTTCTATTCAAAGCTGAACACAACTCTGCTGAGACAGAACTTGACATAGTGGTGATTTAAATGCAGAGTTAACGGCATTAAACTCTGGTGATTGTACCAGCTTATCGTGTAATAATACATGGAAGCAATTTGTGCAAAACCTTACATAGAACACTATTTTTGTTAGTGTAGCCATTTCAATTAGAGGCAGATGCAGTGAACTGAAATGGTTTAATTTATATATGCTTAAGCTGTGTAGGTACATGGCTCTCTGGACTGATGGAGCAAAGTATCTTAAATTGCAAAATTAATTAGAAGAACAGAGTGTTACATTTAATCTCATACTATAATATTGCTGAAAGTGAGCAAACTTAAGGAAGACTATGGAAGAATAGAGAGAAATAGAGACCAGAGCAAAAACTTAGAAGCTATTTGAACTTGCTTTCTACTAGTTAGTCAGTTAGTCACTATTTCCAAATCCATTGGGTTTTGGGGTTTTTTTGTATGCAAATGACAGTGCTAGTTATGTTGGATACCTGCTCAGTCAGGCTGGGGTTGTCTCACCAAGTGCTTCTATTTGGTGTTACCATGTAGATCTTGCATTCAATTATTTGCGGTAGTGTGGGGCATAACTCATATTCTGGGTGATTCTTCGTGCCACTGGGGTTGAAGAGGTTTCTTTATTTCAGCATAACAAAACTGAATTCTAATGAGAAAATTAATGTATTGGAAAATGACTCCAAATGGAATAAAATTGCATTTTGCTAACTAATTAAACTTAATTTATTTTTCATCCTTTAACATTAAAAATATAACTTCCAGATTTCTGGTAGTTTTTTGTTTTTGATGCCTTCGGTGGATGTATTGACACTCTCTATTTTACTCTCTCCCTATTCAAAAGATGGTTTCAAATGCAGATCCACTCTCTCCAGCTCAAAGATTCCTATACATCTCTTTCTATTGCCTGATTTCTTTGTGTCAAGGATTTTTGCTTTCCTTTACAATCTTTAGTGTTTTTATGCTGTAGATATTTTTTTAGACTCTTAAAACATGTAATGTAAGTCAACTCATGTTGCTTTTGTTAGTTCAACATTTTGTTACTTTTATCACAGCTTGCATTAGTTTTAATTTCATCATACAGCTATTTACTTGGGGTAGTAAGAATGTTGGAATCAGAAGAGCTTTTAAGAGATGGAGTAGTTCTGTGTCACCTCCTGGTCTACAAATGAGTGACCCTGGAAAATGTTCATGCTGAGCTACAAAGGCAGCAGGCATAAATCAGAAATGTACCTGACTTTCCCTTGTTACATCGTGAAATCAAGAGAAATGCATCTGAAAAAATTCATTGCTTTTACTCAGTTTAACATGCTGAAATTTGAATGTCTGTTCAATTATTGTCCTGGAACTCTGTCTGGGAGTCCTGTGAACAGGCTTTCTACAAAACGCTCCTTGTCTCAACTTTCTTATATGTATCATTATAAAAAAAATCCTTCATCATACTTAATTTTCTGATATCTTTCAACTATTTTCAAAAGTTGCAAGAGATGTGGTAGAGTTTTGAACAAAGACTGCTATCTGTGTACGTGACCTAATTTGTTGTTGAATGATGCTGATTGATGTTACAGAGAAGTCTGAGTTGAAGAGGTCTTTGAAACTTTTATTCAGTCTTCCAGTCTTCTCTTACTTTTCCCCATTTTATGTCCTGGCATCATTAAGTTAGAGAAGCAAACTACTGTGAATCAAATGTGATGACAGTCTGGGCCTCCAAGCTGGTCCCACCAATTTTATGGGCTTCCTGACACATCAGAAGAGATAGCCCCTAAAGTCTAGGAACTTGGCTGAAGGAAATCACCATGAATAAATTCAGACATAAATCACTATGTAAAATACAAACTCTATTGTATTATGTATCTATAAAGTCCTGAGAACTGATTTTCATCTTGAGGCTTTCAATCCCATACAGTGTCTTATAATTGACTTTGTAAAAAAGTAATTGAGACTTTCTTTGCTTTGGCTTTGATCTGGGAAATTTATGGATGTTTCTTGGACATGTGGCCTTTTTTGTATTACTTGCCTTGACCATTTAAGGGTTTCAACTTAAATGAGGTGTCATGCTCTTCAAAATGTCAGTGACTTCTTACAGAACTTACTTGTCTTTTCAATGCTTTACAGACTATTTCTGCAATTATAGAATTATACAATAAACTAGGTTGGAAGGGACCTTTAAGATTATCAAGTTCAACCATCAACCTAATGTTTCTCAGATTACTTTTCTAATGTCAACTGCTTTAATATGAAATGGAATATTACATATTCACAAAACTTTGCTGATCTCTCACCTAGCCTCTATTGCCACTTCAGGGACCCCTCCTGGAGGGAGCTGGGGATGTTTCGCTCCTTCCCTTCTCACTTTGCTACATGGTTGGGCCAGAGAGGCTTTACTCACAGAAATGTGCACAAAGTCTTCCCTTCCCTTTTTCTGAAATGTAAATTGCCTGCACAGTCCTCATCAGGTTCAGCCACAGTAGTTTTGAAGTGAAAAGTTACTACAAAAAAAGGTACTTTCAGGTAGTTCTGCCATTATTCCAGTCTTTCTATTTCCAATAAGATTATTGAAATGTCTAATACTTATCTGAGCTTATTCCATTTGATTCTTGGGATATTCAAGTTTAGGAGAACCTGACAGGGGGAAGGATGAAAAGGCTGTGTAAGTGTTTCACTCATCTTTCATAAATATGACAGTGTAATAAATGTAGCCATGCATGACTTGCTGCTTTAATTACTGTCCTGTTACAATATATGTAATGAGTGTAGATGGACAGGGTACTAGTTCAACTATTACCATGTATATTTAGCTGAGAATTTCTCTGAAATCAGCTGAAGATTTGGGCCTTTCTAACAAATAAATCAATAATTTATTGGAGCAGTGGTTAATTAAGGTGGAACATAGGTTAGTTAGTTAGCAAATGGTTTTTTATAATACTCTTACAGGAGACATTTGTTAATTCCATAGGATTTAGAAGAGAATCTCCAAGCTTTCCTCATTAGCTAGTTTTGTTTTCTTTTGGCTGTGTTTTTCTTTTTTTTTTTTTTTTAATTAGGTGCAATCTTCTACAAGAAAATAAACCAGGAAAAGAGGAATGTTAGCAGATGTAAATTGCTTTGGTTTCTTTCTGTAGCTCGAAGTACCACAGACTCAGATGTGTCTTCAAGTAAATTCTTTTTAGCAGGATAAAATACCATCTTTTAGCCATTTAGAGCTTTTTCTAAAACTAGCGGGAATCTGTTAAAAAGCACCATCTGATGAACAGAACTGTATCAGGGATGACTGCCAGCTTATTAGCCTGACTACAGATTCACTGCTGGCATGTGTGAGTAGTGATTTGTGTTCAGAAGGTAAAAACAAGGAATCTGTTATAGTGGAGTTTAATTTTATTGTTCAGTAGAATCACAGGGTTGATTTTGTTGATGTCTAGTAGTCAGTTCTTCTTTTGAGAACAAGATGACTAAGGGAAGGTAATTTTGAAATTAGTTTTATTTGTGCTACTTTATTAAACTCACAGTAAAAAAATTACACTATGTTCTTGTTAGGAATCCAATTTGTGCTAGACTCTGGATAACAAATCCAAACAGACTTTGAATCTCAGTCACTTACTTTTAGTGAACATTGTGCAGGTGCCTTTTTATACCTGGCCAGAGTTAGTTTCTACCTGTTTACAAAATTAAGGTAAAAAGATGGGAAAAAAATTAGCTGAGTGCAAAGTGGAGAAAAAAGTGAGCAGAGTAAAAATGTCTCAAAAATGCCTGGTAAATTGATTTCAGATGTGATAGTAAGACTTTGGGGAAGACTGTAGCTGTATGCAGATATGATGCCAGAGATCTCCTTTACTGAAAGAATATATCATGAGAGTAATAAAGTAATCTGTAATACATAAACACAGTGGTTTGTACCCGGGCAGTGATCTTGTTCCCTTTCAAGGCTTTAGCAGTTCCTTCTAGTACTTTGTCATTCTCCAAGAACTGCTGAAGAACTTTCTAGAGTTGCTCAACATTTGAGCCACCTCACTGGGAGAAGAACAGAGATTAAATACAAACAATGTAAGACTGCACTCTTTCCTTAACTCCAGTTGAAACTGGTTGGATTTTTAGAGGTCTCTTCCAATCCAACCCATTCTATAATGTAGATGTAAGTATATATCTATATACTTAAGCCATCTATGGTCTTTGGCACTCTCTCTTAGAAATGTTTTGAACATTTATAGAATAATCATACACACGTAAACACTGGGAAATGGGGGTATAAACTGATGCATGCAGACTGGTGATGTAAGTTAGTGGAAGAGTCTCAGGTAGCTTTGCTGCTGCTCTGTCTTAGAACATCACTTGTAGTTTTCAGGAAAAAAAAAAAAAAGAAAAGCCACCAAAGAAAAACTGAACAAGGCTTTCAGTCTGGATAAAAATCTGTGAAGGGAGAAGAGAAAGGAGAAAGAATCTTCTCCTACGTGAAGTCCAGGGCTGATAATGTGAAATAATATTTACAGGCTGAGATCTGTAGGTTCTTTTAGTTATAGTGGCATGGGACAGCTATCAATTAGATTAAATTTACATAACATAATTAAGAGATAAGACTTTCCTGTGTTCAATTTTTTTAATTTCAGTTGAAAATTCTCCATTTATTTTAATTAAGCTTGTCTCGGACTCATGACCATAATCAGTGTGATTTTTTTCCCCATTTAACAGATAGCTTTGCTCATCAAGGAACTTTTCCCAGGTGTAACACGCTCTAGTTATGAAGATTCATTCTGTGCTGTTCAACTACTACTTCTTAGATTGGCTTTAAAACACCTTAGAATGTAGAACTACAACAAAAATAAGTATAATTTTCCCAAATTAGTTGTTTCACATTCTTAGTTTACCGTGAATGCTTTATTATTTCATAAAAAGTAAATACTTTAGATATTAGGTATTCATTGTCATTTACCCTCCTATGTCATTGTATTAAAAGAAAGGGGAAAAGGAGCACTTGCTAATCTCTTACTCATGAATTTGAATAATTGTAGCAATTTTTGTCAGCAATTTGAGCGATCTAATTACTGTTTGTGGAATCAACATAAATGCTTTTAACCTACCATAGTATATACAATAATCCTGCCAAAGGAACCATTCTTAATTATTAAATCTAATTACATGTGTTTGAATGCTGAATTAAGTAATTTCTCTTGTAAGGGATTTTTGTGTTCTCTGTGAATGTTTTTGCTAAAACTCAGAAGCTGATGCCTGTTTCTATACCATCTCATTGCTCCTACAGCAAGAAGTAACATTGACTATCACTGACTTTCAATAGTTTCCTTTCCTTTGTTGCTTAGGGAATTTCAGGCAGTGACCCATAGTATAGGCTTGTGTCCTTCATGTCTGATTAAATCTAGCTAAGAGACAAAGGATCCACTAGATGTGCGGAGAGTCAACAACTTTGTAATGGAGGGCAGCGTGCTAATAACACCCTTATAGAAGTAGTACTCTTTTTTTTTTATCATAGAATCATAGAATCATAGAATAGTTTGGGTTGGAAGGGACCTTAAAGATCATTGAGTTCCAACCCCCCTGCCATAGGCAGGGACACCTCCCACTAGACCAGGCTGCCCAGTGCCTTGTCCAGCCTAGTCTTAAACACCTCCAGAGAGGGGGCATCCACAACCTCTGTGGGCAACCTGTTCCAGTATTTCACCACCCTCACTGTAAAGAATTTCTTTCTTATGTCTAGTCTAAATCTATCCCCCTCCAATTTATATCCATTGTTTCTAGTCCTCCCATCTGATATTTTGTTAAAAATTCCTTCTCCTACCTTTCTGTAGGACCCCCTCAGGTACTGATAAGTTACTATGAGGTCCCCTCTGAGCCTTCTCTTCTCCAGGCTGAACAACCCCAACTCCTTCAGCCTGTCCTCATAGGGCAGTTGCTCCAACCCTTTGATCATCTTCGTGGCCCTTCTCTGGACCCTCTCCAATAGCTCAATATCCTTCCTGTGTTGAGGGCTCCAGAACTGGACGCAATATTCCAGGTGGGGTCTCACCAGTGCCGAGTAGAGGGGTAAAATCACCTCTCTTGACCTGCTGGTCACACTCCTCTTGATGCAACCCAGGATTTGGTTGGCCTTCTTGGCTGCGAGTGCACACTGCTGGCTCATGTTGAGTTTGTCATCAACTGACACACCCAAGTCTTTCTCTACGGAGCTGCACTCAAGCCACTCTCCACCCAGCCTGTATCTGTGCTTGGGATTGCTTCGACCCAGGTGCAGGACCTTGCACTTGGCCTTGTTGAACTTCATGAGGTTGGCTTGGGCCCACCTCTCAAGCCTGTCAAGGTCCCTCTGGATGGCATCCCTTCCTTCAGGTGTATCAACTGCACCACACAGCTTGGTGTCATCTGCAAATTTGCTGAGGGTGCACTCGATCCCACTGTCCATATCTCCTATGAAGATGTTAAATAGCACTGGTCCCAGTACTGATCCTTGGGGAACACCACTCGTCACTGGTTTCCACTTGGACAATGAGCCATTGACTGCAGCACTTTGAGTTCGACCATTCAACCAGCTCCTTATCCAGAGAGTGGTCCATCCATCAAACCCCATCAAACATATATTTTTTAATATATGTTTATTATTTTCCTTGTCACAATACTTCAGTAGGAGTTATTTTTCAAGTAATCAAGTAACCACTTTCCTTTCACTGGAAATTTTTTGTTATTTTAAAAGAAATAGATCCCTTGCAGACTCTCACCTGACTACCAAACATGTAAGATTAAATTGTTGCCTTGAAAAATTTAGCTGAAGCTGCTTCCATGAATATCCTTGAATTCAGATACTTTAAAACTTCTGAGTATTTGCTGTAACATTCTTTCATAACAGTCATTTGAAGTTCCTTATGTTCATGGGTAGAGGATTTGATTAAGTTTTAATATGTATAGTTTAGTAACACTGTAGAATAAGGAAGTACAGTTACTCTCATTTCACAGCCTATGAAGTATCTGACTCTCAGCTATTTATATTGCTTCAGGATCTGAGCTCTTAGCACTGTGTGATATTCCAAAGAGCCATGTCCTAAATTTCATCCAGTCTAACTTTAAGCAAGTAACTCAAGTGCTTCAGCAAGAAAACTGTAATCTGACCCTTTGATCAATGGTTCATTATAGAACTCCATATAGTACAATTTATTATATTTAAGGTGTGAGGTGTCTAAATGCAAATCAAATGTCACTCTATGTACTTACTGACATTAACTGCAGAGGGAGATTGTCCTCTTCCCTTAGTGCCTAAGTTGCCTCAGAAAGTTATCCAAAACCAGTTGGGAACATTTTGAGGAGCAGAGACTGACAGCAGAGCCAGCCAGCCATAGGCTAGAGCTATTAGTATAAGACCTTTGACCCTGTCTTCTAATACAGCTTTTGTAGAGTGTAAAAATGAGGAGTCTTTATACCAGCATTGCAAAACAGAACTGTCTAAATAAACAAGGAAGAAAATAAATCCCTGTGACCCTGATGTACTTCTGCAGGCCCTAGAGGTTCTTTGATTAAGTAAAACTGTCACCTACCAGTGTTATCTTTTCACTTTCATTTTACTCATTAATCTTCAGTACTGCTAACAATAAGACATATTTAATGGGCATGTAAAGTCACTTGTAGCCCTTTATCTGTAGATAGCTGGCTCCTCTCCAGCTGCTGTAAAAGTGTTTAAAACATGGCTCATGGCTGCCCAGTAACCAGGACAGTTCAAGTCCTCCCCCAGCATATGAATGTCACATCAACTACGCAGAAAAAAGTCTAATTCCAATTTTTACCAAATTCAGAGCCCAGCTATGACATACGGTCGAAATAAGTCAATCATTCTGTATGCACTAGCTCTAGTTTCCATTTCTCTCCCATGTCCACCCTGTGGTTGAGAGGAGCTCTTTGATCTTCTAAACTGCCAGTCAAGGAACTTTTATGGACTGAAGATACCTAATAACAAATTTTGCAAATCAGCATTTTCTCAGGATGTTGAATTTCACCTTGATCCTGCAGGTCAGAATGTTTTGTTCACTGTCTTAGATCCTAAGCGTTGCCTCCTGGAGCTGCCTCCAGGACATATTAGGAGATCAGAGATTTGAAGCTTCCAAGGCAAAGCTAGGTGTGCATGCATCAGACATGGCTTTTAGCAAATTTCCAGATGAATCAAATCTTCACAACAGGGAAGCTGGAGGCACAAAGAAACTCTACATAATTTGATGTTTTTAGCAGTACCAGATTGCCTATCATGAATTGGAGTGCATGGCAATGTGAGGAGCTTTCAGAAAAGCTTGACCATCTCAACAAAGATGAAAGGCAAGATCAACTATATTAGTTAAAAGTTCTGAACTTGTAATTTTCACAATGAGAACCTGAGGATCTGGATCCACATTCTGGTAAGGGAAGAACTGAATTTTCTCCTGTCATATTAACTAGAATGAACTTTGAAATGTCAGAACTTCCTGAAAAAAGATAATGTTAGCTTTTGAGCAGCTGTAAAATGGACAAAGAATGGCCATTTTACTATGGTTTTGTTGTTAAAGTTCAGTTCACTTGATTTTACTCTACCTTAGCCCTTGTAAACGTAATAATATTTTAGTTTCTGCTTTGAGTTTTTTAATTGCTCTCTGACATTCAGCTGAAGACGAATGTGCAGAGAAGTCATACTAGTTCAGGTGGAAGAAAAATGTGTAAAGCAGCACAGAAAGAACTAATAATATGCATTATAAATACCCTTTTTTTTTCTAGGAGGCCACAGAATTCATTTGGTACAGGGAGAATTTTAGTGCTCAGGTACTGTAGGATTAATTGTAGTTCTAAAACCTTAAGAATTTCAGGAAACAGAACCCAGTCCTTGAAAGGGATGAATGGCTGTTGAAAATAGAGTGAAATTTAACTGTGCTAGTTAAAGGTTGAAAAAGATACTCTTAGAGTATCTCACAAGGTTAGGCTCCCTATTGTTATTGAGGACATGCAACTTGAAGAGTGAATGTGAATTCAGATAAGGCATGGTTGAGAGCAGGTAATATATTCATAGGTCTGTTGAGAGGCATAAAGCTTAGTTTAAAAATAATTTAGATAAGGTTTTATTAATAAATAAAAAGTTGAAATGTTAATAATGTTTACAGAAACCTTTTGGTATATTAAGTTTAAAGAAGTTATTTAGCTTGGTGAACCTCTTGATTATGCAAAGAAAAGCACTAGTATATTATATTCATTGAACCATTAAATGAGACTCCAGCGAGTGATTAAAATTAATAGGTCAGCATGAAACTTGGGTGGATGTAGAGTAAAAAGTCCAGGGTGACTAACTGTCAAAATGCGGTATCTGCTTGTCAAGGTGAATGGTGTAGTTCAATTTTTTCACAATAGTCTTCCTGTTTTGGCTTTCTTACAACCATATGCACTTGTTATCTTTAAAGTGTTAGAATTAAATGTTAGGTTAAAATTAAATGGGAAAGGCATAACTATTCTTTGTAGCAGTATGCCATGGAATATATTGCTTCCAAAAAAGCTCATTTCCTATTCATTGGTGGCAATTTCTTGAACTAATAGGCAAGACATAATAGGTAAGTTAGATTTGCATTAAAGACCTACACAGGTGTTTTCCAGCTTGAAAGCTGTAGAAGGGATTGTAGAGCCAAAGGAAACATAAGGAAGAAGAAAAGGAAACATCTGAATGTGTGCTACACTTGGAAGAAATGAAAAAAATAAAATGGTGTGATTGTTGTTCACAATGCTTTCTGAAGCAAATGAGACCTATGTCAGGCAGGCAGTAAGATGTGGCGGGTTGCTGCTTTCTTCATTTATGCATTTCTTTTCAGAGAAGAGTAGTGGAGGTCTTGGATATGAAGAGATTTTAATCCATTTGCTGCTTAATGAATGACAGACATGTCTATTAAATTGCACCACACTGTGCTACTGAATCCTAGTGGCCACTACTTTTGGTAAAATGCTAATGGAACATCTGCAGCACAGCAGGGAGCAGGCTAGGCCTGGAGTGAAAGGATTATACTTTGCTGGAAGTTCTAATCCTTATTAATAAGTATTTTGGTGCTGTAGCTCATTTACCTTTTTCATTGAGGATAGTAGGCATCTTTCCTATTCCTATTGCAACTTGCTGTGGCTAAGCCTTACATACATGATAAACTCAGTAACTCTATCTCTCTTCCGCATTCCAAGCACTGCAATTAAACTTCTGGTATGAATAATACATACATTTTGAATGAAAATTAAAGAGAACTTGATATACACTGAATATATTTATATTATGTTCTATGTTGACACTCTGAAACAGGCAGTAAATTGTAAAAAGACTGACATGGTTTAATCCTTTAGTAGCAAAAAAACGACATGCAGCTCCACGTCTGAGTTTAACTGAATTCAAGTGGTTGAAGAAGATTCTCATCACAGATAAGCAAGTATGAGTCTGAAATAACTTTCTTGACAGCTTTACACTAGTGTTATGTGGAACTGAATATGGATTTTGAACTTGAATCCTTGCACCTCTGTTTTAAATGCAGAAGTAATTTACCTGAGCCTTTCACTATACTAGTTCTTGGTTAAATGTATGATCCATTTGAGTGACAGCAGGAATGCTATCTGTAATCTAAGCAAGAATGCCAGGCAAGTCTACAGATGTGGTTAGTACTAATTTGACTAATTCTGAAGCCTTCTCTGAACACACATGCAATGTACCTTTATTCATTCCTTCCTAGAGCAGTGAATTGCCTTAATTTTAAATAACTTATATTGCCTTCCATAACAAACCGCAGATTGTTGGTGTTAACAGGGTAGATTATGATGCATTATCAGTTTGACCTAATTAAATCCAGGATGTTGAACAAAGGGAAGTGGAAGAAATAGCTCACAAATTTGTCTTTAATAAGGAAAGTCATTGGGTTCAGATTCTGTAAAATGGTATTCTGCTTGTGCTGTGCATTTTCTTCTCCAATATTCAGGAATTCATACAAATTCATCTTTGCGCCTAAGCCACTTTGCACTGTTGGTAGGAGGTGGATAGGCATCTCTTGAGGCATAAGCCCTAAAATCTTCCATTTACCATAGAGGGATTTTGTAATTGCAGGAATGTTCTATCATACTAAAGGAAAGGCTATGTAGGGCTGCAGCTGGTTTTCCCTTTTTCCCATTTGCATGACATGTTGTACCACCCTGGTGCAGGCCCACTGAGAAAGAAGACTGAGTTTGTTTCAGGGAATTCACTCATTTCCTTGGGTGAAGAATGCACCTTTTAAGGAAATGGAGAGATCTAAATGTGGCTATTTAGATCAGATAATCTTAACAGGATGATTTTGTAGGCAAAGCAATAAACTTGCATTTGTTAAAGCACTTGGTGTGGACAACAGTAATGAAGAATGTGGTCCTTTGTCAATATTTAATCTTCATTATTCAGCTGCTTCATGCAAGTGTATATCTGTTTATATAAATACAACCCTTATATTAAGGATGGTTGTGTAAACGATCCTTAACAAATGTTTAGAAACTCAGAAAACTTTTACTCAGAGCTTACTCAGAGCCTGTCTGAATGGCTGTGAATATATTCAGATTTATTTTCACTCATTTCCAGTTTCTGCTTTCTTTGTAAATCCTGGATTTATAAGTCACCTAGGAAGCTGCAATACTACTGCTTTATCAATTTAGCTCAGTTGAAATCCAGTGTTCTATATACATGAGGACAAAAATCTATATAGAGCTGGTCTTTTCAGGTACACATTAACCCTGAAACAAAATTAATGAAGTAAGGATTTATTAGGAAAAGAATTATCTGTGACTTGCAAATGAAGGTTCCAAGCTTTCTCATTTCCTCTCTGCAGATTTAGAATTATTAAAGGAATAAAATAATTTTGTGACCAGGAACATGCTGCTCTGAAAAATAACAAACATGGATTATATTCCTATACAATCTGTCTTTATTAAGTGTAGGAATAATACCTTATAAATTGTGTAGTTTGTTTTGAATAGAAATAATGAAATTATTTACAGACATGTCTGTATTTTGCAAAATGGAAAACTAAGGACAGAGAGGTTAAAGACCTGAATTGAAGTCATGGTAAGTGGTAAGATCTATGTACCTTTGAATCTCAAACTTGTCTGAGAACTTGTCCAACCTGAAAGCAGAATTCAGCTCTCTTCACTCCCTTCCCTATGCTCAGTCTCTTGGACTATGTGTATGTTCCAATATATATTTAATTACTAAAATAAAAACTATGTATCCATTCAGTAATTGGTTTTAGTTCCCTTTGATGTGGGTTGTGCAGAAATATGGGTAGGTGCCAAGTGTCTAGGGAGGTCATGGATGGTCTCGTGGGTGTGTCACCATGGCAACACTGATGGATGCAGAATTTCCACGTAATGGGTTTACAAAGGAGATGGAAAAAGAGGACTCTTACGCATTATGCAGGCTGTCAATATCTGTTCAAACACAGGCAATACATATGGAATGATTCGTAATAAAATTATTATTGCATTGCTTCAGCATAATAATGATGCATTAAAAACTATTGATTAGCAGCTGAAAGCTAGAAGGAAAGTCAAAGCAGTGGGTATGTAACTGTTGGCCATATCCTGATTTTATTTGTAGTTACTATTCTGTCTGGCCTGTGACTGCTGCAGTGTGGCATATTAGAAAAGTGTCATGTTTGTGGGTTTTGTGGTTTTGTTTGAATTATGATACTGAGCAAGTGCCCAAGTCTTCAAGTGGCCACTTAGTTCCTTCTGTGGACATTAACCATGTTTACAGATAGAAAAAGTGGTATTTTTTCTCCTCCCCTGAAGAGTCTGAAAAAGTGCAGATTCTGTTTTGTGTCAAAATCGATTGTGTCACAGCTCTGCATGCAGACCTATTTTCCACCAAACAAGGTTTGTCTTGTCTGCCTTCTGCTCGGTCAGCTCTGACAGAAAGGTAAAGGGGGTAGGAAACAAGAAGAGCAATACCTTCATCTTTGTAATTGGGGAACTCCCATATTATAGCGAAATGCAACTCCAAAAAGGAATGAAATTAGGAAATGGGCAAATGGAGTGGAAGCTCCCATTTCCTAGTGTTGGAGTTTCACTTCACCGATGAGTTGCAGCCATCAGATTTGAGAAAAAATTGTCAGAACATGTGCTGACGTTTTCCTTTCCTTCTTTTATTTATTCAGTCAAGGATACACTTGCCAATGTGCTATGTATAACTTTTGTTACTGTGAATCTAATTCTTACCCGTAACGTTTCTTTGCCTTTTTGCTTCTGCTGCTTTAGATTTCATTCCTTTGTAGTGAATTCTCTTCATATCTCTAGAGACCAGCCAAGAACTGTTTATCTGAGACCCCTATTATAAAGATAATGTGCAGTTTTAAAGGCTACTGTATTTAGAGATATTTAGACAAGTAATTATCTACCCATTAAAGTAATAAAAGAAAATTAAGAGTAGGTATATACTTACTTAAAGGCTCCGAGATGGTCCTTCTTGCTTTCATATTGATATTTCTTAGCACTTCATTGGTTACAGCAGGCAAAATTGTTGTCACACAAAGTTTGCCAAGCGTTAAATCCATATAACCCTCTGACCCAACCTCCTAAAGTAGTAAATATCAAATTCATAGAAAGCAAATTTGTCATGGCAAAGAGTTTATTTTTCCTTTTTGTTTCTGTGCAAAAGTTGTTACTTCTCTTTTTTTCTTTCTGTCTCTCCTACCTTCTATGAAATTTATTTTTTCAGTAAAACCTTGCAGTATCAAATGTGGTTGAATGCTGATATCCTGCATATAATGTGTCCTTCTGTGAATCAGAATGTGCATGTGTTGGAGATAATGTCATTGTTTGTCTCATCTACTTGGTGGGAAAGCAAACTGTTGATCTTTGAAATCGCTTCTGCAGACACTTGGACATGATTTAACAGAATCATAAATAGCACAAGAAGGGACTGTGAGGCTGAATCCACTGTCTCTTGGGTATGATAAGGGACCAAGGAAACTTACTTTTTTCTTGATAGATATTTGCTTAGTGTGCTCCAGAAATGTCCAAGGGTGGTAATGCTATAATGCTTTCATGCAGCCTGCCTCCTTGCCTGAATGTCTTTACTACTAGAAAGTTGTATTTTCTTCTTCAAGTCTTTTTTTGCTTGTCTTCTACTGATTTTTAAACCATTACTTCTCTTTCCATTCTCAGAGTGGAAAGGAAGATTAAAGCATTGCCTTTCTTTTTATGACTTCCCTCTGTATGTTTGAAGACTGTTATCCTGCCTCTCCTCAGTCCAAGCTGAGTCATGATTTTTCTTGATCTATTGATCGTTTTTAATAGATCTGATAATTCTTGCTCTTTACTTCATGATACCATGCTCAAAATAGTGCAGTACTGCAGAGTGGGATTTACGCATGCACAAGTGAGCAGGAGATCAATTAGGATCGTAGCTCACAGATGCAATTCCTCTTTTATACATTTGAGGTAATGTAATTTGTTGATAGCAGGAGAAGGGAAAGGGTTTGTAAACACCCCACATTTTTCACCTTTCTTCAATGAGTGGTTAATCAGACAGCACTGGGATAATCATGTAAGACATGGAGGATCCTGACTTCAATGAATGCTATCATTTTATGGCATCACAGTATTTAAAAATATGTTTGAAAGAGTTTTAATGCACTTTTCTATCTGATTTTAGTTTAATATAGTTTCACATCTGGCTAAGTAGAGATAAATGTGCCAGTTATTTCAAAGTTGACAAAGTTGCTAGGTCAGTATTTTGCATCCACAGTTTCATAATAGTCATCATAACACCAGAGCTCTAACAAAGTGGAATATGCAACTGTAATCCATGGAGAATCGTATTAGCATTTCTGCATTGCTAATTCTGACAATGTTAACATACTTCAATTTGATAAGAATTTCATTAATGCAGCATAGGCCTGTGTCCTAGTTTCACATTGCTTTAATATTAATGACAACATGCCTGAGACGAGACCATATTTAAATGCCAGTAGAATTGTTGGGTGGACCAAGATGAGAATAAATTATTCACATACAAATAAGTGCATTAATGATTTTCTGTAAGACTTTTAACTTCTGGGAATGGCACTTGTATACCTGACAAGAAGAACTAACTATGTCTGTCAGGAGAAAATTGCAATATGGCTGATTTTCTTTGCCAGTCTACAGGAGTAACAGATGCCTGTTTAGCTTTCTTATGTAAAGGAATAATTTAAATCTATCCTCAGATTGTAAATATCAAATTAAATATAATTTAAAACAAAACAGTTTTTTTATCAATTCAGGGAAAGGTCACCTATAAATATTTCATTAGCCAAATTCATTAATTTCAATTACACATAGATTGAATCTAATCCAATCACTCTTCATCTCAACTACAATTAAAATACAAAATGGGATGAATCCACTCTGGGATATTCAAAGCTGACAACTAATAAAGTAATATTTCAAATTAATTTTACTATGAAGTGTTGCTGTTTGTATGAAATACACTGAAATTATTAAGGACAGGTCAAAGTAAT
The DNA here is from genome assembly GCA_013400935.1 of Turnix velox. Taxonomy (NCBI): domain Eukaryota; kingdom Metazoa; phylum Chordata; class Aves; order Charadriiformes; family Turnicidae; genus Turnix; species Turnix velox. The sequence goes on along the minus strand of VZTY01023289.1, from coordinate 128,947 downwards.
TCCTATTCAACCTTGCTAGTCTTGTAAAGATATATTTGACCTGAATATGAAATTTGGCCCAGTTTTTTTTCTGGCTCCCTTTGATGTAATGATATGCAAAGAGAAAAGCAAAAGAGTGATACAAAGATCTTCTGCATTAGAAAATCTAACAGACAAGATGAAATACTGAAGACCTGTGAAAGAAAGACATGACAGGCTTCTTTCTTGTACTCCTCCCAGCACTCTCTAACTGTGTTTTTTGTCTGAATGAGTTATTAGTTACCCCATGAGTTCCCTTCATCTGAGTGACACACTGCATGTATAAGATATCAGGAATGTGAGCAAAATGTAGAATTAGCCTATTAAAATTACACATCTGTATCAGGGCTTCTTCTCCATGTTCAGATTTCATGTTTAGATTTTCTAAACCTGACTGTCACATGTAGCTGTCCTGAACCATCACTTACTATAGCCTGGATAAGTGTTTTAATTAACTCTGTGCTCAAGGAAGTGGAAATTTCAAATATTACAGTTTTGAAATGGCTGACTCTGGACTGCAGCTATATCCCCAAAGTCCTCAGCTGAGAGCTGGGGACAGAGTGTGCTAGAAGCCACTTGAGCTTAAAGAAAGAGGTTATTTGTTTTTGAAGATATTCAATGTAGTGCATATTTTCTTCATGTATTTCTCAAAACTGTGTTGCACAGTTGGTAGGATTATGAAAAGTGTGGAGGCAAATGCACTGAGGTCTATGGGAGTCCCTCTGCTGGTTTCAGATCAGACTTTTAACAGGAATGCTCTGTTCTGCTGTGGAAGAAACATTGGCTTCACTCTCTGAATTGCCAGTTATAGTGGGACTGCCACTCTGGGATCCATTCCTCAAGTGAATGGAGCTGGTGTCTCCCTGTATTACAAACACACATTTTATAAAATCTCCATGAGTGTATCATGGCAATGATTCCTGGGAGGAATAAAACATATCCAAATACTTACCCACTGTGGGTGAATAGCAGCAGACTTCTACTTCCAAGGTGACATTTCATTACTGCTGAATTTCATTTAACATGCAGATGTGCTTCTGAGAGAAAATACACCTTGGTTTTCTGTTCTGACATTGTATCTGATGAAGCAGGCAACAGTGATGGAGTAAAGGGTTCTGGATCTCTCTGGAGCACTCATGTTACTCCAGACAGCAATGAAGGTGGCTGACAGTGAAGTGAGTGAAAGACAGTTGGGATGGGCTCTGCACTCAGCCAATTGGATTTGCCTGTTGGAGAGGGAAACCAGCTGGACTTCACACATGTCATACAGTTGTTAGAGAGACCCTCTGTTTCTCTTGTTCATACCTTTATTCTATTGTTTTTTCAGCAGTCAGCTTTCATAGAGGCATTTAGAAACAACAGGGTCTGTAAAGAGCTCTTGGTTAGGACTCCTTTTATTCCTGAGCTCTGAGTTGCAGATGTCTTCTTGCCCTCAATGACTTGTCTTGTTGTGTTCTGAAATACCCTTATGGAGTGAAACCAGTTCCATGGTCCTCTTCTAGATTAATGTATTGATTAGTTGTGCATACATAACTGTAGCAAGATAGTTACAAATGTGTTTGCTGATAATGACAATCATTTTCAATTCAATTGTGATTTTTCTGCTCTTCTGAAACAGAATAAAGGCCAAGAGTAATGCAAAGGAGGAAAAAAAAAGTCAGTTCAGCAATGTAAATACATCAAAATTTCTGTACTGATGTTGCACAACTCTTGGCTCAGACAGCAAAGTGTATAAAAGTAAACAAGTAGTATTCTACAAGAATAAATTAGATTTAAAAAATCAGGTTTAATATTTCAGAATGAGATTAGTTCTGGGAAGAAGACTTTTAAATATGATTATAAGCTAGCTGCTATGGGTTATTTACTTGATTTGGGATGTTGAGAAGGGGAGAATGTGATATTAATCTTTAAGATAACTTAATATAATTTAAATGTTAGGAAGGGAGTTCAAGTTATGGCTCTATTGATTGTGCTGAAGAGTGTAGAAAAGAGGGCTTTATCCAAAATGTAAATCTAAAACCATGGTTGCCAGAGGTTACAACCTCTACAGTTATTTTTATTAAAAACTTGTATTAAAAACAGCTGAATTGAAAGACTCTCCAGTGTTAGACTAATGCTGTAATAGCTGATATCCTCATAAGTCATCTTACCATGTCTAAAGATTTTTATTCATTTATAAAAGTCTCTTTTTACTGAAATGCTTAGTCATATAGTTAAAAGCATAAGTCTCAATTACGCCTTAGGTCTAGAATACCTTTATCTACACATTGTATTTGTCTACAAATGCAAACCAAGATTATGTTTGCCATTAGCCTAGACATCAACTTGAGATAATTCAAACTGTTAGCTGTTTCAGGTGGAAGTACAGTTTAAGATTAATTGTTCTAATCTAAAAGAATACTCTGTTGGTGACCATGATAAGAAAATTGTATTTCCTTCACTGTGACGATTATGTTGTTTCTTATGTAGTTGAGGACTCCAGCTCCAGAAAAGGAAAACCTCAGCCTTACCAAAATATAGGTGAATATTTGTTGATAACCTGACTATGATGTATTCAAAGGCCTGGAATTAAGGTTCAGGCCATGGCTATCTCAAGTTACGGAACTAAGACATATACAGTTCATCTGCAGTTGTACATGCAAAATTTCTTCTCTTCTGAATGCAGCTTTATCTGCATATTTTTCTTGTATATAAAGGACACTAGCTCTCCTTAAATCACTTCTAGATTAAAACAAAACCAACCAACCATACAGACAATCTGACAGAAGTATCCTTTGAGCTGAGTTTTTTGTTGTCTGAGATGCCACATCCAGCTCAGTAGATTTCAGAATAGAAGTAATCATCAAAATGTCATCTACATTACATCTTCAATTTTTATTGATGCATTCCTAACTCTGGGTATATTAAATAGGTAGGCCTCCTTCTTCCTTAACCCCTCATAACTCAATCACTCTTTATCTACAATGTTTGAGCTGAAGGGCCCAAATAGAATTATTTATCAAAAAAAACCCCCAGTGATTGTGAGAAGTTGCTGACACAATCCATTTGAGAGATCTACAATGTTTGAAGTTGCTAGTCTGTGCTTTAGAGGTGCATAAGCTTGTATAGTGGAAATAGTGCCTAGCAGAATAATTTAGGGGTTTCAAAACTCTAATTTAGTTGCAGTTCCCAAATTGGTGCATAAGAGACAGTATCTAGAGTAAAAGCAACAAATCTATCTAATCAGGAATGCTCATTTAATTACATATTGACTTGATCTGGGATGTTCAGTTTGTTCTCAATACTGAATATCACTTTTAGATATAAGGGGCTATGGTTGTGTCAATATGGCACAGTTTCTAGTCATCTGATTAGAGTACTCAGAGAATCAATCTGTTTGAAGCTCTGTGTCAGAAGGGTGTTGACTGTGCTTGTTCTAAATGGAACAGTTTTTCCTGTTCTGGATGCTGTTTTGAGTCAGATCATAGAATCATAAAATAGTTTGGGTTGGAAGGGACATTAAAGATCATCTAGTTCCAATCCCCCTGCCATAGGCAGGGATGCCTCCCACTAGATCAGGTTGTTCAGTGCCTTGTCCAGCCTGGAAAGCATGTAAACCCATGTATTTCTGAGAGCAGGAGACAATCAAGCATCTCAAGAAAGTGTGGTGAAGCAATGTGTACATTAAAGAGCTGCAATATTTTGCATACATGTAAGGGAGAACTCTTATGTGCAAGTCATGCCAAGCTGTTCAACTCTGATAAAAATCTGATGAACATGTATGCTTTAGCCACTTGAGGAATTTTTCTAGCAAAAACTTAGATGATAACTAGATTTTTTGAGTGTCTTGCACCTGGATTTTAATACCCAAGTTTTGTAAAAGAGCAGAAAAGTTCAATTTATGTTATTTGTTCACCAGGTTTCTGTTCCTGTTTTTGACAAGCTGTGCTGGGTGAAGAGTCTGAGGTAGAAATAAGTGTGAGACAGGGATTATAGCAAGCTGAAGAGGTTTCATTCACATTTCAGAACTAATACAAGTTCTAGGGTGTTATTTAGACAGATGATAGTCCTTCTGGTAATGGCCTTTTGAAGGAAGACAGGAAGAAGCCTAAAGAATGCCCTTCTTTAAGCTGCATAATTGTGCAGCAAGTCTTCTGTCACTGGATCTGAATCCTTTATGTTCTCATAATCATTTTAGGTAAGTCCTGTGCTTCTATTTCTCTTGCACAGAAACCAATACTAAAATGAAGAGCAATATTTCTTGCATTATTTTACATTTCTCCATGTAGTGTCTAAAATATTCCACACAATCTATATAAAGCTGCTGCTCTTTATGCTGAGGTTGCTATAAAACCAAAAGGCAGAATCTCTCATGGTACTGGTGTTGGAAGCCTACTTGTGAAATTATTTAAGTGATTTATAAGTAACCATGTAAATAATGCTTAAATTGTTACATGTGACTGTATACCTGAAAATATACAGACATATGTTTTTTAAATGTCTCTGTAAATGTATTGGGTGGTGTTTGTTGGGGAAGATCATATATTAATGCCATCCTCCACACTTGTCAGGAAGAAACTGAATGCAGGTTCAATAAGATTCAGTGTTTGATAATTAATTTTGGGAAGGGATTCCAATATGTTTTCAACTAAACTGTCATTTTTTCTGACCTGTTCTATAAGTGAAAGATAAAATTATAAGCAGGTGGGACCATCTGCACTGTGATCATAGGTCCCTTAATTATGCTCTTTGCAGTCCTGGAATTTGTGTTGGAGTCATAAGAGTAATTTCATCTGAATATGTGTATGACAAAAAATTCTCAGCAATACAAAAATCAACAAACAAAACCAAACACATTTCTTTTATGAAGTTGATATTCATTCATAATAAGTATAAACTTCTGTACTGGTGACTTAGGTTGTCATTGGGTAATATTACAAACATGTGCTGACCAGTTGGAGAAAATCAGCTGCAGCAGTGTTAGTCTCCATAGTGATAGAAGAGCTCACATCAGACAAGCTGTTTAAAAAGAGGAATACTTTTTTTGTGCTTTTAAAGGAAAAATTATGTCTCTATAGCAGTTTTGCATCTCTGTTTTTTTCACCTTTGGAGAACAAAGCATGTGGGAAAGCAGTACTCTTACTTCTTTTTTTATTTTTTCTTTTCTACATCCTGTCCTCCTCCACATTCTTTTCTCAAGATCCTGTCTGTCAGTAGGCTCCTTGGTGTACTTGTAGAGCACAATTCACTATTAGGTTTCAGATCATCAATTAAAAGACTTGAAGTGATTTCTAATTTGGAGAGGAAGTTCTGTAGAAAAAATATTTAGGCTGTAACCATGAGCTTGTGGAAAAAGTGAGAGATCTTAGTCAGAGTTGTCAAACTTGGGAACCCAAGGCATGTTAAATATTTGGAAGTATGTATGTCATGACCTAATGCAGCATACTTTCTGCTTTTTTGCTATAATCAAAGAAGTGAAATAAAAAAGCTGCATGCACAGCTGTTTTTCATGACACCAGTAGTTTCTCCTACTGATTGTGTTCTTCCTTCCCACTTTTATCACATTGAAAATGGAGTATTATGATCAGTGGCACAGAATCCAGCTTGATACTGAAATGGATCAACATTGGGCCTAAGCTATTTAGCATCTTCATTAATGACTTGGGTGGCAGGAAATAGTGCCTTGGGAAGTCTGCAAATGGTGCAAAAGTGGGAGGAGAATCTGATGCAGGAAAAGGAATATCTTGACATTCAGAGGGACCTGCACTGGAGAAATGGATGGAAAGGAACCCAGTGAGGTTGAGCAAGGGGAAATACCAAGACCTGAATCTCAGGAAGAGCAATCTTTGTCACTGGGGGCTGGCTGGCTGGCAAACAGCTTTGCAAAGAGGGACATTTCAGTCCTGGTGGACAAGAAGATGACCTTGACCAAGGGACTGTGGCAGCTACCATATGAGGAGTGGATGACAGACACTGTTCAGCCTGAAGAGAAGGCTTATGGGGATCTCATCAGTGTGAATAAATGTGTGGTGGGAGGGAAAGAAGGTGAAGGAGGAAAGCTTTTCTCTGTAGTGCCCACTGACAGGACAATATGTAATGGAACAGATTTAGAAAATATAAAATTACCTTTGAACTGAAACAACTCTTTTAGTTTGTGAGAGTGGTCCAGTACAGGCACAGACTGTGCAGAGAACTTATGGAGTCTCCATGTGTGCGGAGAGGGGCTTTCCATTACTTTTCTTTAAATCTTCCTTGGCATTTCATGTCCCTATACACATAAAATAAGTTTTGATGGAGCTTTTAAAACTGCATGAAGTTCTTCTGATTCTTGTTAGCAGTGAATGTCTTGCAACTTACCCAGTAGCATTTCATCACTAAGTGCATGACTGGATGATGTCATAAAATCATAGAATAGTTTGGGTTGGAAGGGACCTCATGGCCCCTTAGTGACACAGCTTCAGCCCATTCCCACAGATTTGCACAAATTACATTTCAGTAGGGCATTATTTTGGTTTGTGGATTAATAGCCTCTGCAATATGACAATGGAGTGATCCTGGAAATCAGATCATAAAGGACAAGTCTGGCTTTAAAATAGAGGCAAATTAGACAATGTGCTTCTCCTTCCCCTACAATCATTTGCCTAAAAGGAGTAGCTCAGTCCTTCACTAGGTCAGATTGTGTCTTCATGGCAAAGCTCATGTTAAATATATCTCAGGAGCCTTGAAATGGATATGGTAAAAATAAAAACAGTAGCACTCTTTTGTGTCTCAATCTCACTATCTGTGACAGTGTCACTATTTACCCAGAAGCAAACCATTTAAGCTTCAGAGTAATTTTATCCTTATTGCTTTTACTTCATTGGTAGTATTGGTTGGACTAGAAAGACCATGTTTAGAGATGCAGGTCTTAAATACTTCAAGAGAGAATTTACAACATTTGTTACTATCCCTGTCCTAGGTATTAATGGTGATCAAGGCAGGAATGTATATAGATGCAGATTCATGGTGTGGCATAACTAACTAGCAGAACCAGTTTCCAAAATAAGTTCATATTCACATATTTTCACTCACATTTTTTCAGGAGCTTGATTGATTTACTAGTTTTGTCCCTATGGATTTCAGTTCCCTAGGATCCACTGGTATTGGACATATCTTTTTATCACTCTCTGATTATTAATACCTCAACCTTTGTGTATTACTGTAGCTAAAATTGTCTCTCCATAGCTAGTAATGAATGACTTGGATCTTTCTCTCTGTTAACTCATATGTTGATGTGTTGCAAGCTGAAATCTGGACACTGTCCTGCCAGTCAGTCATGTAAATGCTTTGTTTAAAGTTGCTATTATGATTATGTCATCCAAGCACTGGTAAAATAATTACCATGTTCTGTTTATGATATAACCAGGAGATGGCTCTGCCTAGCCATGCCCAAGGGATATTTTTGTTTCTGGATTGAGGTAGTGGACAACCAATAGTGTTGGAAGAAGAATATGAGAACTTGATATTGTAATTAATTATTGCATTAATGAATTATGAGTAGTCTTCAATAAAGTATGAATATTAAAAAAAGTTCCTAGAGGAAAATGGGTATATGCTTATAAATCCATTTGGAGATGATCCTCATTCAGTGAAAGTGATTCATGAAGTAAAGATCATGACTGAGAGTTACATCCAACTGCCCAAGCAATGCAACAGCTTTTGAATTGGATGGAACAGAAAGGAAAGCTTGGGAAGGTAAACAGAAAAATACATGGCTTTAAAAAGTACTTTTCTGCTTACAGATAAGTAGACTGTAAGAAAACTTTTAGAGTGCTGTTAATTGTTTCTAAGATAATTGAATTCTTTATTTTTCATTTTTCTGCTTTTTGAAAGGTGATTTAATGTGGCTGGTTAAGCAGTAGCATTGTATGAAGACTTCAATTTCCTGCAGTAGTAGTCTGCAATAAGCAGGAAGATACTCCACTCACTAGTAACCTGTCTTGTTGTATGAGCTCAGAAATACCAAGAAACATTGCTGTTTTCTCTGAAGATGTGTGGGCTCTTTTATCATCTGGTAAAGCAGTTTTCTTGCTTGGGAGACAGCAGGACAAGCATTAGCCAGAGAAGATCTGTGAAGAGTGTAAGAAAATGGCTGAGCCTTTGGGATCTCCTGCATATCACTTTTTAGGCAAGGTGTTACAAGCATGCCGTAGATGTCTTGGTGTTTATCCTCAGCAACATTCATGAGTCCTGTCTGGGTGAGTGCCAGACAATCCTATCTACTTAGCATAGGCGTCAGCTGTGGGAAAATCAGGGAAACTATTCAAACAAAAGCTCTGCATGTGCCTGCAGCTTAATTATAAGAATACTCTAATTAATATTTGAAAAAGGACAGACAAGGACTTTGAGAAGTAGTCAGCTGGAGTGCTGACATAAAATGAAGTGCATAGACAAACATTCATGATATTAGAATTCTTAGGAGTGCAGTTGTCATGAAAAGCAACAACAGAAATGGGTACAAGACAAATGGACAATGCATTTCTTGTCATGTGTCTCTGAGTCTGAAGACACAGTTTATACCAGTTTAATGCATTTTTGTGGAATGTTTGTGTCCTTTTTATCTCAAAGCTACAGTGTCAACCTCTCAAAGAGTGGATATTGAAGGGAATTTAATTTTCTTGAGTATCCAGTTGTAATTTCTGATGTGCCTATTTTCTTTTTCACATTTTAAAGCTACTCAAAGTTAAAATCCCATGAATGCATTTATAGTCTGGCATATTTATTAGGTCGCTTTTCCATTTTGAGGACACAGACATATAAGGAACAAGGAAAAAATTTGAAGTAAAAAAGAATGTCAAAACTGCCATGACTGCTATAAACTGACTGATGTTCTCCAGACAGCATCATAGCTAAATAAACATTTTATTAATATTATTTTTTTCTGTTATTGCTTTATTCTTGAAGTGTCAGGCACATTTGAAGCAATTTCTGTCCAAACTCATGTTAACCTAAGTGTTCTTACCATGACACACATACTGTACAAAGTCCATGAGTTTGTATTTGTGACCACATAAAGGGCAAGAATCCAGTAGTCGAATGAGCAAAAACTCATTCTTCTTTCAGATATATTAAAGATTTGGAAATATATCTGATGTCCAGCTGTGTTCATCTCCATAGTCTAGTACAATCATTATTTGTTTGTGTTATATTGATGAGTTTTTCTTGTTGCCTTTTATTTCTTTTTTTTTTTAATTAGCCATAATATTTTATACATTCAATTAACTTGACACTAGAATCTTAGTTTTTCCTGTTGGTGGTGGTGGTCACCATGAAGACTGACAGTAAATGTCTTGGAGCTCTATTTATCCCAGTTTTAGAGCTTCAAAAAACATGTGAAATAACTTTAATAAAAAAGAGTTAATTAACTTTTAATGCAAAAATATAATCTTTCCAATTATAGTTGACAAATATTTTGCTTAGGTAATGTGAGAAACTCCAATTCTTTGTTTAACTATAGTAACAAATAGGAAGCATACTCAAGAAAGTACAAATGGTTTCCTTAATAAAAACACCACATAATGGCAGATTTATTTCAAGTCTTTGACAGTTTCATGGCTTGACAGGCTATTCATCAAAATTGACACTTGGAATAGAGCACTGTTTAGAGGAAAAATTTATTCATTCTTGAAAGACCAAAGACATTGTACTGACAATAAATCAGAGGTACAGTAGGCTCAGAAACCCGTAAAAATTGAGCATTTATTGTCTGTACATGATATGTCAGAAACGTATAAATTCACAAAGAGAATACTTTGCCTTCCTGAGAACAAAGTCCAGCTGAGAACTTTCATCTAGTTTAATTTTCAAGTTTGACTTTTCTTCCCAGAAGACCTTGTCTCTGTACAAGTCTCTACTTAGTCTAGTAGAACTTGAAGTAGCATTTTCAAAGCATATGTCTGACCAAGATTACTTTCCTATATCTACACAAACAGTTTTAATGAACTGTTTCATTGTCAAAAGAAGGTGATGCCATGCCTTTTAATTTGGTGACCCAGAAAACTCTGTGATGTTGATGTGACCCAGGGGTTCATGCATTAAAATTGATCTGTGACAGACACTGCATATTAGCATGATTCTTGATGCCTTGTTTAAGACTTTATATTGTTCATTCTGTCTCTGATGCTTTCTGGAGGGCAGAGTTCTTGGCTAGGAACAGCACCTTTGAAGCAAATGCAGGTGTGCAGCATGCATGTTGCAAGCCTAGACAAAATTACTGTAATTTCTGTAAGAGTACATTCTTCCTGTTGCTGGAATTACAGAATAGCTAGTTCTAAAGGTGAATGAGTGTCAGCTCCAGATTGAACTTTACTGAAATTTGAAAAACTTAACAAAACACAGGCAAAAAGGATGATAGTTGCTTGCAAGCTTTCCTTTTAAAAGCATTATTCCTGTTGTTTCAAAGTGAGAGTGAGACTTTCAAGTATTATCCACGTAATCTGTGCACCAACTCAATTTGCAATTGCTGTCTTTAATTTCCTACTTCTGCCTGTCTCAACATCTGCATTTAGGAATAGATGCTGAGTGACCATATTTTTACCCAGTTGTCACCTAAAAAGTCTTGTTGAAAAGTCCTAGTTTGATATATGGAGAATATTTGAAGAGCTACAAACCCAGTAGTGTCTTACCTATGTTATTTGACTGTGGCAGGAGCTGGTTGTTTATATTATCTAGGTCTTCTAATTCAAAGCATAAATTATATTACAGAACTGTCAATCTGCAATACAAGAGTTTCTTGGTGAACAAAATTACAGTATGGATTAATAGTGAGGAACCAGAGTGTGCAGTACAAACCAGTAATATGATTTAGTAAAAGAACACAAAAATTATCTAACATCTGGGGCATATAGCAGTGCTACAGTTTTATGGTAGACTGATGGACTTGACTTCTGGGAAAGTGTAAACTATGTACATAACGCTCTGGAAGCTTGCTATGTGTCCTGGATAAAGGCGGAAGGATGATCTGGAGCCAGGTGCTTGGTTAAAAAAAAAAAAGTTTTACTTGCCTTCCTCTATCCTAAACCATTCTGAATTAAAAAAAAAAGCAGCTTTCCAGTGGACCTTTTTTTTGTGTAGGTCTGTGTGACAATTGGACATAATGAAGGTACCAGCCTAAGCACTGGAATGAAAGATGGAGTGGTTGAGGCTTCTGTTGTGCCCATGGCCCATATATACAGCTGAATGGAGTGAGGTTTACTCTTAGTCACTCCCACATTGGAGGTAAACTCAATATGTAGCTGGATGAATGCAGCTGCATACAGATTTGTGGCCATCTGATAACCCATGTTTTTAGATTTATTTTTTTCCTTAACATTCTCTGAACTGGTGAGGGATGTGGCTCAGGGTCATTATAGTTGCCTTTTGATTACCATGTTTGTGCAATAATTATCCATATTCCCTTATATGGCTATATCACTTTTTTCTTTTGATGCAAGTGAAATATATTTTCATAATTTAACTTTTCATGTCATTGTTTCCAGAATCCATTATAATTGTGAACTGTAAATTCATAAAGCATAAAGTTGACATTGTATTTTAAATGAGAAAAAACAGCTTAGTTTTGTAATGGAGAGCCTGATAACTTATAGAATTAACAGAACAAATCAGGCTCTGGAAAGCTGTGGTGGCAGCATCAAACAATATAATGAACAGAGCAATCATACTAGGAAAAACAGAAGAACAGATAAGAGTGAAGTTTATCTTTGCCCTTAGGGAAACACTATGAAACAAAACACAGGATTGCTTGTTTTCATTAGTGAGTTAAAAAAAAAAAAACCACACCAAAATACCTTACCAGTTATGGGAAAGAAAATCTGTTCTGCTTTTTAGATTATATTTCCCAAGGCCAGAAAAATATATAATGTATATTAAGGTAATTATTGAGGGATTTTTTTTCTGTGTACAATCTTTATTTACTTATGTTAAAATTATGAGATTGTAACACTGAACTTTGATCACTAGTTTCTGCAACTTTGTTGTGACTCTGGTGTTATTTGCCAGAAAAAAATCTTTGGGGATGAAAGGATCTATTACTTGTTAAGTTAGATGGAATGATGGATTCAATGTCCAAATCACTGAGAATCAGCAGAATCAGGCACGGTCATATTTCAATTTATGAAAACTGTTTAAAAAACAAGTTTTGATTGCATTTCTCTAAAACCTACATTTCAGATTTGAATCACAAGTTTGAATTTTCTCAGGTTCAAATTAAAGGTACGGTTTACACAAATTTCTACAAAATAATCCATATTCATTCAAGTTTTGGTGCATTGACTCTCTATCAACACATAAGCTCATCTACATGAGGTCTAGTGTAGCCAGCAAGCTACAGCAGGTATCCCAGTAATAGACCATGTCTAAACATCATAATTAAATCAGCATTAAACAGCCAAACAGGCTCCTGAAAGTGCTCCTCTGGCTTCATTTCAAAATCATAATTCAGGAGAGTGGTTTTCTCTAAGCTGAATTTGATCTAATTTACTTTTATTAATTATTATACAATTAGTACATGAAGAAATGCTAAGTTCTTGCCTGAAGCATCTCCCAGTCATAAGGCCCGACCAGTTCTTACTCACTTAATGGAAAGGCTACCACTGGTTTCGATTAAATTTATTTTGAATTTTAAGATGGTATTTCTGGGATTATTGGAATGAAGAAATGGTAAAATGGAAAGCTGGCAGGCTTCTCAAGCTTCTTGAGAGGCAATAGGATGGGAGTGCCAAGAGCAAACAAATGGTGTGGGTGAGGTGCAGCTCTTCAGTGCCAAGTTGAGTAAGGCCTGTCATTCTTATCAGTAGGCTTCCTGATACTGATCCCACTGCTAATATTGTTTTCTTCTTTCAGTTTTGAAACATGGCCAGATTGATATTAGATAACTTAATCTTGTCTTCATCTTCTGTCTTTGTACTAGGTACCACTGATCTTCATCATATTCCTTCACATAATTAGTTACAAGAAAAGCATATTTGACTCTCTAGGATAGTTCATGTGATTTTCCTGTTTTTTGTTTCCCCTTCTTTTTGCCTGTAGTCATTAGCACCCTTTGGTACCCAGATCCTCTTTTGTAAGTGCTAACCTTCTGAGTAGGAGCTTAATTGTAATCTGCACCCACAAATGTTGCAGTAAGAAACACTAGAAACAATGGATGTAAATTGGAGGGGGGGGGTAGATTTAGACTTGACATAAGAAATAAAATTCTTTACAGTGAGGGTGGTGAGGCACTGGAACGGGTTGCCCAGAGAGGTTGTGGATGCCCCCTCTCTGGAGGTGTTCAAGACCAGGCTCGACAAGGCACTGAGCAGCCTGATCTAGTGGGAGGTGTCCCTGCCATAGGCAGGGGGGTTGGAACTCGATGATCTTTGAGGTCCCTTCCAACCCAAACTATTCTATGATTCTAAGAGAGTGCTTTTCCCAATCCTTTCTTTACTCAGTGAGACCTGAAGTGGGTAAGTGTATCTGGGACATTATCCATTTCCATGAATATTTTTATAAATAGAATAAGCAAAATCCATTCAATGAGTTTCCAAATCCCACACTCAAACTAGTCAATTTTAATAAATTTTTGAATGGATGAAAAATCATTTGAATTTATTAAAATATTAATGAGCATTGACTAAGTTAACATGAAAGTATGGTGAACCTTTCATAAATGAAGAGGAATTCATTTATACGTGAATACTAATTTGCCTGTCCACTAATGTGTCCCTGCTGGAACATATAACAAGTGCAATTAGTCATCATGTCAGAGAAGACAATACTATTATTTTAATGAGTAATAGAAAAGTGCAAATAGCAAATGCAATATAAATATAATTACATGATATGTGCATCTCTAATGTTTTCACATATTTGGTACAGTGAACTGTTTTGTTTTAGGAAAGAATTTGTGAAATTGTGTCTGTAATTTAGAGATAGAAAATTATAATCTTAAAAATCTTTTAAATAATCTTCTCTACTATACCCCTCCTTTCTTTCTTTCTTCTGCCCTCCTCCCCCTGATACCTACCCTCCAGAAGAAAGATAGGAGCATTACCAGGACTATGATGTTATATAGATACAATAAGGAAAAAGTTTAGGGAGATTTTATTTAAAAACATCCCACAATTTCAGAAATTACTGCCTTCATTCTAAAAATATGGACTAATAACAAACTGCTTCTCAGAGAAAGCTTTACTTGCTACCATCTGACACATTTATGGTACTCCTGATTCTTCAGTTGTTATTCTCCTTTTGCAGCGAAAGATTCAAATGATATTGTTGACACTAGATTTTATACTTCCTTATGAATACTGTAAAAAATTTATTTCATTTTCACTGATGTGTTCTTCTGTTCCCATAATCATAGCATCATAGAATAGTTCGGGTTGGAAGGAACCTTAAAGATCACAGAGTTCCAACACCCCTGCCATAGGCAGGGACACCTCAACTTGCTTTTTGGTTCTTTTTAGCTTTGCCTCTATTGTACCATCTCAATTGAATGTTGAGTTAAATCTCAAGGGTAGAAAAGCAGGAAGTGGGGTAGCAGGGTGGGAAATCCCTTTTCTGAGAAGTGTGTAGAATCTTAAGCATTGACAAGAGTTAGTTTTTCTTTAGGGAAAACTCAATTATCCTTTTGTTGATTCACTAGAACATTTTTGTGTTCCTACTTTACTGGCCACCAACAGGGCTCAGCAGATTAAAAAATTAAAATTTGACATTTCCATGACATTATTAGCTGATTAAAAGAATTTAATATTCTTCAGGTCATTCGTAAAAAAATCAGCAAAACCAAACACAAGGAAACCTGCCTCCCTGTCAAACCAGGCAGCCAGGCAAAGCAAAACTAAGAGTTGTACTTCTCTTCTTTTGGAAGAAAACCTAAGGGTTAGTGATCTCATTGTCATTTCAAGCTGACATTTAACCAATATGCATGGGAGATGACACTGCTAAATACTTCTGAAAATCAGACCATGTGCTAGTTGCAAAACTGGAGTTGAATGAAGAGACAATTTTAAAGTGCTAAGTATTCTCTAAGAATTTTTTTTAGTGTTTCTTCAGCTTTTCTTGCTTCAGTTTGTCTCTTAGGGAAAGGAGCATGTTCTTCCCCTTTACAACTACAGGTGTAGCTACGAAAGTAGGTAGTGGAGATGCATGTCTCAAATAATGGAGACCCACTGAACTAGGAGCAAGTTGGAAGCGTCCCCATAGACAGTGGGACCTCACTTTGTCACTGTCTTTAGCTGGTACATTTTAATTTTGCTCTCAAAGCATGTAAGACAGGCAGTATCATGCTTAACAGGACACATTCCTACCCCAGAGAACAGTTTATTATACAAGATGGAACAGATCATCCCACCACAATGCCCGATAACCTGATGGTAAATGCACACACTTGGGTCTTGAAAACCAGTTAAACTCTTTGTAGCCTATGCTAGGCAAGATTTTATGTTCAGGAGGAATAAGTTTAACATTGATCATAATGGCTGTAATATCTCTAACCCTGCTGTGCATTTGGCTGGGAAAAAAACCCAACAAACCAAAACCTTAACAAAGCTGAATTCATGTTTGTGCAGAGTTTCATTTCCATCAGATTTGCTTCTTTCTGGAAAAAAGTCTTTCTGAAAATCTTTCTGAAAGCAAGCACTGGAAACTTACCTGCACAAATCCTGCAGGAATTGTAACTTGTTATTATACCAGTCTCCCCAGGCAGAGGAGAAAAATTTACATCTCCTGTGGAGTCTGTGGATAACTTACTAATAATGTATGGGTTTTTGACTGAGGAAAACTCTGGACAGGTTTCACAGGTGATCAGATGGTGACACTAACTGGGACCGCTTCACTTTGTGCAGCCCCACAGGTTTTTTGGGGGCCTCTGTCTTTTATCCCCCACCTTTTTAGGTGGATTGTCATCTCCTCAGGGCAGGGACTACCTTTTCACCGCACATAAGTTTTGTTCTACCTGCAAAATAAATTATTCAGTCCCAACAGTTAAAAGTATTTTCTGCTGGTAATAGAAGAAGCTTCATTACAGAAATGATGGGGGAGCTGTACTATTTTGCCTTTGCCTCTGCTTTGCATCTCTCTCTCTCTCTTCAGGAACATGGCTCTCATCTCAGATGTGCAGAGCGATTCAATGACTTGCTGATATTTGTTCAGTGAGCCAGGGAGAAAACATGAGAAATAAAGAGTACAATTCTCTTTTCCCAAGGCATCGCCTTGGCAATACATACCTCTCCTCATTGTTTCTCTCCTTTTTACTCCATTAGATATTCTTTCCCTCATGTGGCTTAGCTCGTATGACCTTTTCTATCTCCTGTTTCACAGGAATATGGCATCTTTTACAACTGAAAAGGAAGCACAGAAACACCCAAAATCCTTCTGTTTTGACATCATGTTTCTGGTCATAGGATTTTACAAGCAGAATAGACTGCTCTTTTTCCATATAAAAGGAGTTTGCTTTAGATTTTTCTTAAAGACTTAATTTATTTTGTCATTTGTCCAGAATTCACTGTCATGTAAAAGTAATAATATCCACCCCTCTCTACCTTAGTTACTGTTGGATCTTTAAGATGGGTTTAGTGAATAAATCAATGACTTGTAGTTCTTTAGCATAGCCAGACTGAAGAACATGGTCAAAAAAGATGACCCTTTACAGATATGCTTTTCAACAGATGTGATCAAAACTAAAATCCACTATGAAATTTACTTTAATCAGGAGAAAGGTCAAATTCTCTTCTGATTTCTTCTCAGTGACCTCCAATGGTAGGACAAAAGGCAATGAGTGCAAGCTGGAACATCAAAGGTTCCACAGAAATATAATAAAAAACTTCTTCACAGTGAGGGAGAAAGAACACAGGAACAGGCTGCCCAGAGAGGTTGTGGAGTTTCCCTCTCTTGAGTCATCCTGGACCTCCCTAGATGCAAACCTTTGCCCAGAGATTTAGGTGTTCCTTGCTTCTGCAGGGGGATTCGACTAGATGATCTCTTGATTGGTTGCTTCCAGTCACTGACATTCTGTGATTCTGTGTGATTCTGTGATTCTTTCCCTCAGGACTCAGAACATGCACAGGATTTCGCACAACTTAGTTGCTAAGAGGAAGAGCTTGTAAAGCTGTGTACACAGTATCATGTGGGAAATCAATCCTAAATTTTAATTTCAGAATTTTTATTCAGAACCTTCATTCTCAGACTAACTAAATGGCTTTACAGCCCTGGTTACAGCTGGATTCAGGAGGCTTTGTAAATGTTATTGAATGTTTGACCTGAAGTCTTCTAGTTGTCAGTATTTTCTGTACATTGCTTGTAATGTTTTTATCATAGGAGAGATTTTCAGTACTCAGCTAGAAAAATAAACAAACAACAAAAAAAGTGTTATATGCTAAGATATATCAAAGAAAAATCTGTTTATGCAAGAACTTAGTATTTTATTTTACTAGCCATGTGGAAATTTAGATACTGTGGTGACAGTAGACTCAGTCATTATGTCTAATCCTGTAATATTCAATGCAACCTCCCTTTAAATAGTAGGAATTTCCAAAAATGAGAAATTACTTAGAAAGGAACTTAAAGAAGTGGGAGAGTGCATTTCAGAGTTTCTTATGCAAGAGATGATTGTGTTTATAATCAAAACTGTGAAGCAACGCTCATTTGTTATATGAAGACAGTTTTATTTTCATTCTGTCATTATGAATGATAGATGTAAATTGGATGCTGTCTGGTATCTTGATTTTTGTTTTTACATGAAAAGGAAAATTAAATTTTTAATATAATTTGCAAAATGAGTAATAAAGTGACACAAGAAGCAGAGACCAAAGAACTGTCATATGAAGAGGAATTCTTTTTAGTTGGGTTATGATCTAATTTTGCATCTAATCAATTAAGAAATATTCCTGGGGACAGGCAAATGGCTAGAGTAAAAAAGAAATTTCCTATACACAAAAATCTCTCTAGCCAGGAGAGAGTTGGAAGTTAGCCCAAATGTATACCCATATGATGAAAAATATTTCAGTTCTGCATTTTTTGAGGTATGGTGTGTGTGTTCAAAATCAAAACTCATTTATTTTAACATGGCAGATATTTTGGCATAAATGGGTAAGTATGAACAAGGCTCTTGGTGCTAGAGACTGTACTCTATAAGGAGTGACTGGAGATCATGGCTACCCTGCCAGGGTAGGAGGTGCATGTACAGAGCATAATACCTACTTAAGCTGTGGAAATTGCTTCTCCTAACTTCAAAGTCAATTTGATGTGTTGACTAGGGAAGGTAGAAGGTGAAACAATGAATTTCATGTTTCTGCTCCTTTGCTCCCAAAGCCTCCTGTAGCACAAGTTACTCTTTCTCGCTGGCCCTGATCACTCCTCACTTTCCCCTTTCACTTTCATAAAAAAGATTTTTTCAAGCATTTGGCCATATCCAGAGGAGTGGAGAGGTCCCTGTATGGTAACCTGAGCTGTGTTCAGGGCACAGAGGCAGTCTTTTGCTGGCCCTGGCTGTGCCCGAGGTGCCCCACACCTGCTTTGCCACAGTGGAGATCCAGTTTCTGCTCTTTGCAGCTCAGTGCCTGCCTTTGGTTTTACTACATGAGCTCTTTGATGCTGGGCTTGGTTTCTGATGAGTGTGTATGTGAATTCTCTGCGGGAGCTTATAGATATCACACAATATGCTGTGACCTCAGCAGTACCTTCTGGATGCTAACTTTAGGAGCTAATTATCATGATGACTGACTCTTTCTTAGATATCATCATATGTATTTGCTTTGTACAAGCAGACAAATGAAAACCTTAACCTGAGCTATTCAGACTCTAAATGAAGACACAGAGCGGGGAGATGTACTATGAAGACTGACAAAGTGTTTGACTCTGAATTTAATATTTGCCATTCGTTTCTTTTGAGAGCACCATGGAAAAATTAGACTTCATGAGAGACTGGAATATGAACAGACTAGTAAATCAGGATGACATGTACAAAGAATGAATTAGAGGAACTCACAAAGATGGAGAAAAACTTGTGGAGGCTTATTACACTGACAGAGTATATTAGCGAAGGGGAGGTAGAGGATGAAATATGATGAGCTCTGATATTCATCCTATAATTTAGTGTGCACCCATGCACTACTGTGTTTTCTTCTTCACCACATTAAGCATAATTCAGATATTCTATTCCATGCTGATAAGGATTCAGATTTGTAACAGTTTTAATTTCTAATTTGTTCCTTCTGCGTATTATGCCTATATATTATGACTATATAAGATGCCTATTATGAAAAATCTTTTCTCTCATAGTCTGCATGTGTACTGGTCATAGTGTGCATATAGAACATCTCTTCATATGACTAGGAAATTGGGTTTTCACCTTGTAACTAAAAATTTCCAGAATATTCTGGACAATGCTCTAAAGTTCAGCACTCTGACTTATCTGTAGTTTATGAATCTGAAAGCTTTAAATGATCTAGTAAGTGTTTACTGCAACACCATCAGGTGGTAGAAATTGTCTGAATGGCCTGTTTCACCATTTACTAGTGTAAATACTTCTATTTAATGTTGCAGTATGGGCACAGGCTACAAAGGGTTAACAACTGGCCAGCTCAGAGCCTGAGGCAAATCTTATCAAGACACCTGAAGGCCTTGGAGCTTGCTTGTGTCTTCCACTGTTTTGGGAAAGAGTCCTCGACTGTCTGGGAAAGTTGAGGGAGTCAACAGATAAGAACTTGTGCACAGCTGTGTGTGTTGGGAGAAGGAATTTAGAACAAATGTCACAAATGAAAGAAAGACAGAAACCTGTAATCAATCAGTATGTTAGTAGCATTGATAACTAGCCATCACTGTATATAAGCTTGTCTCATGCTCTCAATAAACGGATTCTGGCAGATTATATTGATCGTGGAGGTCAGCCCCTTCTTACACCAATCGTCGCATTACTTTAACATTGTGAGCAAGAGTGAGAGAATGTTCTATTACTGATATTCAGATTTTGCAATTTTGATTCCCCCTGTCTTTGCAGTCCTATCCTTTGAAGCCGTAGTCTCTTATTTTTCTTATGTCTTTGGGCATCAGAGAATCTCTCTCTGGCTTTATTGAAGGACCATGTATTGACAGCTCTGTTCATAAAGCTAAGAGGGAATCCTTGGTGTGTAATGTAAAACTAGGGAGGTTAATAGAAGACCTTCAGGTGGGCATGCATTTCTTTAGGCACACACCTTGCAACCCTCTCTGAAGGACTACCTTCAGACATCAATAGATAAATAATGTTTTTTGTGGTTGCAAGGGATGATGATTAGAACTTGTCTGTATCTGGTTTAAAAGGACAAGAAAATAGGCTTTTTAACACAACCATTGTAAATTAAATGAAGCATGTATGAAGTTCAAAAACTCGAATGTGTCATTACCCTGACAGACTTGGGAATTCTAATGGAATTCAATACAGCTATAAGCAATTTTAAAAATTTAAAATATTGAATGTAAAACTTTAAAGACATAAAGGAGTAATTTGTATAAACTGTCAGTCAGAGTAGAAATACATGTACAAATTTTTCCATTTGTCATAACTGGAGGAAAAGAGATGATAAGGCACACTTTTGGAAATGTGGTTTATTGTAAGCGTGGGATAAATGAGTTATGATTCAAGAAGCTGGTAGAGAAGAAGAAAATATTTCAGCACAAAGGCCTTCATTTTAATCCCAGTCCAGGTTGCTGTGGTTCTATCTCCTGAAAATTGATGGAGATCTTTCTATCCTGAAGTGCTTAAAACAAGAAGACAAGCACATGGACAGATATAGAGACTTTGTTGCTTTCTGATGTCCTGCAATAAGCTAAAACTCCTTTAGTATCACAGTAATATGTCTTGGATCCATATTCTGTTTGTCCAGCCTTTTTTTATGTCTAGATTTCTACATTATAATCTTTATCACATTCAGTGTGAGACTAGAGGTCATCTGTAAATGTGAATTATTAGTACCACGAGAGAGAGAGTATATTTGGTACTTACTTCAGGCCATTTACAGTCAAATGCTTTGTTGAACAGACATGATTTTTTCTTTCTTGAACATGGTATATAGAAAATTGTTTCTTTTCTGCCATCTAAGGTTTCAATTGATGGGTCTGAATTTTCCTAGCAGTCCAGTTGTCTGAAGACTAAAATTCTACTCCTTTAATCCACAACTAAGACTTGCAGATTGCTAAGAATGTTTCTTTGCTGATAATCTACTGCTTTAGTCAACTTGCTGTATTCTGATTTCATTCTGTGTTAGACTGGAAACATTAACAAACGGGGAAGGCATAAAATATTTAAAGCCTGTAAGGCACTGCAAACATCAAAATGATCAATTCCATACATGTGGTGTTACACTGAGTCTTTTAGGGCAGCATGTGCAGCTTGTTAGCTGTAGCCAGAATAGCTGCTTTGTTATATTTCACTGAAGTCCATGACAGAAGTAGAAATAAACTTTGGAATACTCTTTACAATAGCAGGGTTCTTCTCTCGCTTGCTTTTGAGTAATGCATGTTAGATTCCATAACAGAGAGTAAGAGATTTACTGCATTGCCTAATGAGTGACTGAAAATGATTGAGCTGAAAGTAAACCTTGGATGAGCTCTAAATCCCTCCACTCATTTGGCTCTTGCTGTTTCTGTATCTTGCCGAGCTGTCTGAATGAGCTGAAATATTTTTATTTAACTGAGGATGAAAATAAGTCAACCTAAGGTTATAAAACTTCTGTTTGGGCCTGGAGGAAACTCATTAATATCCACAGCATGTGGTTCTCTTATGCCAGGACTGCCACCTGTCATAGGCTTAGCCCGAAAGCTTTGACTTCAAGAAATGTGTTTATATAAATTGCAGAATAAAAGGAGTATTGCTCTCCCTAGGGAAGGTATGGAGAATATTTGAATCCAAATATCTTTTAAGCTTCTACTGCTCACTGTCCAGTTAAAGCTTATTTAGAATTTTGTAGCTTTTTTGTTTTCCTTGTCTGCAGTGTCTTCTTCTGCTGTATCTTTGGGCAAAGTTACCTGAGTTCAGAAAGCAGAAAAAGGTATATAGAAACCAAATATTGAAAATGAAGAAGAATTAAACAGGATTGTTATAATCCCCACCAACCTGGGGAAGTCCCCTATTAATAAATCAGAAGAGCAAGGGATTCAATAAATGAATCAAAGTATGTGTCCTCTGTCATTACTAATAACACTGCTTGAAGGAAGAAATTTGTAATAGAAAATATTGTTAATAAAAAGGTTCTTTGCAGCTGTTGGGATTTTTTTTTTCTTAATGATAGTGATGCTAGTTGACACTAACTTGCAGATTAATTTTNAGAAAATATTGTTAATAAAAAGGTTCTTTGCAGCTGTTGGGATTTTTTTTTTCTTAATGATAGTGATGCTAGTTGACACTGTATTTCCTAAGAAATTTTCTACATTTCTAATGAACCAATGTATTGAAGGTACTGTACAGATGAGTACACTCTGGTTTTTGTTCCTGTTGTGTTTTCAATTACCTTCTTTCCTCCAAAAGGTCGACAGCTAAATAGTTGACTTGACAGAATCTCCTGTGGGACTATAGTGGAAGTTCCAGAGTTATAGCTTGTTTCTTAACAGAAATTAGTCTATGCAGACTCTTATCACAGCTGTAGCTGCAGTAGTGCACATGTGGAGGTGCAGTGAAGAAACAGGATATTATGACTGTCTCAGACAGCAAGCAGGGACATCTTGCACTAGATTAGGTTACTCAGAGTTTCATCAAGTCTGGCCTTTCCCTTGCAAACAGTTCCTCCACAGCTTCAGGTACTTCAGGTACCCTTCAGGTACTAGTAGGCTGGTATGAGGTCTCCATGGCACCTCCTCCAGGCAGAACAGCCCCAGGTCTCTCAGCTTGTCCTTGCTGGAGGCCAAAGAGTCTGTGTATCAAATCTATATCTCTCCAATTTAGAGAGAAGAGTATGAGGTTATATGGGTTAAGTTTCTTCTACCCTTTTCACAAAGGGTGCAGCTGGCAGATCATGCCATCAAATGGCGAATACCTGTAGTACTCCAGTGATACCGTGTCATTAGAATGACTGCTGACAGTTAAGTTTTTGCACAATGACACTCTCCTCTTGATGATGACCTGGGATTCTGTTGGCCTTTTTTGCTGTGAGAATACATTGCTTTGTCATGTTCTCTTGGTGTCCACAAGGAACACCAGGACTTACTGACTGCATTGCTTTCCATCTCCGAGTAGTTGTACTGCCTACTCTGGTTATTCCTTCCTAACTGGGGTTATTCTTGCTATTCACTGGTTGTTCTGTCTAACCAGGTTTATTTGTCCCCAACTAAGCAGACATGGTGGTGAGCACGTTATTTTTTTTCTGTGTCCTTTGTTAGCAGGCTCCCTGCCTCATTCAGCAGACTTGTATTTTTCCCACAGTCTTCCTTTTGCTGATAATGGACATTTAAAGGCCTTCCTTCTTACCCTTGATGCTCCTTTCCACATTCAACTGCAGAGGGGCTTTATTTTCTCCAATCCCATAACTGCATGCTCTGGACTGTATTCATCTTGGGTCACTCCTCCACTTCTTGTGTCCTTTATGTTTGAGTTTAGTCAGGGCGTGTTGGCCCTCTGCAGACTTTGCTTCTTGCACATGAGGATGGGCCAGTCTTTATTTGTCAGTCCTTGAAAATCAGCCTGCTGTCCTAGACACCTCTTCCCATCAGTATCATCATCCATAGGATTCTTCCAACCCTGAACAGTTGTACGTCTGTTCTACTGAAGCTCAGCAATGTCATCCTACCGTTTACTTTATTCTCACTCTGCACTATTCTGAACTTGAATATCCTACAGTCACTACAGTTGACTGCCTCCAGCCTTCACATCTCTGCTCTGTTCTTTTTTATTTGCAGGAGTAAGGTCCAGCAGAATATCTCTCCTTTTCTGCTTCTTGATCACCAGTGTTAGGAAGTTGTCATCAGTGCTCTCCAAAAACCTCCTAGGTTGCTTGTGCACTGCTGTGTTGTCCCTCATGCAGATATAAAGACAGCTTAAAAATTATTACTATTTACTGTTAGATATTTTGATACGTCCTTCAATGTGGCTGCTAGGTTGGACATTGGATAAGCATATAGCACAGAGGTGATGTGTCTCAAGAGGTAAGGGGAACATTAGTGGATGTGGAGAGAAAACTTGGACAGCTTTTGAGCTGAGGCCATTAGGAAAGCATTGCCTACATTAAAGACACCAGACCTTCCCCATTAATATGTCCTCAAACATTTTAGTGAGCTCTGGAATTTGGCTAGCATCCAAAGGTAAACAAAAATGTTATGATTACCCTTTATTGTTTCTCTTCAAAACAGATTTTGATTTTCTTTTACTAAACAATACATGGGATAAATAATACATTGGACCAAATTAATTCCTGATGTAATTCCATTAGAATAGCTTGACTATGGTGAAGTAATACCAGCAGTGCATCTGGCTGATAAAATTTACATACTCTCACAATGACTTGATGTTTTTCAAGCTGTGTAATTGGAAATCAAACAATTACTGCAATAGGTCAACAACTGCCTATTCTATGAAGTGAGCATCATATTGTTAGAGAAATTATAGGTGTTTTTCCAAGCCACTGCGTAGTGCTTTGTGAGATTAAGCAAGGTCATAGAATACGAAAATGAAGAAGAGCTTGTAATGCCTACCTTACCTCTATAGATGCAGTTTCCTCATGAATTTGTTCTGTAAATTAAATGTTAGGGCTTTTTTCTTGCTTGTTCTATTTTCAAAATCCTTGAGAGTGTCTCTTCTTGCAAGTTTGGTTGCTGCTGAAGCAAAATAAATGGCTTAGGGAACACAGAATTTTACAGGATAATGCTTTTCAATCTTCTAACTGTACAATTTCAGTCCTTCATAGATTAGTAATCTTATCCTACTCCAGACTGTATAGCAAGACTAAATAGGAAAGACCTCTCCTGGACCAAAAAAAATTTTCTTATTTTAATTTGCTCTCTCAAAATCTGTGTAGGCTCACTCACAGGAAAAACAGTACGCATTAGTAGACTACCATCAAGGATTAATAAATCCATAGATTTTCATTCTGAGGGCATTTCCTCAGGACACTCAAGTCTTTTTCACTTTGATGATTTTTAATGAGCAGGATGAGCTATATTTAGAGAGGCCTTAAGTTGAACTGAAGCTAACTTTGTTGGATGAAGATCTCAAGTTGTGTATTTTGGCTTGTGCAGGAGGTAAACAGGAAAGAGATCAAAGGATGGCAAATGAGTGGTAAGAAACATTCTATCAGTGTGAGAAAAAGGTAAGTGTATAGTGACAATACCAGTAATTATGTAGCAGCATGTGATTATTTCATTAATAGATCAGATATAGTGGTTTGTAATAGTACAAACCAACCAGAAAAATATTTTTCAAAAGCTGCACACAAATAAATGTATTCCTATAAATATAATTCTATCAGGTACATGATTCCTAGTCCAACCTGCGGAATATTTCCAAGTTTGTTCTTGCTGAATCACTTCTTTGCTTGAGAAAGTAAATCTAACTGGTAGAAGTAAGCTGATATTATTTCATAGAGACACTTGCCAGACAGACTAGTAAACAGAAGCTTATTGGTAAATGAGTAGATCCCCAAAAGATAAGAAACTACTTTGTGTATTGATCACATTAGGAGGAGCATGAGCTAAAATTCATCTGACTTTTAATAATTAATATGGATTTCGTGTCATAATGAAAATTAGAGATTGTTGGTTTAGCATGTAACATATTGTGTTTAAATACTCAGCATAGAATTTAAATAATATTTGATTCATTACACAGGAAATGGAGTGCAAAGTATTTGCACAACTAGAGCATACTGTTATTAAGCCCATCTGTTTCTGGCAAGTGACAGCACGTAAGAATTCTTCTTATCTAATTTAATATACGGATAAATTTTTACTTGTCTTTCCTCACCTCTAACTACTTTTAAGTGAGCAGCT
Organism: Turnix velox; assembly: GCA_013400935.1. Taxonomy (NCBI): domain Eukaryota; kingdom Metazoa; phylum Chordata; class Aves; order Charadriiformes; family Turnicidae; genus Turnix; species Turnix velox. The sequence goes on along the minus strand of VZTY01023289.1, from coordinate 102,982 downwards.
AGGAAAACCCCAGCATATTGGTAAGGCTCTTTAATTTACAAGAAATGCACTGGTCTCAGATACTCACCTGTTGCATCTGATGGATAAAATATGACAATCCCATTCCCATGAACCATAAAAGACATCAGTTTCTGCTTTAGATTAGAGTTAGGCTGATCTCCTAGATCTAACAACACCAGTACCTGTTGCCTGAGGCTCTTCATGTGAAAACTGATCTTTGATTTCTGGTCTCTTAGCTCCTCAGTGAGCTCCCCTATCAAGTGCTGAGTGAGGAAGTAACACAGAGAAAGAGTACTTTAAGACTTTTTGTGCTGTAATAATTTTCTTTTGTCACTTTCACTGTTTTGACCATAGATGTGAGGAGGATAGCAGAGTCTGAACAGTCATGAAGTTTTCCTGAGCCTACTACTAGTATTTTCCTAAGATGACTTGACGTCTAGAGGAGGTTGCATGGGGTTGCATAGCAAGTGAAATGGAGCTGTCAGCCCTCAGATCTGTCTGGTCATCTTTTCCGTCTTGTATTCATTCCTCTGACTTCTGCAAGACTTCTAGTTGCTGTTCAAGAGCATCAGAATCCTCTTGCCATATCTAGAGCCTCCTTCTTTCTTGTTTTGCAATTAGAAGTCTTGTTCTCAAGCATCATAGTCAGATCTGCTAGGAACTCTGATCCTGTCCATGAATTTCTCCTCTGTTCTCTCCCTCCTCTGCTAATAACACAGCGTCAGACTGAAACTATATGTTTTCTACAATGGCATCTTAGACATACACTGCATCTTGCCTGAGGCAATGTATGGCTGAAGGTGAAAACTGGAAGAGAGAAAGGCTTTTTTGGCTCTCATCCAAAGAGGAAACAAGCCAAGTCCTTTGAGTTCAGGACTGTATGAAAAGTTAAAATGCAAGTCTACTGCAAACAACCATCCACACTACAGCCACTCCAGGGCATAATTCTCCAGGCACAATTTTTTGTGTAGTACTGAGATTTACCATCTGATTTTTGAGAAGGACTGGTGGAGATAAGCTCTGAGTTGGAGGATCTGCCTCAAAACTGATGTTACTTTCATACCATGGCCAGCAATGTGCTATAGAAGTCTTTCTTCCATTATGTGCTAGCCTTGGCAGCTGGAAAAGACAGAACAGCCAAAGGTGCTCTCTAGTTCTCAAACAGAAGAAAGTCCTGAGGTAGTGAGAGTGAATAAAAGTTGGAAAGAGTTTCCATTATTGTGTCTTGCTTTGTTTTATGAAATCCTACTACTGCTTCAGATGCTCCCAAAGGTGATGGATGAGGCTTGAAAGCTCAGTGAGGGCATTCTACTGCTGTTTAACATGTACATGTTCCATGCTGAGACACTTCCCATCCAGGCTGGAATTGTCTGATGTGTTGCTGAGACTGTAAAAAACACTATGGCTTCTTTGATAGTCAGCAACTTGAAACTGCCTGATTCAGTCTTGCTTTGGTTTATTGTGTGGCATGCCAGGACTTTGGTGCCACTATTTATGGGAAGACTTTGTTACTTTGGATTCTGCTTCTTGGCTGGGATTTAGGTGATTCTCTACTGCATTTCATCAGAAAAGAATCCAGTCCACACACACAAGACCCCTTGCAAACATTGTTCTAATACTTAACAGGTGGGAATGACTGGGGGATTCACTTAATTTTGCTACTGCTCTGAAAAGAAGAACATTAATATGGAAGTACCCATAGATGATGGAACTTTTCTCCACTGGAATGCAATTGTACTTATGATTTTAATTTAAGATTAATTCTTTAAGTATTCCTTAATCAAGTCCACCTTTGCTTGTACTTCCCTTTTCTGGAATGGTTTTGGAGAACTATTGTTTCTTTTAAGTCCATCAGCCATTTGATCAAACTGGTTTTGCTACTCCAGGACATTTGGCTCACAGGAAGGGCAGTACTGAAAGCACACAAACTAGGGACAAGAATGATGGACTCTCCTGGATAATGAATAGTTTATGTCTATAATTCAAGATTGGCAAATGAGGTAGAATGTCAAGCAAAATCCAGTTCCCACAGTGTCTGAATTTCTGTGCAATGTGAGTTTTACCTCATAACTATTCTCCTTTGCAAACTTCTTGGCGGACTTATTTATTCTAATATTGTTTATTGTTATAAGAAGAAAAAGGAAAAATATTTTCCCATTAGCCAATTGGAGATCTTATTTTGGGTATTTTAAAAGACACAATGACAGCTTAGTTCAACTAAACAGGAAATAAATGTGGATGGAGGATAACACTGAAGGTTAACAGATAGAAGTCAGCACAATTCAGTTATTACTTTTATGAAATTCTGATAAGTTCATTGTCATGAGCACTATATCTTGAACAAAGTGATTCACAACATTGAAAAGGTCTTTTCTGCCACTGTGCCAGATGGATCTTGTATTAAGCAATTCATATTTTGCATACAAAGACCCTTATATTTTATTTAATCAGGGAATAGATTCAAAACTTATTCTTTACACATGGCTGATTACTTCAATAGATTGTAAGGTATTAAATGTGTGAAATAGTCTATAAAACAGCTCCAACCAATTAATCCTAATTTCACAGCTTGTAAGTGGAATTTCCAAAGTACCTGCAAATACTTTGGTAGCGACCTTTCTGATATGTGTACCCTAGCTGTCAATACCATTTATTACTGCTGCTATTTAATTCCACTTTTATTTAAATTAAATACCTTCCAGTCATTCAAAAACTGAATTATGTTGCTGCTTCTTGCAATTGTCACGCTAGTTAATTAGCTCTTGGCATACCTGAGTGTCTGAAGAAATTGGGAAAATGATTTGTAATTGTTCACTGAAGTACAAAGAGGCACTTAAAATAAATAAAGCCACAGAAATGCAGAAGAATGGATGCATATTTCAACATAATTTAGGTGAAAGTTTTAATTTTATCAGCAAAAATTAGAAAAGCTCTTTTGTTTTGTATGCAAGATGTGTTCACAAGCTCTAACCATACTGGATTGTAGCAAGGATATAAAACACAATGAAAATGGTAAAACTGAACAACAAAAAAAAGAAATTTTATAGAATCAAACTGTCAAATCAAACTTTAAAGAGTTCTGCTTCTGCCCAACCTCTGACATTAAATTGATTGTTATTTATCATTTATAATGTATGTGTGATAAACTGAACATGCTTGAATGTTACAATACCACAAGTTCTGTGAAACCCTAAGCTCCTAGCTCTGGGTCACAGGACCTCTTATGCTAACTTCAGAAGTGTTCCTTGGCACAAAGCAACACTGAAGCCTGCTGAAGTAACTAGAATTTTCCCATAGTCTTCCTTCTGTTATCTTTGGAAATTGAGAAATACAAAGATAGCTGACATTTTTTGTTTCCTTAGTCTTGTCCCTCGCACTTTTCAGTGTGATGAGGGATCCAGCAGCCTTTCAGTGAATTCTTCTGAGTGATTTTGTCTTACGTGTTGCACGGAGAATGACATGGCTTTCATTACTACTTTAAACAGTGGCGTGTATATAATGGTCACCTCTTACTGTAAACCAACACACATCTAAAGTTAATTTAGTCAAAGAAGGGGATTACTCTGATCCAGATATGTTCATTCAGTGTGATCATTTTCCTTTACAAGAATCATAGAATCACCTAGTTTGGAAGGGACCTTTCTGCTCATTGAGTCCAACCATCAACTTAATTCCAACAAGAACCATCACTAAACCATGTCTCTAAGCACTATGTTTATTTATCTCTTAATTATCTCCATGGATGGTGCCTCATCCACCTCCCCAGGCAACCTGTTCAGTGCTTCATAATCCTTTCAGTGTAAAAATTTTTCCTAGCATCCAATCTAAACCTCCCCTAGCACAACCTGAGGGTGTTTCATCTTGTCCTATTGTCTATTACTTGGGAGAAGAAACTAACTTCCACCTCTCTACAACCTCCTTTCAGGTACATTGAGAGAGATCTCAAAAGATCTCAGTTTGGAAAGGTGGTTCAATACACCTATTGGACAGAAAACTCATTTTTCTTTCCATGCAGAATGGGTGGTGTGCACAGAAGGAAGTGTAGTATGTATGTGCCAAAACAGAAACAGAGCCTGGAAAGAAGGAACTGCAGAAGTTCTAGTAGAAGTTGCCTGGTAGCTTGTTGTTTAGCAAGTGCTCTGATTTCTAAGGAGTCATGTATCTACAAATGAGGATGCCAAGTGCCTTGTTAATGCAGAATTTAATGTACTGCAACAGTGGTATCGGATAATTAGCTTGACAGAGCAATAGATTTTCCAATAAAACTGATCATATAAACCTTTTTTTAATTATTGTTATTTACACCAGGCATTGTAGCCTTTTGATGAAATTAAAATCAATCCAGAAAGAGACTCAGAGTCTATAGACATGCTTGTAATTTTGGGCTCCTTATCTAAGAATTATCTCTGGTTCACTTCCCCTCATTGCTTCCCTGCTCACTGCAATTCAGTCTTCTTCAAGAAAAATAAGCTACTGGTGGTACATTAATGCTCATAATTTGTTCAAAAAAAAGCAACACAATGTGAAAAATGTATTTTGACAACCAGTAGCCATTCCAAATATCTTAGCAATGTTTACAGTTCAAATTTTTCAGGTAATAAACCATTCTTTTTTGACACTTTATTCATTTTATGACTCTTCAGAAGAAAAGTACTGTATAACTGATAGCAAACATAATTTTTTATTCACACTCTGGCTATGCTTCCAAGTGTAAGGCAATCTATTAAGTTAGAAAAGGCCTTTAAGATCATAAAGTGCAACTGTTAAACTGCCAAGTCCACCATTAAACACATCCTTAAGCTCCACATCTACAAATCTTTTAAGTACCCTTAGGAACTGTGACTCAATTATTTCCCACACAATCTGTTCCAATTCCTGGCAAATATTTTTCTGAAGAAAGTTTAAAAAAAACCCAAAAACTCAACCAAAACCAAAAAAAACCCCAAAACCAAAACCCAAAAACTTAAATTCAGCCTGTGATTGAGCAGACTTACAATGTATGACCACAAATTATGTTTGTTCCCTCTTACCTCATTAGTGGTTTGATTTCATCAACAGGGCATGGGGAGAATATTTTGCAGTGGGAGATTTGTGAGTTGCTTCCTAGAGAAATGTCTGTATTCCACATGTGGAGGCACCATTTCTCTGCTGTAGGTGCAGGGTAGGTGTAGGTGCAGTTAAGATGTGCTTACAGTGCCTTAGAAAGAAGTGTTTTGAATTCAGGAGCTCAAACCAGTTCAGGTTGTTCGTTCTGTTAGTTCTGGACATTTAGAGAAAAAATATATGTTCTGTGGAACTTTTCAGCCAGGTTGATTTATGATACAAATGGGGAAGGAATTGTGGAAAGAAATGTGGGCAAATCACTGTGTGGCCAGTGGATACACAGAGGTTTCTTCAGAGCCCTTCTTGGAGCTGCTGGGATAGGGGAAGGCAGCATGTTAAAGGTCCCAAGACAGTTTTCCTCTGTTTTTCTTTACAGTATTACTTCTGGCGTGAAGTATGAAAGTATGCCTACATCTTTGTGGTGATTTGCAGAGTGGTAAATGTCAGAGTGGCAAGTGCCCTATGGGAACTATGAGCTTCCTTCCACCAGAGTTTCTTCTGTTAAGTGGTGGGGCTTTGTTTCACTAGATGCAGCAGAAAGTCTCACCTAAACTTAGTCTTCTCCCTGCTTTGACTCCTCAGCTTTTTATTTCCCTATCTTTCTCTGAAATTGCATGGTACACACTTCTTTCCCTGTTGCAGTCTGAGGGGATCACAAGCAGTTTGAAATGGATTACCACAGCAACACAAAGGAATATGTGAGACAAGGGAGAACACTCCAACAGAAGGATGAAATGATGTGATTTTTTTATGTGTGCAGAGACATCTTTGATTGAATTGAAGTACAGGAAAGACAAAGAAAAATCACAGGAAAATATTACAGATCTCCAAGGGCAGATGGAAAAGACAGACTAGGAAATGTTAATGCAGATGGAGCAGCAGGTAGGACACTAAACAAGGGTCATAAGCTCAGCACTCCTCTGAGTCAAAGTTGTAGTATTCCTTGTAGGATTTTTGTGGAAATAGTTATAGAAAGGATTTTCATGGACTTCATGAAAGCTTTAAGATGTTACAGATACAAATGAATTAGATGACGTCATTGCTTTATTAGTTAATTAATAGAGGTTCAACAAGGCCAAATGCAGGGTGCTGCATCTAGATTGAACCAACTCCCAGTATCAGTACAGGCCAGGGAATGAAAGGATTGAAAATAGCCTTTCTGAGAAGGAATTTGGGATACTAGTGGCTGAAAACCTTGGTGTGATCTGGGAATATGTGCATGTAGATGGGAATGCCAACCATATCCTGGACTACATTAGAAGGACCATTAAAATCACTTTGTTGGAAGTGATTCTGTCCCTCTACTCTTGTCTACTCCGGTGAGACCCCACCTGGAATACCGTGTCTCCACAGCACAGGAAAGATTTGAACCTGTTGGAGCAGGTCCAGAGGAGGGCAGGGATGGAGCAGTCTTATGACAAAAGGCTAAGAGAATTGTTGTTCAGCCTGGAGAAGAGAAAGCTTTCAGGACAACTTACTGTGGCCTTTCAATACTTACTAGAGAGCTTACAAGAAAAATAGGGATGAACTTTTCATCATGGACTGCAACAGGACAAACGTTAATGATTTTAAACTAAAAGAAGGAAGACTTAGTCTAGATGTAAGGAAGATTTTTTTACAGTGAGAGCAGTGAAACACTGACACAGGTTTCCCAGAGAGGAAGATGCCCCATCCCTGGAAACAATTAAGGTCAGGTTGGATGGGACTTTGAGAAACTTGATCTAGTTGTGTTGAAGATATCCCTGCCCATTGCAGGAACGTTGAACTAGACGACCTTTAAAGGTGCCTTCTAACCTAGACTACTCTATGATTCTACAATAGACAAGTTATCAATGGTGATAAACAGGGCAAACACCAATACACACATGTTTTCTCCTAGGTACCAGTGGAGCGTTATCACTGTACAACCATGGCAGCTGCTTTTGCTAGATGTAGCTGCCTTATTAGTCTGCCCCATATGCAAATCCTTAAATAATTTAAGTGACTTTGGCAGACTGTGGCATCCTGGCATCCAAAATTTCCACCTTTAAGTGGACACTTATGTAACCCCATCTGTAC
>VZTY01023289.1:0-91329 GCA_013400935.1 Turnix velox | reverse complement strand
GTAAACAAAAAAGCCCCATTTTCTTATTTTCTTTTTTTTTTTTTTTTTTTTTTTTAGAGAAAGAGGTTTGCACCATTTCCACCTGTTTCATTTCACACTTTCTGGTCTAGTGCCTTTTCTTATTCTCCTAATTTAAGCAATTCTTTCCTTTTCTGTGGAGTGTGTGAGAGGTGAAGAAATGTTTTAGAATAAACATCCTTGTATGTGCATTGCAGTAATTTCAATGTCAGGGTGAACAGTGCTCCTTGTGAAATGTGACCTGTGCTCTGAACTATTGCATCTAAATCAAGGCAAAAAAGAAGAAGATTTCTGTTGATTTGTCCACTTTATGTGCTTTTTGTTTAAACATCTTCATGTGCTTAAACATCTGATTTAACATCAGGGCTACAGCATCCAAGTATATTGCACATCTTTCTATGTAATAGAATCATAGATCACCTATGTTGAAAGGGATCTTTCAGATCCACGAGTCCAGCCATCAACCTAACGTACAAAAACCGTCATTAAACCATATCTCTAAGCACTATGTCTACCCATCTCTTAAAAACCTCCAGGGATGGTGTCTGAACCACTTCTCTGGGCAGCATGTTCCAGTCTATACTAGCTTTTAGCTTAAATAGATACGTTCCCTCACTACAGTTCTTTTTGAAGTAGGAGGAAAGGCCTGTAAAAGCATATGATAACCATTATCACAAATATGTGCCTATTTTGGTGATAAATAAGATGGACTTCCTAAATATTGTCCAATACTAGGAATTATAACAATGTGTTATAATTATGAAGTTAATAATGATGCTACTTTTAGGCTCTCTTAAAGTTGCACTGTGGAAATCTGTCTTCTGGTTTTGAGGGCAGCCACTTTGTTACACCCACAGCTTCAACTAAGCATTTTGTAGTATTTAATTACCTACTTCAAATTATATATGGAGTAGGAGGAAGGAATGAAAACAATAAATAAGTCAGAGATAATTGATAGCCTACATAAGAGAACTTTACTGTGGGGGCTTGGACTAAGTAGTTAAAGCAGACTCAATTTTTTTTGACTAATGACCCACAGTCCTCCTTCATAATTTCCCAATAGCTTGAGTTTAGCCATGTGAAACTGAGAAGTTCGTGAATGGCTGTGTTAATATAGACTGAAAACTCATGTAGAATTATTTACTCTGGAGTGATGAGCTGTGACCACAGTCTGGTCTTTACACCTTCATGTTACTAATTTAGGCAAGAACTGATCAAGAACTGATTGTATTTGAAGTGAAAATGAAACTGAAAGTGCACTAAAGAGCTGAGTTGGAAGCACCAGATAATTGTGGAACTTTACAGAGAAATTTACTTTTATAAGCATGGTATCATCTCCATTCTTGATTTTACCTAAATGGATGGATCATTAGAGCACAAAAAACTGCCTAAACCAAAATAGTCCGTACAGTTTTAACAATATAACATTGCTTTTAAGCTGTGAAAGTATATCTTAGCAAAATTTATCCCAATGTTTGATGCATTTCTGTATGTTTTTTAGAACATTTTATTTAACAATTCAGATTATCTATAACATTTTGATACTTTTCTAGACTAAGAGGGAGATCTATCAAAGTACCAAATTTAGCAGAACATATTTTGCTTTGCAGATGCATCTTCCTGCTTTACAAGATTACTCTATGCAACTTCTATCAAGACTTCACATTGTGTACTACGTGACCTCTGTGATCAATTACAGAATAATTAAAACAGTAAATAATGCCTAGGAAGTATTAACATGTACCAGTTTAGAACCATTTTTACATTAGAAAGTGGTATAAACACTGAATACCAGACACATTTAAAAGAATGGAAATCTCCTGCCATATGTGTTTTTGACAAAAGATGGGTTAAGCTTCTCTAATAACATAATCACTGTGAATTACTTGCTCTATCCTTTTTATTTTACAATGCTGATGATGGAATTCTCTGTTGCATAAAACATGCTCCTGCTTTCTTTATATATTGTAGCAGTTATCTTAGATCTCTTGGGAGATATGAAAATTGATATTTTTTTTTATTGTGACTTCTAAACAGCTATCAAGAATCTGCCTTTATCAGATGTACTGTCTTTGATGAATTAAAATTGTAAGTAGAAGTACAGAAAATGCTAGTTTAATTTAGCTCTGTTCAGTAGTTTGTATTGCTGTACTTCAGTGGTGAAGGGAATGGGATGTCAAATCCTGCTTGAAAGGTTTATGTAAAAAAAATTATGATTTGAAAAACTTGAGGTCTCCCCAGAGAGAAAAGGAACAATCTACAGGCATGGAAATTGAAAGTGGTAGAATACAGGAACTTAATGAAAAAAATTCAAAATATGACAGATGAAACAGTGAACTTTTGCTATAATAGAGAAGAGGCAGAATGTGTATACAGGGTTATAATATTAGAGCCAAAGCTCCGACCTCCTCATATGGTCAGAAATATAATTTCTATCATATGTCAGAAGAGTTTCAGTGTGGATGAATGGTAGAGGCATCGCATAGCACTGGGAGAGGAAATAGAAATAGATGTTCATAGTCCCAAGGCATGAACACTGTCTTGAAGTGTTTGATCAATTGCATTCTGTGGTGTTCATCACAGCTCAGCTTCAGAAGCAGCCAGACAAATGTGTCTTTTCTGAGTGTATTCATGAATTATGGTTGAGCTGAGAAAGAGAGAGAAAAAAAAGACTTCATAGGGTTGCCAGCAGAAAAAAATCTAATATCCTTTGCTGCAGTTTTAAAGCAGTGCCTATTCCAAGAAATAATTCTTAGCTACTGTACAGTGATAAAATTAAGCAGTAGTTCAAGCAGCAAATACCAGCTCATTTTGATTGCAGGAAGTGGACGCAGAGGGATGAATCATCCTAATCAGCTCCTACAGCCTCTGAAATACTTTGTTCTCTGGACATTTATTTAACCCCTTAGTCCTGGGCAGAAATTGCACAGACATCGCAGGGCTGCATCAGTGGTGCATCCTATTCTGTTCACAGCGTCTGTCTCCTGTAGTAACCTGGCAGCTGCTCCCCTAGCTCTCCACGCCACCCTCCCTATAGCTTCCCTCTTTATTCATCTCTGTGTCTGGCAGTCAGCACAGCACGCTCATGCTGTGCACATCTGGCGTGGAGCAGCATCCCCTCCCCTCATCAGACTTGCACAGCTGCTGCTCCTAAATGGGAGCAGGCCAGGCAACTGCTCCTAATGATTCCCCTGACAGCTCTTTTCCACTTACCGATCCAGCTTTCCTATTCACCACCTGCTTGATTTCCCCTCCCCAAACACTCTTGTCTGCTCAAACTCACACTGGGAATCCTCTGCTTCCAGCAGCCTGTACACCAAAGCCATGCTAATGCTGTTCTCCCTGGCTGATTACCTACACCTCCAGCTCATCAATTACTACTATTGTCATCCTCAAATTTGCTCCTTGTTTTGCTATGTTCTGATTCAGATCTCATGCCTGCAGGTTTATTCTAGAAACAGGGCAAAGTACTAAGAGGGTCTCAATCCAACCACTATCTCTTACCCCATGAGAAGGATCATTCTAGTGGTTGTGTCCTTGTGTTGTGCTACAGGGTTGTCCCATATGTGCAGTCAGCCTCTTATAGTTCACTTGTGTAAAAAAATTTCTTTGGGCAGTGAAACTGTGAAAGAATGAATCAACCAATTTCTGTGACTTAAATTTGATTCAAGCTTTGCTTTGGAAATTAATCTCTTACTTCAGAGCATGGCTTGTCAGGAATTTTGTAGTAATTGCTTTTTCTTTTGGTAGAAACTGCTTTCCATTTTGAGAGAAAAAATATTGTATGAACTTTTTCTCAAACCAAGAGAAATCAAAGACCTCAGAAATTCCTGGAGCCTGAAAAATTCAGACCGAATATGAGGTCACTCATGCTCAGTGCTAAGTTCTGAGTTAGACTGGAGAAGTGAACACAAGTATCTCATATTCTATATGAAGTCCACTACTCCAAAATAAAAACTTTGACCTACTCTATGTATGTTATCTTTTTCACTTTAAAGTATTAAAGAAAATCCTCACTGCATGAGTCCAAGAATGTGCTTGATTTTGTCCATGTTAGGATGATTTCCTTAGATGCTGCATGGCGAGATCTAATTCTTGAGACTGAATCTTGAATTCCAAATATTTCTTCAGCTTTCCTATCCTTGGCTAATTCCTTGGATGCTACAAGATCTGCCTTCCTGGGTTTTTTAAAAAAATTCTAGGATGAGAACAGGTACTTTCCATAGGGTTAAGGAATATTTTTTAAATCTCATTTTGCCTCCTTACACTACTGCATATGTTCCTCCTACCTGTGACTTTTGAGTGTGCCTTGAATGGTCAATAACATAATATTGGTTAACGATAACATTAACAATAAACATAATAACATTAACAATAACATGATATTGTTTACAATTCACTTATATAACCAGAGTATAGCAGATTGCAACTTTATAGCTTTTTTAGGCCATCTGAGATAGTGCACTGGGAACTCTAGTACTGTTGAAGGGGTCAGTCCTTGGTTGAGAAGCCATTAAGAAGGTAAAGTAGGGGCACAGGCATTCTGGCAGAAGAGACTACAAATAATACAGAGTGCTCTCTGGAAAAATACAGAGATCAAGACCAGGATGATTTTCTTCAAAGCAGCCTTTGTTGATGTCATCAAACATGACTCAAACGACTAGACCTAATTCTAACTTCCCTTGCTTTTCAGTTCCACTGACTTCCTGTCATTTTTGTGAAATTAGTTTCTTAGCAGGGAATGTTTTAATTTTCTTTCCCTCATTCCCACCAGTCTAATGATTCTTTACTGTCTTAATAAGTACAATGTGCTCCATTAATGGACAGGGGCATTAGAGAATAATGTCATTTCTGCAAACTCTAAATGCATTTCACAATCAAGAGGGCATTGATTCAAAGTCTTTTTCAAATAGGAAAAACGCAAGTAATTTCCCTAGTGACGTTTACTGCCCTATGAGAAGTGGAGATTCTAGTAAGAAAATTTCTTTGATTTTTACCCCTGTTGGTTCATTTGGATAAATCAGACTTTCCTTATCCCAAAACCTGGCTGAAATACTCTCTGGTAAAATGCAAAGTGCTATTTGTCTCAGGGCTTTATTCCAAATTTTGAAGTCCAATCCAGCAGAAACAGAAATAAAATATAAATTATTGTGGATTTGCATATGTGAAATTTCAGTCTAGAACTATCAAGTTTTTGAAGCAGTAATTATTCTATGCCACAAATTTGCGATGTACTCTTTGTTCCATAGTTCCTCCTCCATTTTGTTGTAATAGATGGATGCACTGTTTGCTGTGCTCATCTCTGCTTAAGATTTAAATCTAAAAGCATTCCTTCGATCAAGTATCGCCTCTGTCATAGAAAAAGGCTTTTTTATCATGTACAGAGTGTCATAGCACAGAGAACTGGTGAAACATGAACTATATATAGAATTAGGTTCATGTAGACACATCATCATGTGATTTTGTGTTGTTTTGTAAGATTCACCTTTTATGTCTTTCAGGTCTTCATGCTCAGGTAGCTAAACTCAAAATGTGAATGGAGGTGTTTACATATGACTATGAAGATATATTCAAATGGCTTTGCAGAAATGGCAACACTTCTTTTGTAGATTGGCACTGACGCTGATCTACATGGACTTTGTGTATGAAAATAATGATTTTCATATGTATGATACTGGAGTCTAAATTTTCATGTTCCTTTTTCAGGAACTACTATGCATTACGCTTCTTTAGTTTCCATTGGAAGCAAATTTTGAGTCAACATTAGCATTGACATGATACTAGGGTTAATGAAAATGAATACAAACCAGGAACATTCATTCCATAAGACCAGGCTAGTTTAAAGTATGCGCCTCCATATGCACTAAACTGGATGTCATGCTTCATAGACCTGTTTCCACTACACATTGTTTGCTTCTATTGCACACACAACCTTAGGTGTGTCAGTCATTAATTTGAATGGACCAAATAATAAATTAATAAATTTCTTTTTTTTTCAAATATACATCTTTACAAGGAACAGAAATCATGTATATTTAATCTCAAACAATGATGTGATTTTTAGACCATTTGATATATCCAAATAAGTTTGCTTTTTTGTTTTACTTGTGTCTCTGCCAGACAGAAAACTATCAGATCCCTGTGGAGCTGCCTTTACCTTATCTAAAATTGTCATCATTTGTACCATTTAACACACTAGTTCATTGTATGCATGATCTATAATTGCAGCAGGCTAAATCTTTTTTTATAAATTATAAAATGTAATTCTTGCAAATTTTGTACATTTTGTAAAGTCATAATTCAGAGCACTTGTTCTCAAAGATGTGGTGAAGGGATTTTCCATGAAGTATCATCTTTCCCTTTCTCTTTACTATGGCTAGTACTACAGAAAAATTTAATGGTTTAATTAATCTCTCATTATTTCTTGTCACAATTGAGACATCTTGAGAGGACTGATAGCATCAGGAAGATAGATAACTGATGATTTATGTGATGAGAAAGACCAACATTTACTAATGTGGACCATAACTCTCAGCAATAGACCATTTCACACTTTGAACAGTTAAGATAAAGCCCAGCCCCTTGGAGTCTCTTGCCTAGTGCTCTTTTAAACACCTTTGCAAGACAAGCCCAGCACTGGTGCTTTTTCTCACTCCTTTTCCATATGTTGTTGATATTCATTTGGTTAGAAAATGCATTTTATATGTCTGTGCTTCATTTGTTTGTTATTGTGTAATGTGAGAAGTCTATAAGAGGTTATTCCATACAGTCCTGCTTTTCATGCATTTCATAGAGATTGAATTCATTATTAACTAAGAATTCCAGATAGTTAAATTCATGACGTGAAAAGCCAAAAAGAATAACTGCTTCATCTGAGTGTGACTGATTCTCAGATTTTTAAGTTCTGAAAGAAATAAGGAAAGAAGTATGAAATATTAAAGACATAAAAAATAAATACTGTAAATACTAAAGCATTGAATTAGGTGGCTAATTTACATACTTCAGGGAAAAATTTACCATTCTCAAAGAAATATGCTTGGAAATAAATTGATTGACTTAATAAAGCAAGTTTTATTTTCATATATCAGAATTTGTCATGGGTTTTGCTTAGCTCTCTACTAGTGGGTGTTTTTTCCTAGTATTGTGTTCAGATTTGGGTTTTCTGCTCATGGCTGTTTCTTTAGGAGCAGGGTTATTCTGAGTGTCTAGACATAACTAAACATTACTGCTATTTCTCTGGAATTAGGGAAGTGTTGTAGTCTCCACACAATAAGTTTAGAATTGAGCTGCAGTGTGCTGAAATTATATTCTCAAGGTTATGGAAGGACATCGTACCAGCAGCTCAGAGTTTTTGAGTTCAGTAGGACTGCTACTTTTTCCCTCTTTGCCACTATCTCTGGTTTCTGGGCTCCTTCTGCTTCCTTCTTTGCCTCTTGTTATGCCATTTCTGGTCTATAATGCCCCCCTTTTAAACTCCCATCATTGTTTCTTTCTACAGTTCCTGCTGATATCCTCTACTGATAGGGAGAGAAGAAAAACCTATACCTTGACTCTTTCAACTTTCTACACCTCATCTCAGCAATCCTTGTTCCTAAGATTTGTGATCTTTTTGCATAGATACAATTTCAGAGGAATAATTGGAATATGAAATCTGAGTTCATGGGAACATGTGCAAAGGTCCTTTGACAGATGTAGAAACCTCTTCCAGCTGAACAGTTTATTCCACTGTACACTGCGTGTCACTCCATGCTGTTAAAACAGATGTACTATCAACATAGTTTAGTGCCCCAGTGATTTATTATCTAGTACTCTCTCACACTTTCTATCAAAATACTGTATAGCAGCAGAAGTGTTCAAAACCCTCCTCTAAAAAGCATATTACTTTCAGTGACAGAAATACCTAAGGGAGGAAGCAGATACTTTGTCAAGATGTCATTGATAGGTTTAATTGTTATAGATTGTAAACATGTAAAAGAACAAACTCAGGAATTCCCAAAAATTGTTTGACCTCTGTTAATGAACTGTCAAAGCACAGCATTTTTATGATTTGAACACTTGTCATGTGATAGTGAAAACTCTTATGTCCCACTGAAATATGTGTTGAATACATATGCTTCTTAGGTTATTCAAGGGTCCTACAAAATAGCTCAGACCTTCTAGCTAAGTGATTTTGTCCCCTTTGCATCTCATATTCAAACCTTCCTCTTATGAAGAGATGCTGATTCTCAGGATGCTGTAAATAAATATTCTGTTCCATAAACATTGATATTAATGTGCTCCTCTCTCTTTGGAACATTTTGATTTCTTTCACTCCGTCCTTCCTGCCTGTCACAGCAAAGCAGCAGATTTGCAGTGATATTCCTGTATTCTCTTTTGTTCTGAGTGAATCTAGTCTTTATTTAGAGGGTTACTACATCAAATCCCACTGTGCTGATCCAGGACTAGAAAAGAAAAAGCTCCCTGCATCAGAAATCATTGTTTTGTGAAGTGTTTCTAAATGCCTCCTGCAAGGTGTAGACATTGGACTGGAGTGTCTTGGTTTTTGCAATAAGCGGGGATGTGATCTTGGAAGATCAGTTTTATCTGTGTGTCTTCTAACTGGTAACATGGTCTTCTAACTGGTAACAGGGAGAGGAGGCAGGACATGCTGGTGCATGCCTGGCTTTCTTTCCATTCAATGGTTTTAAAACCTCTCTGTATGATGATAAAATTTTACAGTATTTTAAATACTAAAGATCTGTAATACGAGGACACTGTCTGATATGAACAAGGCTGTATTTATCAGCAGATCTATCTGTGTAATGTATTCTGATTTTTTGTATAGAAGTACCTTAGAAAATTATCTGTTGTGTGACACTTTATGGAATAAGCATATGACAGAATTTTGTCTTTTGATGATTTTATGGAATACATCAAACAGATTAAACATTACAATTTGGTTGTGTCCTCAGTGTAGCTCTTAACAACAGATATGTCAGCCATGAACAAAGAACCTTCCACTTACTGCTAAAAATGCAATTAACAAACAAAAAAAAGAAGTGGGAAACAGTATCTAGAATATGCTAAATTACTTTAAACAAAAGGTATTAGTAAGTCAAATGTGCGGCTTCTATTCCAATTTGTTGCTCTTTTCACATTCTCTTTCATATTAATACCCATATTTCAGTATGCTATTATTCACATAAACATCTCTCTGAGATAATTATTCAGTACCTATTCTGATTATAATGTACAGTTATGAATCACAGAACTTCTTTAGAGCTGAATATGACAGAGACCCCTTAGTGTCTGTTCAGATTCACCAGCATAGTTTCAGTAAAACTCTGAGCTTGTTCAAAGTGGAATTTTGTCCGTTCATTGGCGTGTGCTGTTGACTTTCTTGTAGTGAAATAGAAGTCAACAGAGACACTGCAGTGAACTAATAAAATAGCCGCATCTTCTCTATGCTTTGCACATGAAATGTAGATCTTGAAATCCCTACCACATTGAATTTTCACTTTATTATGCCAAATTACTGCTCAATTGATACTAATTTAAATGTTTGCACCTCAGGAGTACTGAGGAACTCCCTAATATGCAAAACCCAAAAACCCTCCAGGGAGTAGAACCCATTTCTCAAAGGGGCTGGACCTGTCTTTGCTAGCTGAGAACTCTTGTTTCTGTTATCCTTCCCTCCACACCTGTATTTGGTGTTTAGAGACAGTAGTGCTTTTGAAGAAATGAACTGAAATTCAAAACCACTGCCTCCTGCATGGTCAGAGAGGTGAGCCTTGCTTTGCTCTGCACAGCTGCTGAGGCATTACATTTGGATTTTTCCCTTTCTCTGGATTTTGCAGGAAGGTTTATGAGCTCTGGAATGAGGAGCCATTTTTCCTGTAGTCTTCCAGTTATTTGATTTCACTGCAGGTTTCTATGCAATCTTTCCGGTATTTTGCAAAATGTGACTCCTTGTTATACCTTTTCTTTCTTAAGAATATGTCTCTCTTACTTTATTTTCTTGAAATACTGTCTTTGAGACCTGTGTTGCATTCTCACATTCTAATGTGCAGTTGAAATAGGTCACAGAGGGAAAGGGGGAGCAAAGACTCAGAGATATCAAAAATCATTGAATGTGTTGAGTTGGAAGGGGCCTTTTATGGTCAGTTAGTCCAACCCTCTTGCGATGAGAAGGGACATCCTGCACTAATCAGGTTGCTCAGGGTCTCATCAACCCTGGCCTTGAATGTCGCTAGAGATGGGGCCTCTACCACCCCTTTGGGAAGCTTACTCCAGTGAGTGCTTGTGCATAAGGTGATTGCATGTATTT
Organism: Turnix velox; assembly: GCA_013400935.1. Classification (NCBI taxonomy): domain Eukaryota; kingdom Metazoa; phylum Chordata; class Aves; order Charadriiformes; family Turnicidae; genus Turnix; species Turnix velox. The sequence continues at coordinate 81,005 of VZTY01023289.1, read as the reverse complement.
CCTTGGTAAATTGTGTTAAAAAATAGGTGCTGAAGTACAAAGCATTACTTTTGCTAGATGTTGCAGATATCCTCTTGTTATAACAGCGTCTGTTTGTGATATCTTCCAGTATAGATGCCTAGCTGGTTTTTTTTTTAAGTTTTAGAAATGCTGTTAATTTAATTTGGAATAGCTTTTTGAACTCTGATTGAGCAATGTGAATATAAATGCATAGATATATGTGTGTGTATGTGTATTTTTATATATAGTTTTTATCCATGTTCTTGAAATAGACTTGAACATAGAATATAGTTTTGCTTTCATGCAAGAAAGATGTTCTTGGCAAGATAAAACATGTTGTGTGAATAGCAAGAGTGGCTGCTGGTCTGCTTCATCAGAATGGTTTCTAATAATTTTCTGTCTATATGTGTGCATTGGATGTTTTTTCCATTAGAATAGTAATGGCAATTCTTAACTCAGAGTACCTCGCTCAAGTGTTTAAGCTGGTATCAGAAATAATTTTCTTGTCAGGCTCATCACTGCAAAACCTCTCTGTGCTGCTGGATGTTGATTTATATAAAGCATGCCCCATTCATGGTGAAAATAACCCAAATGAAGAGGCCGTAGCAAGAAGCCTCACTTAAGACACTGGAGCAGAATTTTAAGTGCCATAGAGGTTCTCCCTCAATTTGTCCACATGGAAAAGCATTTCAGCTACAATTGAAATAGTAATAAGTATTTCTGCTGCAGCTTCTTAGGCAAGTAGCTGGGATATGTGCCTACTTTGGATCTGGTCCCATCTGATTACACTGACATTTTGACACCTGCAATTTTTCAGCATGTATCCTTGAAAAGCGAAGCCACTTTTTTTAAGGCTCTTCTATCACGGCTGTGAAAAATACTCGTTTCACAGGACACATACAATATATGGTGATGACACTTTCATCAGGTTAGCATTCTTTCTAATCACACCGTAAAAGAATACATGACAGTGCCAGAAAAATGAAAGGACCAGGGGAACAAAAAGCAAGCACACTTTTGCATTCATCCAGAATTATGGGTTTTGTGATATTCTTTGAGATTTTTTACTTGTGATGTTAGTGATTCACTCTCTATTTTCCACTTGCTATTAAAAAGTTGAATATAAGTAAAAATTGATCCATGTAGAGAATTTATCTTCTTCAGCCTGACAAAAAAAAAGTTACTAGTTTTGTATTTGTAATGGAATCATTTTACACGTGTTTTCTTGTAGCTTGGCAGTAGAATTAGACAAATTCTGCTGTCAGACTTTAAGTAAAATACCAGTTTTTAAGGGCCTCTATACTATTACTTTGTTGCATATGTGTAGAAGATGCCCTTTGAATTAAACTGTTAATGTAACAGGAAAAGATAGTTCATCACAAAGTTCATTACAGTATTAAAAGAACTTTATTAAAAAAAACCAAACAGCATGAAGGCAATGAACTCTTGTATCAAATTATTATTAAAAGAAGAAGTTTAGCAGCGTTGTCTAGAAAACTGTGCTGAGTGATGTTGCAGTTATACAGTTCTCAGTAAAAGATGATCATAATGGAATGAAATTTTTTTTTCTTCAGAAGGTAAGCACAAAGCTTATCTGTCTCTTCAGTACTTGCTGAATCCTCATTTTGAAGGGTTAAATCAGAATTTAATGATGCAGAAACTGCTCCCTCTGATTCTTTGTAGAGGAATGGGTTTCATCTCCCTCAAGAATATCTCAGAACAACCATGGCAGATTATTTCTGCTGAGAAAAGCCACAGGCCATAAATAAAGCACAATCAAATATCCTGTAAATGTTATATATAAGTGTTATATTGAACGATTCTCCAACAAGTAAATCCACAAAAACTGATCCTAATCTGATTATTACAAATGGGGAATCTCATCCAAATCAGGAAAACCTCTTCATTTTATGCCTGTAGTATGTTGTCTAGTGGGCAAGAACTCAAGTTCTTGCTTGAGATCTGGAGATATTTAAAGTTTGTGTGTGTTAAGGCCCTGATGCTTGAATTAATTTCCAGGCATTAAACCATTATGGAACACTTTTAAACACCAATCCTATATTTTTATGATGACTTTCAGATTCTTCTATCCAGCTGTGGGCAGCAGAGTCATGACAAGTGTTTTGAGCTTTTTATAAGTGTGCATATATTTTGCATCTATTGAAGAGCATGAAGAACAGAGTTAAGAAGAAAATTTTGACTTTATTATCTTGCCAAAGTTCATGATCTAGCACACAGGAAAAGTAAAATGTTTTAAGAATATACACTAGTGCCCCTCTTTGGATTCCTTGGTTTTTATGGGAGACAACCCAATCTCCCATACTTGTATAATACACAGTGCTTCACATATGAGTGAGGTATTGTTGATCTCAGATTGAAACAAACATCTGTTGGCTTGGAAAGGTTGTTTGGTTTTTAGTGTGGATCAAAAGGACATTATCCAAATGAAATTTCCCTGACATGGAGCTTAACATTCAAGACAGCCTGCAAGTTAATAACCCCAGGAAGCTTGAAAGAGACTGAATTGGGTTTGAATCCTAATGAGCTGCAATGGCAAGTCTCTTAGCAGAGCCTGTGCTGAGGTGCTGCACTGTCAAAACAACTCCCAAGTAATGCCCATAGAATTTAAAGCAAGTCAGACACATTGGTAGTAAAATAAACACAGATTGAACAAAGCTAGATGGGTTTAACTGAGGTGTGGTTCATGCAAGATTCATTGGTATCCTCAGAAGAGGGAAAAGATTTTCCAGTAGCCTAGGAACTGGTTTAGGCAGCCTAATTTCACTCAGTAGGTTAAAATTAAGGAAGCAGTCTTAGTAACGTGGTTCCATGTGTTTCAGTGAATGAGGCAATGAGATGTTTTATCAGTTTGTCTTCCAAAAAGAAGAAAATTGATACAAAAATACGCTTGATCTCTGAATAAATGAGGAATATAGTTTGAGCTATGAGGAAGAATAGGAAAAATGCTGAAGAGAGACTGCCACCCTTCAAATCTTCTAAAGTCTTAAATCAAACTTATTTAAATGAGTAGCATCTCCCTAATGAGGAAAGGCTGAAGGAACTGGGTCTCTATAGCTTGAAGGAGACTGAGGGGTCATTAATGTTTATAAATATGTAAAGGGTGTCAGGAGGATAGAGCCAGGCTCTTCTCAGTGACATCCAATGATAGTACAAGGGGCAACAGGTGCAAGCTTAGAACACAGGAGGTTCTACAGATGGAGCACCGGAACAGGCTGCCCAGAGAGGTTGTGGAGTCTCCTTCTCTGGAGACATTCAAAACCCAGCTGGATGTGTTCCTGTGTGACCTGATCTAGTTGTTCCTGTTCTGGAAAAGGAATTGGACTGGATGATCTCTCAAGCTCTAATCCCTGACATTTTGTGATTCTGTGAGTAGGCTATATTAGATTTTTTTAAAATGACAATTGCTTTCAAAAACAAAAATATATCAGAATTCATATTTTTGCAGAACAAACCAGAACATAAGCAAATCCTCAGTCATAGTTTATTATAATACAATTGACTTAACAGAGCTGTGATATTTACACCAGCAGATTTTGTCTCCTGGGTTTTAATTCTTCTCCATTTGCATTGTTTTAAGCATGCTGAACTACTTAGCATTTCAAAGAGTTAGTACTGATTTGCCAAGGTGCTAGGTTAAAATCATGATGACCTTTTCCTTGCTATGGAAGAAAGTTGTTTATTTCCTAATATCCCTTCAGAATAATCGTAAGAGAGGAAAGACTCACTTTTCGGCTTCTACAAGGTTAGAAATATGTGCTGTCTTTAAAGTAAGACATGTGCAGTATGTGACATTTTGAGGAGAGACAAATGAGTCTGATACCTCTGAATGTCATGTAATCCCAACCCTATACATATCCCAGACCACCTGTACTAATTTATTATACCTTATTTCCTTGATTCTGATTTTGCTTACAACACTTTCTGTCTCAAATTATGCCATTTGCTAATCTGTACCCTTATCTCAGTGTGATTTTGTCAATAATTTGTATGAAATGTATTCTTGTCTCTTCCAGCTCTAAGTTAATTTACATGCCATTATGTTTATGCAAAGTCTGGACATTCTATGTTTTATATCATTTGGATACAGAAAAAGATGTGCTTTTTAAACAGAGCAAATAGTCTGTATATGGTTGTGACTTGCTAGTCTTTTATGAAAGATTGAAAATAAGAAAGTGAGGATTTAATGGACAAAGCCACAGGATAGATTAAAAAAAAAATCTTGACTAAATAATTTTCAGAGGAAAATGTACAATAAGTACAGAAAATAAGTCTTCATGTTAGCTTGGTATACCATCTTTGCTGCAATGCTCAGCTATTGATCTATTTATATATAGACAGATGCATCTATATATACAAAACATCCTACCCGCAGTTTTTCACACATCACACAAGAGCAATAATAACACATTCCAACTTCAGACTTTGGTTGTGTTGCCCATTATTAAGCAGATGCCCTTAAACTTAGGATTTTCAAAGGCTGTGTGGAAAATTTCTGATATTCAAAAAACTAAGATACAAAAGAAACATAGAGTATGTCAGTCTGGGGAGATTTCCACTGTACTCTAGGAGATTTCCACTAGAAACATGAGGTAACTGCTGCCTATTTAGATCTGTGCCTACCTGCTTGACTCGATCCTTTTCTGTGTGTTGCCTGGAAAGGAATCTGGCACACAGGGGAACTTCCATCCTGGCAGGAATAAGGGAATATTATAATGTTTCAAAATGAAAAAAAACCCATCTTTTTCAAAATGAAAAAAATATGGAAAAAATGAAAAACAAAAGAAAAAAATTCTAGAAGTTATTGAGAAACACAGTTTGAATTTCTATTTTGCTCCATCCCCCTCCCTATGTATGGAAAATAAAGACTTAATCCATTTCTTCTCTTTCATATTTCCCATTACTGTCAGACATGCTCATCTTCTTTTATCTTACATTGACTCTCCAGAAATAGCACTACTCCTTCAACTACTGTTTTAGTTAGAGAGGACCCTCCATTTTTACAAACAAAGCCACAGAATATCTCTGAAAGAGGCTAAGGATATGGTGAGACAGGAAAGCTTGTTTGGTTTCAGACTTGATTGTTCATGCACATCAGTATTACCTTGGATAAACTGTATTTTTTAAGCACAGGCTTGAGCAAACAACGGAATGTAAATTGCATCAACCTACAAATAGCTCTGGGAGGCATTGTGCCTCATTCCACAATACAGAATAATTGCTTACCAGCTTCCTCTTGCTCTTGGGGGATAACAATCAACTGCATACCTCTGTCTGTAGTAAAAAGACTTAACAGCAGCACAGAAAACCTCACATAAACATACTTGTCCTCATCTGCTTTGTTTAGCTATTAACGCTTTCATATCACTCCTTATTTGTTGCATGACATTCAAGTCTTTACTACCTTTCTATTGGAAAACTTCTGTTTCGATTCTTTATCTCCTATAACCATACAAAAACTTTATTTCTATCTATCTCCTTGAACGTATATGAAGTTTGAGCAAAAATATAGCCCATAATTGTTTGATTTTCTTTCTCCTCATTTGTGGAATGGAGATAGTAAAGTTTATTCACACTCCTAAGACACTTAAGAAGCACTGATTCTAAATTAGTGTATGTAGTGTATGAATGTAGTGTATAAAATGTATCTACCCCGTGTTTATGTTATAATGCCATGATCCCCAAATGTGAAAATCAGTCTCAATATGAATGAGATTCAGTGATTTCTTCATCTGAAGGGTAGAATTCTATAGTGCACTACAGGAAGATAAGACACTAAAAACTTGATGTAGTTAATAGCTTGTGTCACTTCATGACATTAAATTGGATATATTATCCCTGAATCATTACAGGCAGATCTAGACCTCATAGTAATTCCATGCAGAAATATATTTACTGGATTAGTGACTTGTTTTGAAATCTCCAGTGTCAGTTAAGAGGCATTTCCTTTTTGAAGATTTATACCCCCATTTACCCAATTTTTAGTTACTTATTGATTGACAGAAAGAGTAATACAGTGACAATACTGGCAAAATAGGGATTACTCATTTTTTGAAAGGGCATGAACAAGTACGAATCATTTAAGAACAAGGCGGAAAGAGAAAATACAATTTAGCCTTGAGATTTTTTTCTTTTGATTTTACCTCCAAAATTTTTGGTTTATGCCTGCAGCCTGAAGTCATAGCATAAAATCCCCTTGTAACAAATGGCATTCCCACGGCTTCCCAAACTGGGTCTTGAGGATTTTCAAGTTGTTTTGCTTTCCCTTTAAGGGCTTTCAATGTAACAATTGTGGTATTTATACTCTTTTATTGTAAAGAGCATTTTCCTCATTGTATAGGAAGCTGCTCCACAAATATCTCAACAATTTGAAAATGAACACAGGTTCCCGGAGGTCACACACAGTGTGCTCAGATAGATCAGCTGTTCCAGTTACTAGTATATGAAGTCAAATTGAAATGTATTAATTGCTCATCAGAATTAATATGGTCTTAAAGTTCTCTGAAACCCAGGATAGCAAAATACAAATAATTTACCCTGTCACCTCCACCTTCACTGGTCCCATTACAGAATATGGGTGAATAGGCCCATATTCATTTCTGCAGCCATCACCAGCTTTGTAATTCTCCAAGTTTATAAACCAAAGTTAGCTGTAATAGAGTGTGGTACTCTGTGTACTATGCCACAAATGCCATAATGAGTGTTAATTATATTAAAAGTTATGGATGAAACTATTCTTCTGTAGGACTTATGCCAAAGTCAGGATGAACAACTATGAAGGGGAGAAAAGGATTTTCTACAACCTACAACACTTTGGTAGTGACAGCTACAAAATGCGTGTTTCAGTCTCCAAAGGGATCCTGGGCAGTGAGTGACTAGTTTCCCTTCATCTTCTTCATCATTTAATCATCACTGCATATACTTATTTCAACACATAAGGCATATTGCCAAGTGCAGTAGTACTGGCTTGTTTCCTTTTTACTTGCTGCTGACACCTCAGCATGGTTTTGTTCTGATCACCCATCACGTCTGGGCAGTTCTTCCAAACTCACAAAACTTTCTTATTTAGTTAGTTATTATAAAAGAGGAGTTTTATATTTTTTGCCTTTTACCTTAAATATCTCAGTTAAAATCCATTGGACTCAGATTCTAAATTAGTGGCCGCACCATGAGTGACAAGCAATGCCTGCTGGAATATAATGCCTTATTGCTGATGAAGTTTACATGTTTAAACAAAAGCAGGTATTACAGTAACGTAAATACATTGTGCCTTAACCTTTAAATAAATGTTATTTTAGTCTTTCCTGATGGAATGTGAGCTGAGATTAGGTGCAGTTTCAATAGGTTTGGCCTCTGGTTTTATCACTAGCTCTGATTTCTCTTATAATATAGTGTCAGGACAAGTTTATTTACATTTTGTATTTTTACAGACACTAGACCAAATGTGAGGGCCTATATTTCTTTCATAACCCATTTCAGGTGAAGAATAATACCTCTGAAATGAAGGCCTTTGATTCTAATGTGTTTCTTTCAGCTCATTTGTTGTCCTCTTTTGAAACTGTCAGATACTTGGTTAGTAAATATTGTCTGGCATTTTAATGCATTTCCATGGAAATAGCAGCAAAGAAGTGCAGTAGTAAAGTTTAAAAATATGGCTCTGAAACCTATAGTTGCACATTTCATAGTGTTAAATATGATTATTTAACAGCAGCTATTTTTTATTCACCCTCACTGCCCTTCTCTTCACACATGATCTCATACTTAGCAGAGATTTTGTAGGAGTTGTAGTTCTCTTAGGGCTTTGTCATGAGGACTGAAGTAAAATATAGGACCAGAATTAGTGCTGGCATAAAGCAGTTTGCAGTAACTAATTGATTCACAACTTGATTATTGAATGGTAACATGAAGCCATTCCATTAATATGGAAATAAAGGAAATACTGCCTGAAAAGGAGAGAGGAGGAAATGTCTGTAAAGAAGGGGAGCTTTTTGCCCAGTATATCTTCACCTGATTTTGCTTCACTCAAGAGAGGCAACAGAATGGTAATGTGGAAAGATCAAAGCACAGTAGCTTTGTCGCGCTCTCCTATATTGCTCTTGGGGTTATTTTATGAAATTGTAGAGTAGAATAGCTTTTAACAATTCTACAACTATTTGTTATTTCTGTAAAAAGGTCTAAAGAACTAAATTTACAATGTGCTCCGATGAACAAGACCCTGCACTTAGAAATGACTGAAAGTATTCAATTTCACATCCTTTTTTAATACGTGTACAACATATAAGAAAAAAACCTGCTCTATGGTGACATTATTCAGCTTGTTGTCCCTAAAAACTCAAGAAGATCAGCTACAGAGAACAACACAAAGAAATTTAATGTAACCAGTGTTACAATTTAAATGCATATAGTAGAAAGGAAAATAAAGATACATCAGGAAAACCTTGTTACATATTTCATATTGTTTATGTATTTCAGTATCTACCTATATATGTGTGAAGCCAGGCTGTCAGAAAATTGCTAAAATCATCAAAAGAGCACAAAAAAGAATACTTTTTTGCAGCAATGCAAATAGGGCATGGAAATAAGTACTACTCTGTTTGGAGTAAAAAGGATGTTAACAAAGGTGTGGGTCACCCTCAACAGCTGCAGAATAGTCAAGTTGATTAAAATTGTAGAAATGACAGTATTTCTTCTCCATCATTAGGGAAAAAATCAAAAAAATTGAATGACTGAGGTGTTTGAAAAGATAATAATGATAAAATATTTTGTGACCCTGTGACACTTTGAGAGAATGTCCAATGTTAAATATTAAAATGATAGACATTTTGAAAAGCCTGTGTCCCGTATCTAGCATTCAGAAGTTTTGAAATAATTAGGTGAAGCATTCTCTCAGGATTTGATCTTTTCATCATATTTTGGAACTTCAAAGATGTTCCAGAAGAGAGCTAATTTTATGTAATAATTTGCAAGGAATTATAAGTAAATTATTTACTAATATATTAGGTGGTTAGTAATGTGCTTAATTGGGCACCTTAGGAAATTTCAATCAAGAAATTAAAGTGTTATGAAAATTATATGGCATACCTTAAATTCACTAAAAATACATTAGCTCTAGTTCAGAAAATATAACAATTTCCTTGGGGATTTCTGATTAAGAATATTACTTTTAAAGGCTATATTCTTAATGATTGCATAAGTGCTTTCAGTCCTCTGCTGCCAAACATTTTGATAAAGCCCAATTGAAAACCTAAAATAATACTTTATAAAATTTGCTGAGATCAAAAAGTAGGGAAGTGGTAAATATTGAAGATAAATACTGAAATTCTAGGGTTCATGGCTCCCAAAAGCCCTAAACCCCACAAATTATTTAGAATCCTGTAAGTATTTCTGTATTGTTCTATTATTTTGAGAATGTGTTTTTAAAAATGGTGTGGATATCAGATGATACTTTTCCATGTCTACTAAGAAAACAAAAGCTTTCATGCAGTAGATTTTAAAAGGAATTAATCATGTGTCTTGGGGAAAGAACTCTTAATTTATTGTGTTGGCTTGCTTTTGGCCAAGATGGACTTTATCTTGCAAGATGAGGCTAATTGCAGTGCTTTTGGTCAGTTGAAGAAAACATCTTTGGGGAAGAGTTTATGTGGCAGTTTTAAGCAATTGCTTTACATCAAATTATCATTCTCCTTTAAGTAAATATTTCCTAACATCAAAGTTCTTGGAAAAGAACTAATTAAGTTTTTTTGAAAAGAACTGTGACTGCTACATTGGTTTAATCACTGAATGATAATATTTTTCTTTAGAAGACAGAGATTAGAGAAACCTTCTTGATTTCAAAATATTCTTTTCTTTCAAAAGAAGTTTAATTCTTAATTAGTTAATGTTAGACTTTACCAAATATGAGTCAATAACCAATTTTGCAATGTTCTTGAAAGCAAATAGATTTTAAATGTAAACAAACACAGTAGAAGAAAACAGACTGAAGAAATACAATTAATATGTACCTAGAGGGTTGTATAGAGAAAGTGTATATCTGGAGAAATGCAAGAATTCATTTTGGCAACAAACATGTCAAACAGAGCCAAAAAACCCTGCCAGCAAAGCTGTCTTCAGGCATAAAAAACTGCCTGCTGTTTCAGGTAGCTGTGGTCAGAACCATAGCTGATGCTGCGGCTTCTCCAGGATCTGGAATTTTTAGGACATCAGCTGCCATAGATTGCTTGTCTCAGAGCTTGGTTCCTCCCCTCGGAATAATGATCTCACAGATGATTGATCAATTCAGTGCTGGTCTGGGGACATTGTGAATTAATCTGAATGATCCTGCAGGTGCTGGCAGGATGTCAGACATAACCCTGGCCTCCTCACACTGCACATGTGCTGCTGAACCTAGTAGTTTTCTTGAAATAAGAGCTTTGGGTTTAAATTATTTTGCTATTATTACAGTATTATGGTTTTCTTATTCATACCATCATTCAGAAAAGGTAAAAATTTTTGATCTAAGTAGATTGCATGTGCCATTGGGCCTGGCTTTCAGCATGTGCTCTATAGAATTGCTTATGTATCTGAAGTTAGGAATACTGGATAAATTACATATGCATATATATCTAAAAAATAGATGCATATGTAATATAGATAAATATTATAAACTGTCTTCTTGCACATTTGGATATTAGCATGGGCATACATGACTTGCCTTTGTGTCCAATGCCAGCCTTCTCAAAGAGACCATATACAGCTTTATGGGGAGAAATGCAGGAGACTGTCTCCTTTGTTTTAAGCACAAGACTATAGCTTAATCACAACAAAAAGTTTGGATAGTTTTGGAAATACCATGAGGCAATGCTTTGAAATTGAAATCAAACAATTCTATACTGCTTCCCTCTCTTCCAAAGACTTGATTAAATTACTTCAGTGAAACACTTTTTAATAAATGATTCTTTGAGTCAACTCACAGACTTTGGAAGGAAAATGTAAAATGATAATTTCTAATACAATGGAAGAGAGGAAATGAATACCGAAGGTGGTAAAAGTGTAATGCAAAAACACAATCTAGTTACATAAACTTTGCAAACAGTAGAAGATCACAAACATGATTTAGTGATCCTAGTAGACAGACTCAGCATTTTTTATTGACATTTGATTGAAATCTTGGCATTGTTAACAGGCATAAATCCTCACTGAAAACAAACTGGTGTATCTTAAAATTCTTAAAATATGATCAAAATATGGAATGTGAAAGAAATAGAAGATGGAAAGGTGATGGTTTCTTTTGTGTTCCTGAAACCATGTATTATCTCTAGGCTTTCAATACAATGTGATGGCTTTAATTTACAGTTCAGCTTTGAGAAATTTTTACAGCTCTGAATTTTATTCTTTTATATTTGTAATACAAAGAGTTTATCAGAACAAGCACATTTTTAAACCGCAAGACACTTTATGGCACATGCTGTGAATTCAGAAGTAGTATCTTGAATTTATATTTTGAGAAAATATACTGTGAGTTGTATCATTAGAGAGTCAAAATGGAGATAAGATTAAAGGTATACATGAGTACATGTATATCTTATACATTGTTCCTCTCTTATTATTCCCACCCATTCTTAGCTTTCAAGAAATTAATTTGCCTTGGTTATGGAGAAAAATAGAAAGAAGATGAGCATCTTACCTGGTTAAATTCAGTGCAGAACAGGCAATTTAGCTAATGGTTATCTTAATCTTGTTTATGTATGGTCTCTTGGAAACTTAGAATTAAAAGTTAGGAAGCCTAATAAAGGGCTTCCTTTTACTGGCTTCCATTCCTTGGCTTCCTTTTACTTCTTCCTTCTGCAAGTGCCAACTGAACTAAAATGCAGTGTACACCCATACTAGCAAATAAAGAAGGAAAAGAAACCCAGCAGGCTCCTCTGGGCTCTCTGTGGTGTGCCTGTGATGCAAAGGAATTGCTGTGTAGCAAAGGCATTGCTACTCTCTCCGTGTGCAGTTTTCTTCTCAACCAAGAGTCTGGGGTAATCTTGAAATAAAAGGTGAAAGCTGCATTGCAGGTCCCCATAGTTGTCTTTTTACAGCACAAAAAAGAGGTTATAGATATTTGTTCTAGGGGAAAGACGGAGATTGGGTAGGAGTTTAGATGGAAGTGCATGAACATAGGAAGGCTTATGGGGTCACTCATGTGCATGGTGTTTTAAGAGTGGGTTTGGAAGTTAACTATCATGAGTCAGTAATCCTTGAGAAAGTTGAATCGCATTTAAGAAAATAAATTTGAATTTTGCTCTTATCCTTTCAGTATAGTTAAAGTTATGTATTTTCCGGATATATAGTTTGAATTCTTCAAGGTCTTCATCTGAATATAAAAATTATTTCCATTGGAGGAACAGTTTGATTTTTGTAGAATAATGCATTATAATAAAGGAAATATGATGAGTTTACTGTAGAGAATTAAGATAGTGATGATAGCCCCTCACTGTATTTTGTAATTAGTTGTAAAGAAGAGATAAAGTTTGAAATTTTATTATTCTCACTGACTTGCAATATCCTTGGAAGCAGCAATAGACTGCAATAAATCACTCCCAGGAATTTAAGAACATTCAACATATGAATGGCCATTGTAGGATCAGAGCAAGTACTTCAGTAATCCACTGTTCCATCTGTAACAATGCTCATATTTTTAGTGAAAGGGTGGAAGAAACATGCAAGGAGATCTGGGGGGTTTGGCAGTCAAAAACTTGGTGTTAATATATTGCCCATTTAAAATAAAAAAGGATTATTTAACAAATTTCACAAAAGAATTGCAGTAAGAATTTTTTATCCTTTCCTAGCAAACTGTGCAGATGACTCTTGAGAATGAAACTGCTTCTTGTTCCCCACATTTCTCTTGTAGTAAATAAGGAATGGAGAGGTGGCAGACTGCAGAGGGCACAAAACTAACATAAACTGTATCTTTCTTGGGCCCTATGGTTTACTTTGGTTCTTCAGTGAAAGCAGAGGCAGGTCATTAAAATTTGTCATTACTATTTGTCCCCAAAGTAGTCCTGGAGAAAAAGAGATAGACATCAACCCTTAATTAAGGCCACAAACATAAAATCTGTAAGGTATAAATTTAATGGTGAAAGTGCTCACACTGTGCTATATTTATGAATAAATATTCTGTTTACCTTGTTGAACGTTAAATGGCTAAACATAAGTTATATGATGTATTTACTGTGCATTTTGGAATCCAAACTTGTGGATAAAAAAAAAGATATATCCCAGGTGTCATTGTCATTAGGAGTTCACTGAAGAGTGTGTTGGAGACACATTGGTTCTAAAGAAATAAAATGAGGATTTGTAGATTTAGCGGTCAACATCTAAGTGTCCAAAGAAGGCATTATGGCAAGATGAAATAAGAGACATAAGAGCTTAGGTGAGGTGGAAGCAAAAATAAATATGTTTGCAGCCTCTCCAACTCTGAAATTACTAAGATTATGAGGCAACAGAGATAAGGAGGCACGTTTCACATGGAAATATAGGGTAGGTTTTCACTGTATCAGCTTCCTCCATATTATTCCCATCTGCTGAATCAGTGGCTTCTCTTGTGACAGTGGATTTTCAGGAGCTCCTGCAAGATAATGAATGTTTATCATTTCTTGCCATAGCATCAGATAAGCCTGGCTCGCCTTGTTTTTATGCCTATTCCAGCAGTGATAAGAAGAGAGATTACAACACGCATTCCCTGGGGTATGAAAACTCCCTGTCACAGACTGATTGCTTAGTCTTGCTGAAAACAGGTGTCTCTCACCAGTGAGAGGAAGATGGGATAAATAAGCCTACACTGACTGAAACCTATGGGATATATAAGGACATGGCTGCCTAACGTAGTTACTGGTTAAAATGGTATCTAGCATTGGGTTTTCTCTCAATAGTCTTCCCTTTCTGAACTTGCAGAGTAAAATTGAATGAGGCAAGAGGTCTGCAGCAGGGATTTTTTCTCTGAGCTTAAAGGCTTCCCTTCACATTTTGTACTAATTCATCTATTTTTAGTAGTCAAAATGTGAATAGGAAAGGAAGACAAGTAACATACTTATGTGCTTGATCTTGTTAAGGTTTCATTCACTAACTTTAATGAATAACTTTCACATCATTAAGACCTTCAGACAAATATTTTACTAACAATGAAACACACCTATTGGATGGTCATAATTTTGCTTATCAGATTTTCATGTTGCTGATACCATTTGTGCTCAAATAATGTTGTTATTAATTTCCTTTTTTTCCTGAATAATGAAATCAAATCATAATATTGAAATTTCAAGAGCACAACCTTGCTTCTTCTGGTAAACAGATTATTATGCCAGAGTGACATGCCATCATATAACCAGTACAACTTTTGAAAGTTCTGAAGTACATATAATATGGTAAAGTACAGTTTGGTAGAAATATTCTCTCTGGCCTCAAAGTTATTGAGCAGGTGATAATATTTTCTAGCACAACAAACTGTTCACCCAGTGTGACTCCTTTCCAAAAAACTCAGCAAAGTAAAAGTTCTATTGCACACTTAGAAGAGACAAATGGCATTGCAGTGTCTCAACTTTGGGTGCTATCATTGATACAGACTTCAACAGCTTTGAAATTGGTCTTCTGTATGCACACATAATCTCTTTGTCTCTTTTGGGGCAATTTGCACCATTTCAGATGATAGCTGGGTGGGATTTGCACAGCATCTGTCACAGTAAGGATTATGTCTGAAAAAGATTGTGAGATCTCTCTTACACAGCAACACTAACTCTGGTATTTTGGTTATCCACTTTGCCTTTGCAGTGCAAACAGTATGGAGGAGATACTACTGTGCTCCAAGCTCAGAAAAAGCACAGCACAAAAGGGTGATATTCTAGTACCAGTTAAGGCTGTGCTCCTACCTCAGTCGTATAGGAATGTAATAGCATGACTCAAACACCTCCTTTTGATGATGTAGTAAAAAGTGTTTGGGGAATTTTGCAAACCTTTAGGATACGTACCCTGAAATCAGAAGGAGAAATCTTGTATGATGGGAATCTATTATATTACATGACTTCAGACCAGCCTCTCCCTTCACATTTGCCTGTGTAGTATTGCTGAGCATTTCTAGATAACTCAATAATTACCTCTAGCCTTTGAACAGTATTAATGTGTTTTATTACATTCACGTAGCCCCTCTGCTTTTCTCAACTTGTTTGTTCTGCTGCAAGCCTTTTGAGAGACAATTGACAAGTTTGGGTATCTCTGTTTGCTCACTGAGTTTAGAAATGGACATAAGAGCTGCTGGAGAAAGTTTGAATGATAGGATAAATAAAGAGAACACTGCTGAGATAAATCAAGATCTCCCCTGAGTATCACTGGATAGCTTTTTGTTGTGTAAACCAACACTGAGGCTGGTGAAGAGGGTCAGAAATTGTGAAGGTAAAGGAAGATAATTGCTGCATCTGTAGTTTGCAGGGACAAGGCCAGATAAACTATTTTGAAGCACTGCAGTCCAACTTCTAAATCAGTATAGTTTGTCAATGAGAGGTCATTCAAGGGAGAGTAAGCAGAAGTTGTAGGATTAAATGGAAATTACATGACAAATGGAAGTAAGTCACTGAGATTATTTAAGGTCTGTTGTAATCAGACTAGAACACATTGTATGAAAGAGCCCTAAATATATCACATACCAAGAAATTCTGTGCTTCTTTATGTGTGTCTTTGTGTTTGAAATAGTCCCGAAGGTTATAATTCCTTCTTCTAAATTCTTGTGTTTTATTCAGATCATAATTCATCCTTCTCATCCTTATGGATTATGGATTTCCAGTTTATGCCTAGCAAAGGCTGGGATGCTTTATTTGATACCAAATTAAAGTAGGTGTTTCTACTGGAAATGGAATAAATGAGAGTTCCTCTGCACATCTAGGAAAATTCTGATTACACATGTTTGAGACATGAGATACATGTCTCAAGGTGAAGAAGGTGAGATACATGGCTGTTTGAAAGATGACATTTTGGAATGACATTCTAGAAAGGCTAATGGGATCAAGCCAGTTTATACAGAACCTAAACAATTCTTAGAAGGAGTTAGAAAATAGAGTTGCTTTTGGAATCAGGGAACAGGCTTAGATGACCCAAAGAGCCTCTTTTAGTGCTCATTAGTTCCATCACAGTCAATCTCATAGCATTTTCCAGAGTCACCACTGGAAATAGTCCTGCACTCAGCACAAGATATCCTTGTCACAGGGAACTTTCACATTTAGGACCTCATTGTATGTAGTGTCTTGTGCTTCTGCTGACAACTTTCTAGTAAAACACATATGCAGTTGTATAGAGACTTCTGAGAATTTCAATTGCCATTTAATGAGAGGATACTGCAAAAATCAGAGAAATCTATTGTAATTCAGGATATTATTTCCACAAGAGAATGATACAATCATAGAATGTGAAGTAGAAAGTGTGTCCTCTGTCCAGTGGCTTGCCTCTTCAATGTCTCTTTCTTCAATGATTGCTGTCTGGGGAAGACCCCATCAGATCATCTGCCTTTTGATGCTGATCAGTGTGTTCCAGTACCCATTTACCACTGAATCCAGATTGGAACTTTCCCATAGTCTGCCAGTTACATCTTCTTGGGAACATGATCTGGTTTGTATATATTTGTTTATATTTTTTTTATTTCATAATTTCTTTTTTTATTTTATGTTGATACTTCATTAGAGTAGTTTAGTGTTTTCTAAACTCACATAACTCTTCATACTTCTTCCTTCTCTCCTTGGAGCAACAGTTTGAGCCAACTTGGCCCTAACTGTGACATTATTTTATATTCTTTCTGTAACTGCAGAATTTTACTGATAGACTTGACTTCAGAAATAAAAAAAAAAAATAGTTCACAAGAGAGAAATGTAAAGTTTGCAATGGAGGGAAGACAATTTAAATTTGAAGTAAAAGGATGGTATCAGATGAGTTCTCACTACAACTATCAGAAAGGAGGTTGTAGAGAATTGCAGATATTTCTCCCTAGTAACAGGCTATAGGACAATTGGAAATGGCCTCACGTTGCAGCAGGGGAAGTGCTGGTAGACCACTCTCTGCAGCTTTCTCTTCTCCAGGCTGAACAACCTCAACTGTCTCAGCTGGTAGGAGAGTTGTTTCAGCCCCCAGTGATCCTCATGGTCCTCCTCTGGAGGTGGTCCATCTGCAGATCTCCAGAACTGGATGCAGTACTCCAGGTGGGGTCTCACAAGAGCAGAGTAGAGGAGAGAATCATCTGTCTTGACCTGCTGGCCATGACTCTTGTAATGCAGCCCAGAATACAGTTGCCCTTCTGGAATGTGAGCACACATTGTTGGCTTGTTTTGAGCTTTTCACAGAGCTGCTCTTCATCATGTCATCCCTCAGCTTGTATTGATAATGGGGATTGCATCAACCTAAGAGCACCAACCTGCTTGCTGAGGTTGCACTCGATGCCACTGTCTGTATCATTGATGAAGGTATAAACAGTACAGATCCTTGGAAGACACAACTTGTCACCCCTCTCCATTTAGACATGAAACCACTGATCACTACCCTCTGGATGTAACCGTCCAACCCGTTCTTTATCCGCTGAACAGTCCACTAATCAAATCCATATTTCTTAAACTCAGAGCAAAGGATGTGTGGGAGGGACCATGTGAAAGGCCTTAGAGGAATCCAGATAGATGATATCCCTTACTCTTCCTGTGTTGACTGATGTAGTCACTCTAATGTAGAAAGCCACCACACAAGTTCATTCTGGGAATAGGTTGGATGCAAATACTGTAGAAAGTGTTCCCAGCTTTTTTTTTTTTTTTTCTTGGGGAGTTGGATACCATAATGATCACAATTTGAGGGATGTAGGGCTATCAAGCATCACTGTCTGGGATTACCAGTTACCTCCTTGCCTTACTTAATACGCCCTGGGAATCCAAAGCAGTAGTAAAACTGTTCATTTTCCACTTTTGTTAGTAAGTGCTTTGCTCCACCATTAAGCAGTGGCTGAGGAAGCCTGTAAAAGTAAACAGATTTACTGTATGTGTTCAAATGTGCAAATTAAAACTGCACCTTACAATAGGTAGTATTTAGGATTTGACAATATAGAGGTATAATAGTGTGGCAAATAAAACTTCTATTCTGGATGTCACACTGTGCAATTAGACAGAAGATAAGTTATAATTTGCTTTTCGCTTTTATGTAATATGTTTTGAAATGGAGTTTATCATTCATAAGATAAAAATCTTTATAAAATCTTTAACCTATAACCATCTCTTGCACAGTCTTTTGCTGTATGTGTGCTGGCATTTAAAAGAAACAACCAAGGGAGACTTAAATACTATTACAAGCATGTTCATTCCATCTGTTGGCAGGATTGTATAGGTCAACAAGCCAAGGGGTTTGACTTCAGTGTTTTGGGATCAGTTGCAGCTTCATTGGAGGGTTGAAATTCAATCTTAAATCACTGTCCTATAACAATCTGGGTCTATGGTGTTTTATTTCAATAGTTGGCTTCTTCCTTATCATGGCCACCCATAGACTGTAACTGCATTTTTATAGTGTCTGTTTGGTACAGATGAAGCAGTCAGCCTCGGATGTATCACACTGGCACCTGTAATGCACTTGAAAGGGCTGTTAGATTCCCTGAATACAAGGTTGTTAGATACAGAATGGATAATTTTCTGGTTATTATAATTTCTAGGGTTTGTCTTACATCACAAATTAAGCAGCTTTTTAATGTCAAATGCAGAGTAGACTATACTTACCCAATTTTGTAAACTAGCAATTTACAAAGTATCAAATTGTTATATATTTCTATGTCACAAAATTTTTAGTTCTATATTTTGCAGTTACATGCTTTTATATTTAATTCATGCCTCTTTTTCTTGATTCAATGGGCCCTTTTGGATGTAAATCTATTTTTTCATCTCAAACCAATATGTTACTTATGAAAGATTTTCCATTAAAATATAAAACTGACTGTTACCCATGAGGTTTCTGGCAGAACAGAAAATTGAGTTTTTATACTCATTTTGAAAAGTTGACTGTGGTGTCTCATCACTCAGACAGCTTCTGATATGTATCTTGAAGTATAACAGGATCTCAGGATTTAGACAAGGGGCTTACTCCATAGGGAATATTTGTTGAAGTCTTCTCTCAAAAATGGTTTTTGATCTCTCTATTGACTTGGACCAATTTTTGTGATTTCTTTCTGTAGATCCTAGGCAGCACTGCTGATTGATGCCTCACCTTTTATTTTGCTACTCCCTCATGGTATGCAGCATACGAGGCATTAAGGCTACATCAGCCTTGTTTCTTCTGTCAGGATATTCCAGATGTATTGTACATCCAGTTGTTCCTTGTTGGTGAAGAAGCTCAAAATTTAAAGAGATTAGCTCACCTGAACTGTTTTCTCCTTTTAATGCAAAAGGGCTTTTGCATGACCAGATGAGAAAGTTCATCCTGTATGACCTTAATGCAGCCTGGACTCGCAGCTTCTTCACCTTCTCCCTGCACTTAGTGGTAGGAGGGATGTATAGGATGTTTGATAGACTTAGTGAAACAGAAGTGAATAAACAAGACAAATGTAGCACATCTTCATTAAGTGATCTGATACAGTCCCACTAGAGTATTTTGCTGCTAGTCCTAGTCTCCTGAGTTAAGCACTTTACATTATAAAATTGTTGGGGCTGATGATGACTAAATAACAAAGAGCTCCCTTGGCAATAGTAATAAGAAATATAATGTCTGCTTTTCCTAGTGTTGTTATGATAAGAAAAATGTTATTTCCTATCAACTTTGGTAGATTTTTATAAGTTCTCATGAAAGCTTTCCCCACAAATTGACACAGATTTCATTAAAAATGTATCCCCATTATTTAATTTGCGAGAATTGAAGCTCTCCTCTTTTACTTGCAAGAAAGATTTGTGTTTCCATTTCCCTTTTATGTTAATACCGTCAGTATCAAACAACTTATGATGGACACTCTCAAACTTTGTTGTCTCAGAGGATCTCCATCACATTGAGCATACCCCATTTCTGCAGCCTCAGACTTTCTGGCCCTACTAAGTTGATATCTATCTTCTAGCAACAAGAGATGAGCCAGCTGGTTTTGGGAACCTTTGCTTTGTCTTCAAGGTCTCTTTTCAGAATAACCAGAAAATAGTGAAGAAAGCAGAACTTCTCTTGGGAAAATTTCTTATTGAGAAAAATAGCCTCTTTATCATCAGAATGTTTTTGTGAAACATTTTAAAGCACTCAGATGCATATAACTCCAAGTGGAACTATCTGTTACGGTCTGCTCTTTTCTGCCTGTACCAGAGGCATTAGTCTGATGACTGACCACTTGTGGCTACCCAGATTTCAACTATTCATATCTATATAAAAACAGGCCATAACTATGCATGGATATCTATTTCCCTTCCTTTATTCTATTGATTTTTGTGCAGTGAATTAATTACCTGAATCACAAACTACACAGACTGGCCTGTGGACTGATTTCATTTATTTGTGAACAGCTGAAAAGTCTGTGGCCTTCACTTGTGCTTGGGTGAAAAAACTAGATATAAGAACAGAAGCACTTTACAGGCTATATCTGTTTAATGTATATTGCCCATGGTATAAAGAAACTGGAAGTTAATATGTTTCCTCTGCCATTATAATGAATTATTAGCTTTTTAACTTTTATCTGCACTGTCTGTAATTTAAAGAAGAATAGTATTTTGAGCAGGAGAGGTGTCTCCTACTTCTTTCAGTCCTTTAGATTGTTTCCCTCTCACTAATGTATTCTGTGGGCTTTAGGGGTGAGAGAAATTACTCTGTGTTGGCGACAAGGAGAAAATAAATGTGACTTGGCTGCACAGCAAAGTCTCCCTGCATAACTCGATGGTGAAAGTGCTTGTTAGTGGGGAAGGAATGGTGCTATGTGTGTTTAGTGACCTGTTCTCAGAACTCCTTTGGTGGTTTACATGCTGTCATCGTATATAAAACTAAAGAGCTAGCCTTGCAGGCAAGAAATACAAGCAACTCAATTCCAGATAAGTGCTGTAAGTAGTATGGCACTGCTTCTTGTGTTCTGTTCTCTTTTTGACTCACTAAATAAAAATTTTTATCTTTTGGCTGTTGTCACAGCTTCAAGGAGAAGCTTCCCTCTGGGTGTCCTAATGAATAGCAGGTGGGAGGAGAAAAATGGATATTTCAGTAGGCAGCAGGAGAGGAAACCAAACCTTATTTCTTGGTGTTTGTTGTGGGTGTCTTTATAGCAGTATTTCATAAAAAGTTTAATATTTTGTCTGTGTCTACCTATGGTGCATATACACATTTCCACATTTACAAATCTTTGGGAAAATACTGGTGGCCACTATGCTATTTTCTGGTATCCCAGTCCTGCTAGATGTGCTCAGAGTTTGCAAAGTTTGTGTCTGATCCAGTTTAGGTATGAACTGAGTACCAAGCCTGTTGGCAAAAGTCTGGTGGTAAAGTGCAGTGGCTGTGTTAATTGATGTTGCAGTACTATGCCTTTGAGGCATTTAAGGTGCTGATCCACATGGCATTTTCAGTGCCAAGGATGTTTTACTGAAAGCAATCCTAAGCCAGCTGCTTTCAGTGCTGGGAGAGTTACAGGAAACATTCCATTTATAGGTGCAAGTGAAAATAGGCTACAATTAGAGCTTCAAAGAATGTCAGAGGAAGAGATGGCTCATAAGATGATTCTAATCATATTGGCAACTCTGTTCTTTACTCATTTGGTAATACAGGGGCTCCAGAAAGAGCACACATTGTCCCTAAAAAATGGTGGATTGGAAATTATTTAGGTGTGTATTTAGGGCTTGGGATTTGCAAATAAACATGTAAAGAATCATACAGACTAGGACCATCTGGCCTTCAGAGATGATCTAGCATTTTTCCATTCCCTTTACAAAGTAACTCACTGCCCCTGGAAGATCTCCACTTGTAGCAGTCAAATGAAAAATACTCTAGTTCTGGTCATGGGTATAATAAATATCTTCCTATGTAATATGGGACAGGAGTCTTGGTATGTTGTTGCTAATACCATAAGCTAATACCATAAGCTAATACCATAAGAGTTTTGAAGCTCTCTACCATATTACATAAGGGATTTGGGGCACCCTTGTACTGAACTACATATACTGTACTGTGTTTTGTATCCTGTGGTTTCAGGAAGCTACAGGCTGTGGTGTTCCCAAGTATGAGGTCACCTGAGGGAAAGCATTAAAGACTGTTTGAAAAAGCAAGTGATTCTGAGGAGTTCCATGTGAAGTTCCTACTAGGCCATTATTGTGATGGTCTAGGTGGAGACATTACATGATCGGTGTCTGTTGTGTATCAGTTAGGATGCCTGTATGGTTCCAGGAAGGTGACAGTCACACCATTAGGCACCAAAATTTTGTTTGATGTCTGTGTAAATATATAATTTTCTGGATCTGATCATTAACTTTGCAGGGTTTTTTCTTTAATTAGGGAAGAAAATTAATTATTGATTTAAATAGTATGGGAGAACTAGTAAAAAGGAGAGGGCAGAGAGTGAAAAAGTTAGATAGCTTATGCTACATGAGCCAACAGCTGCACTGACATGGGAGTGCTGTTTCCTCTGAGATGCTTCCTTACCTACAGCATGAAAAGAATAAGATAATTTCTGTTAAGACAGGGACCCTTTGTATGTCTAAGGGGATAATACCATTTTAGCATTGTCTGTTGCTTGAAAAATTTTCATTTCTATAAGCTGGGACAGATGTTTAGCTGATAAAGTTTATGTAACTTAACAGATTTGCAGAAGAGCTGCACTGAGTTGATGATTCAACCTTTGTTCATTTAATAGTTTAGATTTATCATAGTTTTTAACCTCAGCATAGAAAATATGTTTTTCATGATCTGTGTAAGGAATTATTTTTATATAGAAAAAATAAATTCTGCTTTCAGTGACACCTAGCCCTGTCCTGTAGGTGAGGATTAAATCTGGCCATTATGTACATGTTTTATGTGAAATATCCACATATGATAATAGTTTGGTTGGTATTCATAGGCCCATGCTTACTCCATCTGCCTCAGTTATAAATACTTTAGGAGTGTATTTCAGTAAATTTTAGGGTTTGTAGAAATGTAGTAAAATCAAGTAGATGTGTAATAAATTGTGGCAATCAAATAAACTCAGCCATTTCTCAGTAGGATTCTGCTTAGCTGCTAAAAAGTGTCTTGCTATGGCTGGAACCAAGTTTAAACTTCAGCAAGTGTGCAGCTGAGAAAGCTGANTTTAGGAGTGTATTTCAGTAAATTTTAGGGTTTGTAGAAATGTAGTAAAATCAAGTAGATGTGTAATAAATTGTGGCAATCAAATAAACTCAGCCATTTCTCAGTAGGATTCTGCTTAGCTGCTAAAAAGTGTCTTGCTATGGCTGGAACCAAGTTTAAACTTCAGCAAGTGTGCAGCTGAGAAAGCTGATTTTAGCATCTTTAGAACAATAGGTCAAATTGTCAAAAATTAGTAGCAAATGTATTTGCAGAAGTATTTTATCTCCTTTTTTCCCCCCTTTTTTGTTTAACATCCAGAAATGCAGGATTACCTATGAACCACGATGCTTCTTAGCTTCCTCCATTTTCACACCCAACTAAATTCACTCTCAAAATACCATGAGGAGAGTGGGAAGAAGGCCACTATGTTTTTCTGGTTGCTCTTGCCTTGACTGAGCCAGCAGCAGATTTTGGCAGATTTCAGATAGCTCATTTGGCTGATGATTTTGAAGTAGCTTACTCCAATGTCTTCCAACATATTCTACAGCCTTTCTGTTCATGAGCCTACCTCTGTGCCTCAGCTAGCACGGAGGTCCTTAATTTCTGCATTACGGATTTCGTGGGAATTACACAATAGCTACATCTGGGCCTGCTCTGCCATTTTTGGCCATAATCTTTCTCCTTCAGGAATATATTGAGGAACTCGCTGTCAAATCTAGTTGAGAGTAAAGACACAGGGAATGGAGGGAGCATCATGCCTCACTGACAATAGCAAAGTTCACATGGCTTTGTTCTATCTAGGTGTGCCTTTTTTAAAGACAAATTTTGTATTTAAATGGATATTTTTAAGCTATGTTTTACAGCATAAAATTTTACAGAATAAAATTTGTCTGTGTTTGGTTTTTAGTGGTAGTTTTTCTATTATATGAGGGTTTTACAAGCATTTCCTTAAGGTTTTTCTGAGTGTTTTTTCATTAAGAGAACTGTATGTTGACTTGTGGTTACCTTCAGATACCAGTCTACTGCAGCAGTAATAAAGGCTGTGGCCAGGAANATTTATATCCATTGTTTCTAGTCCTTCCATCCGATATTATGTTAAAAATTCCTTCCCCTGCCTTTCTGTAGGACCCCCTCAGGTACTGATAAGTTACTATGAGGTCCCCTCTGAGCCTTCTCTTCTCCAGGCTGAACAACCCCAACTCCTTCAGCCTGTCCTCATAGGGCAGTTGCTCCAACCCATTGATCATCTTCAGAATGTTGCTGTACTTCTGCCTGGTGAAGTCTGGTGGAAAAAACAAAATGTCAAATGTTCTCCTTCACGCATAATTAAAAGTGGGTGTTCTGTTTATGTGTTTTCTTACAGCTGGCAGCATTAGAGAGACAAATCTTTGACTTCCTTGGTTTCCAATGGGCTCCTATCCTTGGCAATTTCCTACAAATAATAGTTGTCATTTTGGGATTGTTTGGAACCATCCAGTTTAGGCCTCGATATATAGTTGTGGTAAGTCTCCTTTATTGTCTATTTTTTGGAATTTGTTATAAAACATGTCATATTTAAAAGGAGAATTTTCTTGGCCTCAAAATGCCAGGTCGTATTTCTGTATAAACTTTAAACCTCTCCATGTCTTTTTGAAAATTCAGAACTACTGAGTGACATTTCTCAGGCTTTGGGAACTACGAAGAATGGGTGCTCTAAAAAAAGTCCTAGCAAAAGTGTGACCGTAATACAGTTCTTGATAAGATCACTTAAGGAGTGAAATACCTTTATGGGTGATGGGAAGACAGATCATTGTTTCATTTCCACAACACAAATAGAATCAATAGTAATTCAAAAAATAATTGCTTGGTCAAGTTATATTCAGCTATGTCTTCCTCTTTAACAGAAAAAAGCAAGAATTATAGGAATTTCTTAGGTGCTATGGCCCATAGGTTCCATAGAAATCTCCTTATCATGAGTATCTAACTTTGCCAAGACCTATATTTATGGCTTTGACCCTAATTTGTTGTAAATTGTCACTGATGCTTGTGACTCGAATACAGATTTTTCTCTTTTGTTCTCAATATGATCAGGAATGAAAATAAATGCTTTCAAATCTGTGAAGGAAACTGCCAAGAAAAAATATCCTTTTTCCTCCCCCGCAGTCTCTTGTATGTATGAATGTTATGTCTTTGCCTGGCAGTATTTGCATCTGGAACATTTTCCTTGTGTTGTCAGTAATGGATTTTAAGAGGCTAAAGTTACTGTATTCTTTTTCCTCACAAAAGATTGAAATAAATGTCTACTGAAGAAATCTCATTAAACAAATATGTTAAAACCTTCATCTTTTATTGTCAGGCCTCGAATCTTGTAATTCTTTGTCACATCTTAGAAGAAAAAGTGAATGAAAAGTGCACCCAAGGTTCTTTATACTCACATTAGCTAAGCTTCACAAGCAGACTAGAAGTAATTGCAACCGGATTGATATAAATAATAGTATTTTCATTTATTACCTGTGACTGGAGAACTAGGCAGCAATGTATATACAGCTGTATCGTGATGACTCACCTTTTCTGCTTCATGTTCTCCATTTTATACATGAGTAATCATAAAAAAGTGAGGATAAGCACCAATAAAATTGTGTGGGAAATTAATGTCTGAAGTGCAACACCATAAAACCTACTGCCCCTCATGTTCAGCACAGCCTTAGTTTTCAAATGAAACACAACAGATGTTGACTGTTTCTATATCTTTTGCAGTGTAAACAAAGACTTTAAACTAGATTAGAGTTGTTTCAGGGCAGAGGTATAAAATTTGCAATTAAAGCAGCACCTCAACAAGATACTTTGTTCTCAGACCTTTAAAGGTCCCTTCCAATTCAACACAGTCTGTGATTCTATGAATCTAATTTTACTTGCTCATTGGTAAAATTCTGAGTCCTAAGAGTTCAGGGAACACAGAAAGACAGAGGGAGCAACTGTATTGACTCCAAGTGTCCTAATTAGTTTAAATCCAATAATTATTCCTAATAGTTTTAATATAAATTTTTAATTTACATTAATTTTTGTGGACAATTTTTCCTGTCAATAAGTAGATGCACTGTTTTCAGTACTTGTATATTTCGCGGCTGAAATAAATTATTACAAGTTCCCAGGGGATACAAAATACAGGGCTGCTTCTTAATTTTCTGTATTATCTCATTTGAAACTTATAAACGTTTTCAAAAAAGCAAAAAACAGCTAAATTTCAATTTTTACTATGCTGTAACACACCCACCATGCAGCTGCAGAGCTCTGAAGTGATCTAGTTCCCTGTGCACACTTTTTCTTTCTTCATTGAACTTGCTGTCATTAGCAAGATTTTCAGGCTATTAGAAATGATTAAAAATTATGAGAAAATGCTGGTTAAAGCTGTGTCTTTTTCCCCTTTCCTACTTCTGGTAAGGGACTTGAAAAGCTTTCTTAAAGATGAGTCATATAGTTAAGATTGCACAAACATGGCCCAAAGCTGAATGTAAATGTATTAATGAATAGTGAGATATGAAAATGTTACACCTAAATATGAAGAACATAAGGTGAAAATCTCTGCTATGCTTGCCTTAATTTATGGCATGAAATAGCATGGCATATAGGCAATGTGTATACCCAAGAAGCCAGGAGGCAGTTTTTTAAATAAATTTTTTTTAAAAAGCAGAAGAAAAGTTGTGGAGGAGGATACTTTACACAGTATTCAAACAAATGTTGTACAAACACTCTTGTAATTTCAAAACACTTGTGAAGTATTTAGAAATCCAAAATTACTCCTTGAATATCTTTTATGGTAAGTCTTAAGTTGTTTTCCACTTTCCCAGTAATTTTTCATGAATATGACTAAGTTCCTTTGAGGTACAGAGGTATTAGAGGAAGTTTATCCGGTGACTCACCAGTAGCTGCCTTTCCTTTGAAGTATCCCTGGGCCAACATTCGTTTTAACTAATGCCAAGACACTGTCAGAGGAGGCGCTGCGCTTCAAGTTAAATACACACTTGGGATAGTTTAATTAAGGCTAAACTTATCCCACAATCCTTGTAACATTCAAACACAAATTTCTCTTTTATTTGTTACTTTTCAATTTAAGAATCCACCTTTTTACATTTTTCCTTAATCGTTTCTTTCTATAGCATTCTGTGCATCCTCTAATAACAATGATTGAACTCTAGAAATAGTTGTATTTCACTAGTATTTGAAAATTATCTCTGCACTGGCATCATACAATTGCCAAGGCTGGAAGGGACCTTTCAGATGATGTAGTCCAACCTAACTGACTAAAAACATCATTAAACCATATCTCTAAGCACTATGTCTACTCATTTCTTAAATGCCTCTAGGGATAGTGAGTCAACTACTTTCCTGGGCAGTTTGTTCCAAATTTCAGCTGTAGAGTCAGAAGAGATATAGAAATATTACTGTTTCAGAGAGGGTGGCATCAAGAAATGAGATCTGAAAATAACCTGCTGAGTTGGACAATAATTTAATAGATATTTGACCTACAAGGTTAGGGAGTATTCTCTCCACATAATTTATAACATTCCGATTGCTTCCTCATACCACACAGTTTATAATCCTGGAAAAGACCAAACAAAACAAAATATACAGTGCATCATGGGGAGAAATCAGCAAAGAATTCTACCATTGTCCTAGGTCTTTCCAGCAGAAGGAATGATCTGTCTGGTGAAAATGTCTAGGTTAGTTTTAGTTAGGACAAATATGGGATACAAAATAAAAGTAACCACAGCTCTTATTAATTCAACATGTGTGGAATATTCTTCATGCCAGATGTGGTGAGGGCTGTGATTCTGGGCATGAGATCAGCTGAGCCAGGGGGAATATGGCTGGCTGAAGAACTGGTGTAGGAATTGTTTTGTTTGGGGAGAAAGAATGAGCAGTTGTAGACGGACCATCAGGATGATCTTCAAGACAAAGGCCTGGAGAGGGTGCATGGCACTTCTATCCATAAAACATGTTTGGTGAAATGCTTTGGCAAGACAATGAACCCTGAGTATCAGTGTAGACATGATGTTTATTTCAGGCCCTAACTACTCCTTCCCTGACAGCAAATGTCTACCAGCATGCATGATGTGTCCCTTCATATATGGGACAACATCCCAGGATCACAGGCAGCTTCTATGCTACCAAAAAGGAGAGATCTTCATCACAGATCTAAAAGTAAGACCTCTCTTAGTGACCCAAGTGGGATACAGTGAGATGCCACATGATGGAATATTGTTACAATCATTGTTTTAAACCCTGTGAATATGAATTTACACACATACACATAATGTTCAAAAGGTATTACAAATTGCAAAAATTAAGAAAAGCTGCTATTAAAGCACTCCTTTGCAGTCATAATGTGGCCCTTTTGTATATGTGCAACTTTGAACTATGCACATATATATACCAATTCTTTTCTAGTTGCAAACCCCCCCCCAGTAGCAATAGGAAGGACAGAGGTTTGATGTTTTTCTGAAGAAATAGAAATTTTATCTGCAGGATATGGAAGACTAGGAGAGGATGAGGCACGTTTCAGCA
This sequence comes from Turnix velox, assembly GCA_013400935.1. Lineage (NCBI taxonomy): Eukaryota > Metazoa > Chordata > Aves > Charadriiformes > Turnicidae > Turnix > Turnix velox. The sequence goes on along the minus strand of VZTY01023289.1, from coordinate 52,217 downwards.
AAACTGAAAGAGTTGTTTTTGTTCTGAGGGCTGTGCTTGCTAGCTGAGCTTTGTCTCTGCTCTCAACTGCTGAAACTTTTTTGACAAATCAAATTTCTCATATGCTTTGTTTTTTTCTTGCATTTTGGATTCTTGTCTTGAGACCTTGTGGTCTCATTTGCACAAATACTGAATGCTCAACCACAGGGAGCTGAATACTGAGTTTATAAACTGATGCATAATCCCAAGTGTTCTGAAAAAATGAAGTTTAAGCATCTCAAGTTGGATGTCTCTAATGGATGAATACTGCTGAATGTAATCTCTGCATGTATCAGAACATAATTTGCATTTCGAGAGCTGTAACATTCCCTTATAACATAAAATAAATTAGTTAATGTTTATGCAGCTCTCAGACATTACAGCGATGAATGTCTCAGAAAACCTCATGAGGAAATTAATATTCTGTCCTCAGAGCTTGGTCTGAGAGACAAAGAGAAATGAAGTATTGAGTTAGCTGTTCATGTAATGTATTAAGGGATGTAGGGTCTTTAAAAGTAAAAAAAATACCTATGACAACTTAATTAAAGTTTGAATTGCATTGCAAATACACAAAAGAGGAAAATGAAGATGGCTTATATAACTAGAATCCTGACATTTCCTAATTTTGTTGTCTTGCTTTTGCTGTCTTAAAACTTTTCTTTTGGTGTCATCTTCCTTAACTACCTAACTTTTTTCCTATACAAGGAAAAAAACAAAATCCAAAAGAAGGTATTTTCAACTTTGGATAACATCTTTCTTTTAAAAATTGCATAGTTCTAATTACAACTTGAATTTATATTTCTATAATTCAATGAGGGTGTAGGAAGAGGCTCTCCACACACAGAAGCTGGGTTTGAAGATGCACACTTGCTTTCATTTAACTTGAAAAATAATTTCAAGATCATTGAGTAGAATCATAAACCAAATACTGCCAAGACCTTCAAACTTTGCATCTGCACTTCATTCTCAACAATTATCACAAGCAGATAAGCAACCAAATAGATCCTGACTGTATAAAACAGTGTATCCTGTCCTGGGGAAGCATGTTCAGGTAGTTTTTGTCCACATGGTTCAGTGTCTTCCTTAGTGTCTACAGGATAGAGTAAGGCCATCAACAGATTGGTTTTGGTGTGGCCGGTCAAGTGGGTTTCCTGTGATTGTGATGATAGACTTCATTCATGAACAGATGAAAATATTCCTTTTCAAAAACCAAAATTCCTCTGAATATTCTGAAATCTGCTTTAACAAGCAGCTGGTCTTATATTAAGTAGTTATTAATTATGAACACACTGCACCTGGTGCTCTGAAGAAATATGCTGGAAAATCCGGAGCTTATGAGTTACTGTGGAGTCAGAAATTGTGGCAAAATTCAATAGCCTCTTTTAAGTTAATCTTACAAATGCCACAGACCTCGTATTATTCACGGACCTCAGATCCATAAGCCATAGGTAACAGCCTATGTTATTAACCATCGACAGCCTATGCCATAGCCATCTCCAAACTGCCTAAGTACCTTATAAGAAACTAAGTTAAAACAGCTAATCTGGAAAACAATTAAACTCTCCTAAACCTTTCATTATATATCACAGGGAGAGGAAGGAAGAAGGAAACATCACCAAAACTGCCAAGGAAAGCCAATTGATGGCATCCATGTGAGGGGAAATGGGATTCAGCATATTATAGATTGCTGTGTTGAGCTTTACTGAGCATATTGAAGCAAAACAATAGCATATTAGTCTCACCTGGTCACTGATAATTAGACTTGCAAAGGCTCTTGGCAGCAGTCCTCTGTTGTGAAGGTTGTAAGAATGTAAATGTGAAGTGGCAGTGCTGCTGCTAAGAGTGTTTTTCAGGTAAGTATAGCACCAGTATGCCTGTCAGTGCCCTTAGTCCAGACTTTTGCTTGGGGAGTTAATTGGGTGTAGTTTACAGTTATATGTAAATAAACAGTGTTTCAGTGAAGAGATAATGTCAATCAGTTATGCTGACAATTAAAATACAAAAGATGGTTTAAGGTAGAGAAATCAAACTGCCATTTATGCTGTTGGTGGAGCTTGAGTTCAGTCCTGCAGAGGGACAGGACACTGGAAAACCCAGAAAGACATATATTAATCTCTTAAGGATGTGTTACAAGATCAAGTGCAAGGCCCTCAACAGCTGGAAATGGGAAGATGTAGTGCTTAGAGATATGGTTTAGTGTTGATTTTTGTCAGAGTTAGGTTGATGCTTGGATTTGGTGATCTGAAAGGCCCGTCCAATCTAGATAATTCTATGATTCTATATAGTAAGTTATTTTTAATGTAATTAAAATGGCTTTTACAGAAAAGCTCTTATGAGATCAGATTTAGTCTGTCCATATCTGTTTCTTCAAAGATATCCCAGTATCAGAACAATGTATCTTCTGTGTAATTTAATGGTATCTTTTTTCATAGTCTTTAAACATTAGTTTAATAATATTTATTAACTATTAACTAATAATATTTATTAACTATTAACTATTTATTTAAATTACTGTGTTATTCCACTACAAATGACACACAGTTGCACTGAAAAACAGTGTTTGGGTCAGAATCTTGGGCTTAATTGGCATCAGTAGGATAATGTAAAACTTTAAATAATAAATCAAGTTTATTGAAATGTATTTAGAGCAGCAATTAATATTGAATTTGTAATTTCCTATGGTTCTGAAGGGACTTCTTCAGTGAAAAATCCTTTTCTGAACTCTCAGCTTCTCTGTTCCCAGAAGAACAAATCTTACTGATATCAGGTTTTTTATTATTGATCTGCTCAGTATAAAATCCTCTTTCATCTTCACATTTTATTTTTCTATCTTTTTGGTTTCTATCTGGCTTTGTGTTTAGTACACGGTGTGGACTGCCCTGTGGGTCACCTGGAATGTTTTCATTATCTGCTTCTATTTGGAAGTGGGCGGACTTTCAAAGGTAGGTCACTTACCCTTCTTCAGGCTTATGGGAGGGTGTTTCATCAGCAGGATGCTGGAACCCTAGTGGGAAAATGTTGTTTGAACATACAATTTGTTCTTCAGTTTCCTTCCAATGTGAACTCCAGTGTTTGAACTTATCTCCGATAGTAAATAGCCATGTGCTTGAAGACACAGAGGTAATGAATCTGTATTATAGTTGCCTTCTGAAATGCCATCTGGGGTGGAGTGAAATAAAAGTACTATTTAGTGGAAAATTTGAGGTTCCTGTTGCTTGTTGAAAAACAATGTAATTTTGGTTGAAATTTCAAGTTTGTATGAAAAATGGATCTGAATTTCCAAGACAACTTTGAAATCAACTAAAGAAAATTTCTAAGAAGGTTCATGTAATAAGATGTTGCACAAATTGGTCTTGTGGTGGGAATCTTAATTCATTATAAAAAGAGCAAATGGCAAATGATGGTGTTTTTCTCATCTCAACATGACACTCTACATGATACTCAGTGATCTAGGATACTGATTCCTCATTCATACCTCTGATTAGAGCAGAAACGCTTGATGGGAGTAATGAGATACATGTTGTTTTCATACAAGGTAGCACTTATGTTAACATGGGTTATAATTAGCATTACATCTACAGTGGGTTCCATACAGGATCTGCTGGTTTTAATCCTCCTGATCATAAACAATATTGTTCTTTGTTTACCATATTAATACTTAAATGATTTCAAACATGGTATGCCTATAGTGCATGTTGTTCCTGGTATTAATAAACATCCCCATTGTAGTTTGTGGATTTGGTGACATTAACCTCATCCCTGTTAATTCATGCAGTGCTTTTTGAGAATTTTGAACTCCACTCAGTCCAGATGGGATTATTTGTGAGCTACATTCTTTTTTGGGTTTGGTGCTAAAACTCATAGCTTTTGGCTGACAACAAATGGAAAACTGGTGAAACAGATTTAGTAAGATATGAAATTTACTCAGTAAATATTATAATTAAAATTTTCAGTGGTAGGTTCTTTTAGTGATAGAATTCTGTATTGAAAAGCTGCAATAGATTATTTTTTCTCCAGATATGATGCAGTTCAGCAGGAGTCATAGGCTTAATAAGGAAATCATTGCACTCTATAGACAATCAAAATAAATGATTGTACTGGTATGTTCTGACTTAAAAAATCTATTAGATGAACAGAAGAGCAGCAACCCATGGAATTGATGACTACCCAAAGTAATTTTTCATTTTCATGATAAATAGAGTTAGCATTTTTTCAATCAGCCAGGTTGTGACTGGTTTTATAGTGACTATTATACTTTTAAAGATAATTAGTGCTTTTATCTCAGTGCTAGACAATACAGGAAATTGGCCCACAAAGAAACTTTCTAAGACAGAATTTTGTATTAGAAAATAGGCATTCTTTATTATCACACACAGGGGACAGTTTCCTCAATGTCCTTATGTCCCTCTCTCCCCAGTATATATTCAGGTATGTGCATTACATATTAATTCTAGGAATACTCATTACAATTATGGGTGATCAAGTGTCTGTCCATTCAAGCATGGCTAGTTACATGTAGAGTGGTTGTTAGCAGTCTCTGGGTGGTCTTCTGCTATCTCTTTTTCTCTGTGTCCCATGTTTGACCTCTGAAGCTCTGTCAATCAAAGTTGCTTTGCCCAGTGACTTATCAGCAGTCCAACAGGATGGCCTTAGCTCATACCAGCTGCATTTTATTTCATCAGTGGTCTAGCAGGATGGCCTTCAGATCAGCTGCATCTTGCCTTGATAAGGTGTATAAGTAATACTCCCTTCATTATGCCTGAGTTTTATGGCCTCCTGCCTGGGTTATTGTAACATTATGATGAATGCTTAACTAACAAAAGACATGCATTTAGTCCAAGTTCTCATTAGGTTAATGAAAATTCTAATTAATTCAAAACAATTCTACCTGATTTTACAGATTGAAATGTATCGTAGGAAGTGAAGCAAAGATTCTAGTCTGATCCTTGGAACTGGAAGACTGTATAGCAGCAGGATTGTCATTGAGGAAAACACTTGGTTTTCATAATTTTAATTATTTCATAATTAGCAAGGTTTGAACAGACTTTTCAGTTCATCTGATTGCAACCATCACCCTAGCTCTGACAAGGAACTTGAACCCTTGACCCTTAGACTTGGAGTCTGATGCTATCCCAAGTGAACTATACACCTAGGACAGTCCCTGTTCCAATTAATATATTATTTTGTATAAAGATCTAAAGCTTCCCAGAAAAGCTTTCTCCAAAAGCACCCCTCTAATAACTATAGTATGGTAATTAGGGCATATTCCTTTCTCCTGGGGGTAGGATGGTATGGATTCAAGTCATCCTAGATGTAGAAGGGAAATAAACTTGACTTTCCCACAGCAGGATGTTCAAAGTAGAGAACTAATGAGTAAAGTTTTCCTTTTTAACTACCTTATAAACAATGTATAAGTTAAGCTCCTTTTTTCATTTATGTTACAGATGTACAAATAAAATTTTAATGCTTTTTCAGGGTTTAAGAAAGTGCATTTGATCAGATGATACACATATGGCACTGAGTTAACTTTGGGGTTTTTTAAAAATTCTTTCTTTCATTTCTGACTTTAAAGTGAAAACACCTGCCAGTATTAAACTTGGTTGTATTTTTCATTTATGACTTTTAAGAAATTGAAGGCATATTTTTTTAGTGTTAACCAGTCCAGTCTGAAAGAAGCAAAGCTGCTATTGTAACCTGACCTTTTAATCCTCTGCTGCAAGGTGGCAGGTTGAAACATGCATACATGAGCTCATTAGTTATTTCAGTCTTATTCTATGTCTTGACATGAAGATGTGTTCTAATTGCCAGGTTTGAGACTAGGTAATTTTAAACATATAGACAGAAAACCAAATATCAAGTAATATTAAAAACCAGAATTCTCAAATGTTCAGCTGAAAAATAAATTTGATTGTCTCTTACCTGATAAGGTAGCAGAAGCTATTATTTTGAAATTTTGTATGTTTCTGACTATGGACAAGAGAACTTTTAGCCTGTACTAGCCATCTTTCATCCCTAGGAATGCATTTCTTTATGAAATTCTTACTTTAAAATGGAGACTTCATGATCAGTGTATTCAAAATAAATATTTTTATCATGTGTATTCCTCCAGTATTTGAAATACTGTATCAAATTAGTGGAGTTTATTTGTATTTATCAGTCATTCTGACAACTGATATTTTCATAAACAATTTTCTGTTACTTTTTTGAATTGTGGGTTATGGTGACATTTATTTACATGCATTACTGTATATGTACATCTGCCCACCAGTCCTGCATACTTCTTTCCTGTTGTTTGGTGTAACTAACCTAAGCAGATGGACAACACTGATGAGCTCTTTTGTTTTGCTGTGATATTTCTGTTTGTTCTGCTTGGCTTTTGTTTTCTGTAGCATGCTTCTTGAGCATGAACTTTGCCTCATATCCTGCATTATCTAAAGTTAAGCTCTTAAGATTGAACTCTCTGCCAATTGACTCATTACTTTTGGTCAAGGATTTGCATGAAGAACAAATATATTCAGTAGGAAGATACTTATAAAACAGGTTATTGGTTTTTATCTGGCCCGTAGTTTCAGGTGTTGAATCTAGATGAATGTGAAAAGTAACGTGCCTTTGACACTAGTTTCAGTAACCTTTCCTGAGAAGTCAAAGAAAATTTCACATATTTTAATAAATACAATAGTCTTTCACATATTTTTCATATTTTTTTCCTATTAATATTTACTCTTATCAGTAGGAGTTCAAAGTCTCTAGGGCTTCCAACCAACTTTCTAACCTGGAGATGAAACAAAAGACTAAATTTTAATATGGAGCTGTAGTTGTAGGTAAGGATTAAACTCTCTTTAAAATTGATGATTTATTCCGTCCAAGAACAAAATGGGCTAATAAATTAGTGAAATTCTGTGGGAATAGAAGCCTAATATTCTTTTTTTTCCTTTTTTTTTTTTTTTTTTTCCCCAAACAAAACATTGTGCATCAGACTCTGGGGGCTAATCATGTGAATTTAATCCTGGCTGCTTCTGGAATCCAATTTATTCCATCTGCTGCATGTCACTCAATCCTTAATTGTTGTACAATTATATCTAATGATCTCAAATGAAGTAAGTTAAGCTCAAAATCAATGCAATTTTATAAACAAGAGAGATGTAAAGCTATGTTCTGGGGCTTATGACTTTTTTAATGTGAAATATGAGCGTAAACATTACTTGAATTTTGGCCAATGATATGAAAAATACTCAAAAATTATCAAATATGCTGATATTACTGAGAAAATACATTTATTTGGCTCTTATTAGCATCGTAGGTTGTAGCTCAACCCAAAAATCTTGGGGTCAAATTTTGCAGCATCTATAGGAAAGCTATAAATAGTGCTAAACATTAAAAAAAACCCCAAACATTTGGAAAATCAGCATGTGGAAAGTAGAGGTTTCCCTTAGTCTAAACAAAAGACGAGGTAGTGATTTTTAAGTGGAGGAAAGACATCAGATCTTATCCTCTAGGAAGAAGGGTAAGAAATAATTTGCTTAGTATGTGCCAAAGAAGAGTTGAAGATCAGGAGAGCTTTTCAATAATAAAGACACAAAACTGTTATGAAGCCTCATAGCTGGCTATTTTGAAGGATGAAATGAAGGAATACTGTGGTGTGAATTAGGTAATTCTTCTACCCTGCCACTTTTAATCTGTAGAAATAAACCTTGGTCAAAATTAAAACCCAAGTCAGTGTTTTCAACTGGAAGCTGAAGTACAAGTTTAAGACTCAAAACCTCATCTTCAGTCAACTGAGTCTTACTAACATGGTCAGGAGCAGCATTCCAGATGGGGAAATTGGTGTGTCTCTGTTTTCTCTTCCCACCATGTGTACAGGGACACAGAGAATGGAGGAATCCCAGTGGAGTCTCCAAAGTGGCTGACAACAGTTTCTGAGCGTGCACAGATGGTCTTTCGTTGTTCAGCTTTGTGGCACCAAGTGGGAGGCGGTGCTTGTTGTTGCTTTCACTCCTGACAGATGTTAGGCATTTCCTACAGATTTGAGTTCTGCTAATGGATTTTTTAAATTGAACAGAAATCATTCCTTTTACAGCAACTCATCCTTTACCGAGGACATGTGTGAGATGATATTATATTTTTTTTCCTGCTGAACAGGGTGGATACTTTCGCATCTGTTTCAACTGAAAATTTCTTCCCGTGTATCTTTGAAGTACACAAGTTGCTTTTGGGCAGCATCTCTCTTGGGCCTTGGGAGACCACAGACCCATTATCTTCTCATTCTCCTCCCCACCGCTCTGTGTCCATTTACTTTAGCTGATGCCATCAGCTACTAACTATGATCTGCACAATAATAGATCTCATTAAAGCACTGGCTGTAGCTGTAGGCATTCTGCAATTTCTAAGCATTACAAATGAGTAGTTTTATAACCATAGTTAAATATAATATCTTCCTGGTGTGTGTGCTAATAAAATTCAACTTGCAGAAATCAAACCTGCTGAAAAGATTAGTTTTATTTCTTTGGGGTTTGGACGCCATCACTGCTTCCTCCTTCTTTGATCTCATCATTCCAAATGAGTTGGAAGAATTGTAGCTTTAAAAGCAACGCTCCAGAATCTTCCCAGCATGAAAAAGGAAAAATGCTAATTAAAAGTCATTTAAGTAAATAGAATGAAACTATTGGTCTGGTTTTCCTTACTTTTATAAGTTTAAATTCTTGTGCCATATAATTCAGCCAATTTTCTTGACTTCCACTCTTACTTTCAACCAGCTCTCAGAAGTAACAGGTTGGTTGGTTTTGGATTGTATTTTTGAAAAAAGCACTGAGTTCTTAAAGCCCATTGACTCATTTTTTTTTAATTCTTGTCTCCTTTCCTACAATAAATTTTCAATGGAAATCTGTTTGCTAACATGTCAGCTTCTAGTACAACCTTCTTAAGCAAGCTGCTTCTTCCATCCTGCTGCTCCCTCACCATAAAGAGAAATAATCTCCAGATTCAATTGTATTTAATGCTTTTCCATAATGTTCTGTTCAAACAGCAACCTTTTGAATTTTTAATTAATTCAGCAATAAACCTGGAAACCAATTTACTGTGGAGTTATGCAGTGTAATATTGAACTGAAACAATGTTTCAGCACTTAAAAATAATAGCTCTGGTCTTGGCTGGTACTAGGTACTGTTAATCACAAATTCATTGTGTTGGTGGTGTGCCTTTAAATGGTATTTGCAGACAATATTTTTTGATGTTGTGTAGGGCTGACTTTAGTGTGTGCAGGAGCAGAAGCTGTATGTGATAGACTATAATGATCACATCCATGAAAAGCTGGAAATCAATCAGACATGAGCTGTGAGTTCCTGATGGTGAAGCTATGGGGAAAAAAGCATTATCTTTTTATATGCAATTGACATTCCTAAGACAAAAAGGGGAGTAACTCCACATTCCTGCTTGATGTTTAGAAGGAAAATAAAAAAAAATCCAAACCCAAAACAGCTAATGGAATGGTACTTGCTGAGGGGATAAGAAAAGCTTTCTTAAAAAAAACCCAAAACAGAACAAAAAAGGTGCCCCAATTCTAAATGAGTGCGCATTCTTCAAAGATAAAATTTTCAGCAATGAAAAATCTTCAAAGATTTTTATCTTAGCTGAAGTGACTTTGTGACTGCTTTTTCATATTCCAAATTTCACATAACCAATGTAATTTGATATTCAATCTGTTTCACACTACAATGTAAAGCTACAGCATCATGTAAGTTTTAATGGAATACGTGCTTTGTCTTGGAAAGAGAATTAATGTACAGCTGGCTCGGTGGCATAATTTGAGCATAAGGTCATTCTGGAAAAAAATGTGGGGAAAAATGGGACATGGATAAATGCCACTGTAGAAGATGTCTTTCTGATGTTAATTAGTTTGTTTAGGTGATATGACCACATTGCTGAACAACTTAATCCAGAGTACCTTCCAGATGGTGCAAAAATCTAATTTTATATCCTTTCCGGTGAAATTTGCTGCTGTTCATAATATTATGTAATAAGCGCTATCAAAATATGTTTTTGAAACAGAATGTGTATTTTCTAAAAACCCTTAATGCAAGTTCTAAAAGGTTGATATTTGGAGTAAAAGCCACCATCATCTTAATTGATTTAAGTTACTAAGATTGTAGCTCTATGCAGAGGAAGGGAGGAACTCAAGTAGTGTGCAAAATTTCTCCAAAGATTCTTAAAAATACAAAAAAAGAAATAAAGTCCCAGTCTGAACAGCTCCTGAGATGATGGCAGAGAGGGTAAATCCCTTGTATCTTGGCATATTATTTTATCTAATTATTGACTACTTTATCTATGCTGTAGTGATTCTTGTAACCTTTCACAGAGAAAGAGAAGGCTCTTGCTGAGACTTTTCTTCTATGTAAATTTTATGTACTTATGAAAATAATGTTTTCATGATTTCTTTAATCATAGTATTGTTTATACACTGGGATAAACCACCACTGCTTCCAACTACTAACAAAAGTGACATCTGTGCAATGATTCTGACCCTTATGTAAGGCAGTATGTTTATTTTTGTGCTAGTGCAGACTCAATTTAATTTGGTGGGCTTTGCTAATAACTTCTATATATCGTTTTCCATAATAGTGGATTTTATTTCCTTCTTTAGGCAGATAAGGTCTTCCTATTTATGACAAAACCTCTCATTTCACTGATCCTCTAAAAATATTTGCAGATGACATTTTAGAACATTTTAGAGTTTAGAAGTTTGCACTGATTGTTCAGTTGTTGAGGAGTCTTCTCTTACATTTAAAGATAATGAAAGAAAATTTAATTTTGCTTGGAAAAAAATACAGTTTCTAATACAATTTTTGTAGTAACATACACATCAATACACAGAATATTTATGGTTGGCAGTAGTAAAATGTCTCTTCCTTTGCCTTTCTTCTAAATTAGGTAGATTGTGAATAACCTTTTTACAAGTTTCCTTTACATCTCACAGATCCACATTTGTCAGCCAAGATCTTACCACCTCCATAGGGCTTGTACGTCCACTGAGATATTTTCCAGTTCCTTAGGGTTTTCTCGTGAGTCATTGTTAGACATGGTCAGTCTTGAACCTTCTGGGTTAACATCTGTCTTAAGTTATACTACTCCAGGGGTCTAATGCTGACATTTTGCCTTTCAGATTTACAAATGTTGTAGGTAGGTGGGCCTGTTTGGATCTTTCATTGAATATTTCAGAAAATTTGGAAGAAATTTTTGCCATTCAGATCCTATTGATTGGTTTGTTCTTGTTGCAGAATAAGGGGGGACCATAGGGCAGGGCCTCTGCCTTGCTCCCACTAGTCATTTATTTTTAAAGCTTCAGCAAACAAAAAAATCTCAACTTAGTTCCCAAGTATGCCTTGGGTAAGCCTTAAATATATTTTCAACTTCTCTGTTTTGGCAATCTTAGCTTGCACAGAATGTTTAACCTTCATGTTGTGTTCATCTTTGTTAGCAGAAGTCTTTTGATTCTGTAGGTCATAGGAGGTGGTCCCTTAATCTTTGCAGTTAAAATCTTGAAGCAAGTTTATCTCCTGAATTTGGCTTCCATTTAATAATTATTTAACCTCCCTAAGGTGAATAGGCATTAACAATTCTTTTTCAATACACAAGGGAATTGGAGGGATTGTTGTTTGTCTAGATTATTGTACTCTTCCTTTTTCAGCTGTCCTTCAGGGAAATTCCTCACTTGTGTTGATGATGTGTCTGAGTTTATTATTCATGAATATCAGCACTCCTTTGAGAAGACTTCTTCAGTTTGGATTAATGGGAGAAGAGTGAGAAAATCCTATTGGGGATTTAGCTGCCCTCCTGCCCTTTGCTTTTCTAGGGTATTTATTGTCTGAGTGGCTTTGCTATACTAGGAATAATGCTGTGTCTTTTTGACCTATTCAGGCAAACTGGGAAGGCAAAAATGTTGAAAGAGAGGTCACAGTGATGGCAACAATGCTTGCATAAGACTGTCCTTCAAGGCCAAAAGTTGTTGATGAATAACTTGATGGTTTCTCTGTTAAGGAAGCCTTACATTGTGCATACTTACATTCCATCTCTGCTTGTATGTTAGAGAGCATGTAGAAGTTATTTAAGATGTTGCTTTGGAAAAGATTTTTCATTACAGGTGAAAAGTATATTATACTTATCTGCTGAGAAATGCCACTCTGTTATTTCTATGGATTGTACATCTGCATATTTGGAAGCAGCAGGGGGTTTTGTGCTTTTTTTAGTGGTTTGTTTTTGTTTTTTTTTTTTCTTCCCCTCCTTTAGCAGGTTGAGAAATTCAAGTTTGATTTGGGAGACTTAGCTGAACATTTTCACTGTGTACCTAGAAGATGTTTTTAAGGGTTGGACACTTTTTTTTAATGTTAAGACAGTTTAAGCTCTGAGCTGCCCACTAAACCCTCAGTCTAGCTCTGCTGCCAGGGGCACATGAGATTTCTCTTAAAAGCCGGATTATTTCTTTGCAGCAGATATAATACAGTTAATTTATTTTGTATTTATTTTGTGTAGATTATGGGTTATATTTTTACTTTCCAAGTTTATTTTTGTTCAGTGTTTTCCCTCAAGTTGATCACAAGAGACCAAACTACTGCCTGACTCTCCCATGGCCAACATTGCCAGGGCAGATGCCCTTCCTTTTAACCCATCCCATCTTAACTAAATTAGTTTCTTTTTCTTTACCTATCACTTAAACGTATACAGGTGCTTCTTTTTCCACTTCATGGGAGGGCTGTTGTATATTCAGTGGGGAAAAGAACATGTACACATCCAACATGTGAAATAACCAATTTCCAATAGATTTTCATTTCAAATATACTAGTTCATAGTTAAATGTGGGAGGTTGTCATGCTGTTTTGGGAGTATTTTTGTATACTTCACATCTACCATGACATGGAACTATGATTTGCTTCAGGTTATCTTCCATTTTTATCTTGTTTTTCACATGAGCTAGCTATTTTTGTTGTTACATGTTGCAGACATGAGATCTTTGTGTATGTATACTCTACAGACATTGACACAGTCAATATGAAATGTAACTTTGGAAAAGTCAGTGATACAAATTTCTTAATTATCCCTTTTCAACTTGTACTTTTAAAAATTAAGTTTAAGTTTAACTTGTATATATTTTACATTTATAACTACTGATGGTTAGCTAAAAATCTAGTTCATATTCTGGTTTTGAATTACAATTTCTCATTAAAAAATTAAATCAATGGCTTATAATTTTCTTTGGAAAGCTCTTGATTCATTCTGATAAAATATGCTAATTTTTGTGAAAAATAGGATTTGGACATAGTTCTACCAGGTTTTAAAATATATGCAATAACTAAGGGTTGGACACTGGTTGCTAGAGAATTTTAAAATGTTCCTACATGTTATCATAGCCATTGGTCTCCTAGGATTTATTCATTCATGAATGTTTAAGTAAGATTGCTTTTTGCATTTGTAGCTAGACAGCTTGCTTCAACATTTTGAGATTAACTTTTGTACATACATTTTATTCTCTAGGATGCAGCTTCCAATTCTGTTGCATGACTTGTATTTCCTGCTTACAGGCTGTATCACTTTGCTTGTGCCTATGATTTAACATGTTCTGTATCGCTGATCCCAGCTTACCAAGTAGTCCAGATGGCCTGGTACAGCTGCCTGCCTTTTCCTTATTTACCCTTCTCCCTCTCTTTGTGTCATCTGCAAATATATCCACTACAAGCAGTGGTTTTATATTTACCTCTAGATCACTGATGAAAATGTTGAATCAGACTTTACCTCAATCCCGAGATATTCCTGCTAGAAACACTCTCATTCAGCTATAATTTTCCATCAATAGCTATGTGAATTTGCTAGTTTTAAATCTATTTAATTTTCAGTCCATATAAAATGGACCACTGTTCTAATTTTTTTTATAAGAATGTTTTGTGAATATCTTATAGAGGTTGAAGTATATTCTTTTCTTGCTGATGCTTCTATCAGCTTTTTATCTCTTCAAGTAATAAAATCAGGTTTGTTTTAACAGGTCCTAAAGTCTCATGAAATCTTATTGAGCATCCATTACACTGCTTTTGCTGCTTCCAAACATCTGTTTTTACATCATCTTTCACTCGATTACTTTGGGATTTATGCTAGACTGCCTGTCCTCAACTCCTTACATCTGCATGTTTTGAAACTTACATAAGCTTTAAGATTCTTAAGTCTCACAAAGTTCCCAAGATTTATTAAAAATTAAATTCCTCAACATCCAATATTTTTGTGTGGTTGCAAGTTGTCTAGGGCTAAAGACTGAATCTGTAGGCCATTCACTAATGGTTTAGGAAGTATTTCTTCCTTCTCTTATTCTATTCTTTAAAAAATGCTTCTGTTCATTATTTGGTGAAGATATATACCTTCCTGTCTTGTGAAAAAATCACAGTCATCATCTGTAAGTAAGTCTAAGTCATCTTTACAATTTCTTCTGTTCCTAATGAGCTTAGTGAACTATATCTTACTGCCCTTAATCTTGCTAGCATGGATTCTACCTGCCATATTTTTCCTCCTCATTAAATATTCTTCACTGTGTATCCTCTCATTTATATTGGCTGAACTAATTTCTCCATTTTTATTCTGGTTTCTTGAGGAACAGGCTGACACAATCAGTGTATGAATGTGTTTGTTTGCCTGATGCAGAAAACCTTTGTATATGCTGACTGCAGAAATTTTCAGAAATAATAAATCTTTCATAATTAAATTCTTGTGTGCTATTACAAATGAAAAAGATAGCTGGAAGAAGGGACAGAAGAAACTGTCTAGTGCTAGTTTCGACAGCACAGTGATGTTTTTGCTTGTTGCTAAGCACTTGAGGCCTTTCTTGCTCTTCACAGCACCCTGCCACCAGGTAGGCTTGTCTGGAAGCACAAAGGTAGTAGACATATCAGGGACACCCCAACCCAGCTGTCTGTATAAATATTCCATGCCATATGATGTCATGCTAAGTTTATAAAGCTGGAGGAAAAGAAGGAGGAAATTGGAGAGAGGGGACTTTGGTCTTCCCAAGTAACCATTATGTTTGATGGAGCCCTTTTTTCCTGGAGATGGCTGAACACCTGCATGACAATGGGAAGTGGTGGATTAATCCCTTGGTCACAGAAGCCAAACAAAACAGCTTTTGCTCTGCCTATTCAACTATCCTTATCTTAACTCACAAATTGTTTTTCACTTTTACTCTTCTAACTTCTGACCTTTTTTTCTCATCCCAAATGGAGGACTGAGGAAGCAGCTTCATGGTCCTAGGTGTTGAATGAAATTAAATCACAACAATCTGTTTCAGAAAAGCAGTGAGAGCAGCACATGCCTAAAGAGCTGCGGTAACCTAATCCATAGAGTGGTGTGAGTAAATTACAGTGATTGTCCTATAACACTGTATATTCTTACTACTTAAATTTTTATATGAGTTTTTTCTCCCATTTCAGTATAGCAAGGTACATGATTAACTTAAAATGCATTAGTAGTTTCAATAAACTCAATAAAATTACTCACATGCTTACTATGTGTTTAAGTAGTTTGCAGAATCAGCATTAAAATAAGAGGCAATCTATAGACCTTTACACTTCTCATATATTAAAGTTTGGGAAAGGGAGGAGGCTTTAATATAAAGCTGGAGGAAAAAAACCTCTCCCTAAGTATTCATCACATACAAAAATCTTTGTTTTATGCAAGAGAAATGCAAAGGTTTGATGTATTTGGTATATAATGGATTAAATAAACACTGATATATGAGTCTATTGATATTCTAAGCTTTTATATTATCCACAATACTGTCTTATAGTATCCCTTAACAGTGTTTTCAAGTCATCTAAGTTGCATTTGCTTGTATCGATCTTGTATATACTATTGCAACACTTATTCTGTTGTGCTTTGTAAATTATTCTAATACATAATATGAGGTGAGAGAAATTCAATGAATTGGAGTCAGAAAATGTCAGAGAAGGATATGTAGATGCATGAAATTTTTGTTAATATTTCTATTTTTAAGTGGTCAGCTGCCTTAGCTCACTATTTTAGTGGATCTCTGGAATATTCAGTGTTTTTAAAAACTTATATTATAAACCTATACTTATAAAGAATATCTCTTTAATACCTCTCAACCTTAAAGCCAAAGGATTCAGAGCACAAGAAAGCACTAAGTTTGTGTGTGAAAAGCAGCACCATATGTTGTTAAATACAATTTCTAGGAGAAAAAAATAGCATTTAATTTTATGAAATTTTGTCAATATTTCAAGGTTTTTTGGCTTTCTGTGGAGTGGTATGAACTGACACAGCTAAAACTGATGCAGATAAAAATATGACCTTGTTGACTCAGTTGTTTCTTTAAAGAAAAGGAAGATACAAAGTAACCTTAAAGGAGAGATGAGTTTTTGTTTCCTTTTCAGAGGAGGAAGAAATCCTGGAGGGCAGTGATACTAAGCTAACTTGGCACCAACAATGCATTTTTTTGGGATGCAAGTCACAGTCTCACATAGGCCTCTCATGGGCCAGGATGCAGCTTCTCTGAGACAATGCTGAGAAGGAAACTGTCTGTCTCAGAGTCTTACTGCCTCTCCAGAGGGAGTAGAGGGCATTATCTGTGTATTCAGTTCT
This sequence comes from Turnix velox, assembly GCA_013400935.1. NCBI lineage: Eukaryota > Metazoa > Chordata > Aves > Charadriiformes > Turnicidae > Turnix > Turnix velox. Next base: position 35,576 of record VZTY01023289.1, on the reverse strand, counting down.
CCTACTATGCCTTTCCATTAACAGACCATGCTTCTCAGCAGTGAAGAAGTGATGCTGCAGTCCCATGTCATCCATCTACCAAGGCAGAATAAATTTTGCTGTTATGACCTTTTTCCATAGAGCATTGTCCACTGATTCATGCTGCTGCTTTTCACTGCACTGCTTTCCTTTATGTATTTCTTTCATATCTTGCTTTCCAAGCTTCTGTTTCTTAGATATTTGTGTCATGGAAGACAAACTTGGCTTCAATTTGTTTTTTTTTATAGGTACACCAGTTCAGGAGTGTTCTGGATAACAAGAATTATTTCTCTTCTGTTGTAAATACTAGTAGCCCTCAAGTAACTAAAGTACTATACAGAGATAGTGTTTGGGAAAAAAAAATGACCACTTACACTTGATGAGTGTATGTATAACATACTATAGATCTTTGGTATCAGGATAGACTTTCAGTCTTACATTGAGAAGTAAAAGTCAAGAATAAGATTTATATTTGTCTAGTTAAAAGGCAGTCTACAGGATCCTAAAATCAATGACTCTTAAAGTTGCCCAAACAGTGAATGATATGCATGAATAATTTAAGACGATTTTGTTAAATGTGCACAAGTCAAGTTACCCTTTCAGTGAAGGCTCATTGTAAATCGCCAGCAATTTACTGTGTTTCTGAAACCCACAGGCAGCAATTTTCAGACAAGATTAGACCTGTTACTATACACATGTGACATTTTCTTACTTTAAACTGTCATTCTGAAAAGCTGTTAAATGACAGCCAGAGTTCGGAATGATGTTATAAAGTTTACTGAAGTACTCCTTATCACTGAGCCTGAGCTATATTTCTGCTTGAATAGAGAAGAGCATGTAGATCTCCTACCCCAACTGAAGTATAGATACATGCAAATTAGTGCTTTCAAGGGAAATTATACATGATTTTTTTAGGCATTCTTCTGCTGCAGTGGTGTATGGTGCTGTTCTGACACTTTACATCTCATAAACGCAGTAATATATTTCCAAAATACTTTCTTCTGAGATATGTCAGAAATTCTGGCTGTAAGTGCTACAGATGGCTGGCAGTATAGCAATATGCATCAGCATCATCATTTTGTCTGCACTATGTAAGTGGTGTTTATCAAACTTGTTTTGAAGATGATTTTTTTATGGTCCAGAATATCATGTTAGTCCAGATTAATCTTATCATTAAACCAGAATTCTTCCTAACAACTTGGTTCCCATTATAGATGTGGCATATAGACATACAGTACTTGGCCTAAAGAATATATTTCATTGCTATCTTAATTACCTTCTATTTGATATCACAGAAGCAACTTCAGTATAAGTGACACCGCTTTCTTTGTTTCTCAAGAAATAAGCAAGCACTCAGACATGCACTACTTTGATGTTCTCCAGAAGTTATTTTAGGCATGAACTAAGCCCTGATTTTCTGTCTTTTACATAGTTGAAAAGTACTTTCTGGAAGGTTATTGGTTTGGATAGATCTTTAGTATATAAAAGTCATCACAGTTAGTGAGGCATCTAGAATCTGCCAAAGTAGCAAAAGACATTAAAATTCTCTTTTTCTAAAAACCTGTCTATGTTCTACAAGTATGATAAATCTTTCCTAAAATTTTCATTGAAAGTTTCAATCTCAAGCTTCCTTAACTGTGATGAGGAAATTAAATTCTTTTCATCAGGGATATGACATTGTTGCATAAAATATTTTAAATTTAAAAAGTTTGCATAAAACCTTAAGATTACTCCACTTTTTATAACCTTCTGATGAGAGAGACAACCAGTCAGCCTAAAATTGCATTGCCTGGTATACTTTGGACATCGTGTCCAAGTGAGTAAACACAGCAATTAGCACAACTGATGTGAGACTCATTTGCCATAACCCTGTTAATGCACCAGCCTTTTCTTCACTAGCAGATGGGAATGAGGAAGAATGTCTCATAGTGCTTCTCTCTTGGAAAATTGCTTGACCAGTAGGATTCAAAGAGAGGGCACCATTAAAGCAGAAAGTGATATAAACATGGAAGAAACTTTTAAAAGGCACCACTGAGGAAGTGCACTTTAACTTCAAAGTTCAACATTTTCAGAAGAATCTCTTGCAAAGAGTCTGAAACAGATAGTATCATACACATAAAAAGAGAGGCAAAGATATGCACCACTGGGATCTGAGTTAAGTGTAAGAACACATTGGAGAAGATAATTCAGAGACTGTCTTGTTCAGCCGTGTGAGCCAGGGATAACTCAGAGCTGATGAGCACTCTTGTTACAGGCAGGTGGTAACAAGGGGGGATGAAAATGTGTGGGAAACCTGACAGAGATTAGGGCAGAATGAGAATGGACCTCTCTGTAAACCAGGCAAACCAGGTAGTTACAGGCATGTAACAGTTTTGGTCTTCTGAGGATGGGTGATCCCTCAGGCATTGCTAGTCCTATTACTCCAAAAAAAGTGGTAAAAAACTTTTGCTAGTGCACACTTCAGGTAGTGCATCTTAGCACTGGATTTTGAGCTGATTGTGTTGCTGTATTATAACAGTGGATTCAATATTTCGTATACACTTTATTGGCGTTAATATTCACAGATGGGTTAAGTGCTACGTGCACCTCCTTCAGTCCTGGCAGGTGAAATTGCCTTTGGAAAATTCTGGTTACTGGGAAGTATTCAGTGTGGGGGGAGGTACAACCCACCTACGTAAGTGAAGAAACAAAAAAAGCAAGAATTGAGGAAGAAATCAGTTCTCTTTTTTCTTATGCTCGAACAGCATTTTAGGAAGAACATATTAAGACAAAAAGGTCGTAACACAGAGTAGTAGATATAGGGATATTTAATTTCAAATAGTTTTTTAAGAAAATTCACTAAAAATAAAGGGGAAAAATTTGAATGAGCTGAATTATCCTTAAGGAAAAAAAATTTGGCTTCAAGGGGACCTATGTTATTCATCATGCTGGACTACACAAAGTGTTGAAAATGTCAGCTAATATCTGAGAATTTGTCACTAGCCAATATTTTAATCACTTTCCCACTAGCAAATAGTCCCTAGGAAAAGACAAGACCTTATAGATTGTTGTGAGATTTCCTGCTTCACATGTAAGTACATGTATTCACCTCAATGAGTGATAATACGTGCTATGCAGTCTCACAGGGAATTCAGCAATGCTGCTTTGTGGCTAAGCAAGGCAAGAGTAAACTCTGCCTAAAGCTGTCCTAGAATATTGTTTTATTCCCTGTATTTCAAATTGGCCTGCTCCAAATTAGTATCTCCTTTCTTCTTTGGCTTGTCTGGATATTAACCCCCACCCAGTATTTCTCAAAAATTAAAATTATGAGAGTTCTTTAGTGAATTACTAATTTTCTTTCCCTTTTCTGCTTCTATGGACAAGAACAGCAGATGTTAGACTTTTATCACAAGAATTAAAAAGTTAAGCAGTCAGTGAATACAGATGAACCTGAGTTATTTCAGAAGTCAGATCAATAGTAAGCAAGCTAGTTCTAAGTGGTCTGAGAAATATCTTTTTAGAAATGTTAAAGACAACATTAAATTGGGTCTGTGATAATAATTATTTTACCAGCCAGACCTCAAACATAGCTGCATGTTATTCACAAGGTCATAAGATTTGACCTGATAACAGAAGCATTACTTTGAACTATGTGGAAGAAACACAATTCCTTTGCTCATGTTCTGTTCTTTGGAAAAATCAAGCAACCACCTTCTCAACTGAGAAATAACTGAATGCAAATTTCTAGCTTGTTTGAACGGTTACAAACAAGCTCTGTTTCCAGTGTTGAATCTAAACAAAGTAGGCTGTCTAATTTTTGTAAACACATTTTAGTGTTGAATACTGTGTGCTCATGTGTGGGCTCATTACCTTTGTCTCTTTCTAATACTGTGCAAATGTTAGTCCCTCCAAATAATCATCCCAGGGATGTTTTCTGGATTTTTGCTGCTGATCTTGTTCAATGTCTTATGCTGTTCTTGGCCACCTGACATCTAACAGAGAAAAGGACTTTAACTAAATACTTGTAAGCATCAGATAGTACAACGAAAGAGAAACAGGCAAGAAAAAACATCTTAAATTGCCTACCATGGTTGTTGCTATGTCTCAAGTATAAATACTTGATTTAAAAAAACATTCTAATTAAAACCTGTTTATTTAGAAGACTTGGTTTGAAAAGGATGATTGCATAGCATTGTGGCTAAATATACCTTAACAATACAGCTGATTACTGCTTTATGTTTCTATTTACACATGCACTGCATCTGGTTTTGATCTGAGGAGGGTACAGTCAACATTTAGCATGAATTTAGGGTGTTTTAAAAATAGCTTGGAACTCCAAGCTGAAGAATGTTCAGTAATAAAAAGTAATCCTGCAAAGAAACTTTGTTACTGTTTATTTAATTACCATTTAAAAGGAAAATCAAAACATTGCAATCAAAACAAGAATAGATCATGAGAGTGAAAGTTTAGTAATTAGTGACTTGTTTGAAGATCCTGGGATTGATATAATTAAGAAAATAAGTAACATCTCCCTGTATTATCTATCAGTGGAATATAAAAGTCATGTTTTAAAATCTTCTGGGATGAATGACTTGTTCTTACTGACAGTTTCTGACTCTCTGGCTTGTTTAATTTTCATTTTTCAGTAAATACAAAGGGGGTCTTATTTTATCTTCTTCCACAGAAGAGCAAGAATGGATTAAGTGACTTTATGGAAAACTCAGCTTTGTGAAAAATGTTTTCTGCTATCTATGAGTTCCTGTCTGACTATGTCAGGCTACATCTCCCCTTAAAATCTATGAGTGCCCTCAACTCTGTCATTTTAGCAACAGTTTTATATTGGGAAATGTAAGCTGCTTTGACATCTACCAATAAAAATTTTTAAGAGACATGAGTCATCTGGGGTTAATTCACTAAGGAAAATGCTTTTTGATAAGCAAAGGTAAAGAACTGCTGAAAAGATGAAAAGTCCTTTTCTTAATCATACAAGATCTTTAAGAAATAATTACATTGCAAATTTCCTTGATTATGGTATATAAATTAACTGAAGTAATTTTGTCATGTTGCCTTTGAGCATATTGTATGAACTCATAGGTTCTGCAATGAAAATGAGAAATGAATGAAAAGAAGGATGTGGTAAATATGTAGACATCACATGAAGGTGGACAAAGTTTGTTGTGGTTTCCATTTAATGTGTTCATCTCTTGATCAAAATTTAAATTGCTCATTCTATCTTATCAGCAGACTTTGTGTATTTATAGGAACATATTTTTGTGGGTGTCATGTGATACTTCTATGTGAATCTAATTCAATAGCAAGTTTAAACATACTGTAATTTTCTACAGAAATACCGAGCCTCACGTTATATTCTTTTTTTGGGGGAGTAATGCATTATTATTGCATTGTGCAGTAATATAAATCAGCATTTGGAGGGCTTAGTGTTTACTTATAGAATATTTCAGTTTGAAAGAACTTAAAATGGAAATCTAGTCCAACTGCCTTTCCTTTTCAGGGCTGACTAAATGCTAAAGCAAGTAATTAAGGACAGGCTTAGGGCATCTTCCACCTCTATAGGAAGCTGTTTCTAGGGTTTGACCAAAACAGTGCTTTCTAATTTCCAATCTGACTCTCCCCTGATACAGCTTTGAACCCTTCCCATTAGTAAAGAGAAAACAGAATACTGACCTCCCGTGCCCCCAGCCCAAATGACACTTCCCAAGCAAAACTCAAACCCCCCACAAGCTAACAAACCTAAAAAGAGCCCTAACAGTTCCATAATCAGATGTACTTGTATCAGTGAGACAATGCACTCTCACTTCACAGGGATACCTACATATATGTGAAACGTAGAGGAAGATTTATTTGAAATTTGAAGTTTATTGTATCAAAACAAGCTTTTGTGGATATGAGTAATTGGAAGCAGTTTATTCATAAATAGTAGTTGGAAATAGTTTACTCATTATCTTTATTTTAAAATATACATTCGATCGATCTAGACCTTTTTTATTTTTTAGATTCATGAAAACAAATGCTTTTATTTTTGTGGAAATTTTCATCCTTGTTTCTGGTTGTAGAAGGATTGAAATTTTCTGAGTTTACTCACACCATACAGACTGCCTTTTAGGCTGTTGTAATTGATATCATCTTGTATCATCTTGTTTTAGACTTCTTTCAATAAGCTCTATGTTGCAGGTCACCATCTACGTGAGTAGTTGAGTTCACAAGCAGGATTTGTAGAGATGCTGGGTTTGGAGGGTTTTTCCTTTTGTTCTGCTCAAAGTGTTAAAGAAAATGGCACTTTATTGTTTCTTCATTGCTGTTTGTCTGACAGTACTTATAGTCCCTCATTTTGATAGAGGGAAATAACCTGCACTTTCAATATCCTTTGTATGTAATATATTGTGATTTTCTGTAATGAAAGCTTAAAGAATCTTAACTTTTTTCATCCAGGCACTTCCTTTTGAATTATGACTTTTACATCAAATGACATTCAAGCCAGCGGTACTTGTGTCATATCAGGAAGTGGTGTAGCTATAGCAAGTAAAGGTTGTTCAGGGACATGCAGATGACACCAAGCTGTGTGGTGCAGTTGATACACCTGAAGGTAGGGATGCCATCCAGAGGGACCTNGAGGGTTTTTCCTTTTGTTCTGCTCAAAGTGTTAAAGAAAATGGCACTTTATTGTTTCTTCATTGCTGTTTGTCTGACAGTACTTATAGTCCCTCATTTTGATAGAGGGAAATAACCTGCACTTCCAATATCCTTTGTACGTAATATATTGTGATTTTCTGTAATGAAAGCTTAAAGAATCTTAACTTTTTTCATCCAGGCACTTCCTTTTGAATTATGACTTTTACATCAAATGACATGCAAGCCAGCAGTACTTGTGTCATATCAGGAAGTGGTGTAGCTATAGCAAGTAAAGGTTGTTCAGGGACATGTTGAGCAGGAACCTCCTACTGCTACAGCCCAAAGAGGGTGAAAAATACATTTTAATTTTCCCTGTTCCCATCAAAATTCATAATGCCTGGCCATTTCCTAGCCATCAAGCTACTATCATGCCTGTCTATACAGACTGTATGGATACATCAAAGAGTGGTCTTTGCAAGGCTGACATTTGCATACATTTCTTAGGTCAATGCTTAAAGTAATGAAAGGTGCCAGTTAGTCATTTGAGAGCCACAAGATACTTTTACCGTAAAGGTCGAGTAAATGAAGGAGCTGGCACAGAAAACTATGAGGTTGGGCATTAATTCCAGCAGGTTTCTTGCTATCGATTACACAGATTGCAAGTGCTCATTTGTAGGCCAGAAGGCAGATACATCTCTTTCCAAACCATTTGTCTCCTTTTGTTTCCTAATTGATATCATAGATTTGAAAATTTGTGGTAATGAAATTGGCTTGTTAATTAGGCTAGTCTTTAACAGTAAGATTTTGATCTTAGGGTTTATTTTTTTCCCCACACAGATTATAAAATTTATGCTTATTTTCCTTTTAAAGTTGCCTATAACTGAGTAATGGACACATTTTCCATTGTAGCTTAAGATTTCAGAGAATGATACTGATTTTAAAACCTCCATTTTTCTCTGCAAGTCTTTGACATGCTGCTTTTTACAATCAATATCTTACATGGAAAAAAACCTTGAGGATTTTTTAATTTTGTTTTGAACATCTTACAATATTTTGCATGATGTAAAATATTGTGTCACAGTATTTCAATGAAAATTTCCTTGACACGGTAAGTTTGCTTTCATAATTGTGCTCATTTTTCCCCCAGAACAATGAAAGAGATGTTTTAATTTTTTTAAGAGTAAAAATTCATAAAATTAAGGCATAACTGAAAAATGAAATGAGGAAAATGACACCAGTGAAATACGTACTAAGACCTTCTTAGTGAGTGTTTCATGTAGAATGTGTTCTATTTGGTGTAAATAAATTTTCTGGCTTAACATTTGCCATCAATTAGAAGACAATAGGTTTTTTTTTTTTAAAAAAAAAATTCTATTAGATTGCAACCTCACTTTTGAAAAGTAAATTATATCTTTTTGCTCAGTGCTGAATTCTGAAGAAATTATCACTAGAAATTAATGATGAAATCTCATCTGTAATGGCATCATCCTGTATGTCAGCCCTTGTGGTTCACAGCTTCAGTCACATAACCTTTCATTGCTTCCTCACTTTTACATCGTTTAGGTCACTAAAATGAGTATTGCTTTATTTTAGCACATCTTAATTGAGGTTTATTATATTTATGTCAAATTGATGAGAAGTGGAGCTCTGAAAACAAGAGTGGGGTTTTTTTATTAGGGTCAGTGATCCCTCTGTGGTGTTAAAGTCAGAAAACATTTTCACATCAAGAAACATTATTGCATGTTTTGGTTCTCCCCAGGGAGATATAGATGTAGGCTGGTGCATTAAGCATGAGTGTTCACATATACAGACAAAAAAAAAAAAAGCACCTTTAAAATGAATGCTTACATTGTCCCTTTTTTTTTTCTCCTTTGTGTGCTACTGTGCTTTTCCTTTAGAAAATGCCCAGGATACTATGTTATTTTGAGGTGACAGGAAGAGGTAGAAGATATTGTTAGGACCTGAATGTTTTCTACCTTGAATAAAGGAATCTCTTAGAAAAAGCTTTTGTGAAATTTGTGAAAAATCTTTCACAAAGACATTTATGTATATTCAAATATAAATATAAATTTTACATATATGAACTAAGATGATGAAATAATTATTCTTTCCTTGAGCAACTAAAGAATATGTTGCCATACTTTACTTGCATTTTTTGAAAAACATCATGATTAAGAAGAAAGATGGAGATTTAAATTGCTGAAAAACTACAGTAGCAGAAATTGCATACCGAGAGATAGAAATCATTATAGCTGTACATTTTACATTAATTTTTATGTAGGTTTAAACAAAACAGTAAAACTCAGAAGACTTCAAGAGCATCTTACTCTTGGCTGCTAAAGTAACTTGGGTAATTGAAAATTTTATCTCAGTAACATTGCTCTTGCCATTTTTATTAGATCTTGACAGGTTTCATTGTTTCTGTCTTTGCTCCATTATTTTTTTCCTCAGGGTTTTCTGAAGATTTTTTCCCCTTTTCAGCAGACTATAACAAATCTGATGTGTAAATCTGGCAAATCAATTGGTCGTGGCCCACACAATGAGACATAGATTCTATTGGTATTTCCTAGGCTAGCCAAGTGAAGCAAGTGTCTCAAAGTAGATAAAAGAATAATCCACAAACAAATAGTGTCCAGTGGTGCATCCTGTTAAGGGGACTGGATTAAGAAAAGTGGACATAAAAAACAGTCACCATGTGCAGGCTTTTGAAAAACCAACAGTCCAGTCATATAATCTCTTTCATAAACTGATCTGTTTATACTATGTTGTAATTATATGATGCAGCGTTGTTTTATTTTGTCATACCAATAAATACAAGGAGTTTATACTCCATGAACCATGTAATTATTACAGTTTCAAATTTTGGGTATATTGGATAAGATGATGGACTTCTCTTGAGACTAAGTGCTCTTTATGATATTAAGAAAACCTCTTGGCCATCTTGTCTCTATTTTCCTCTTTCCATGTCAGTCTTTCTTGTACAGAAGTTCTTACTCAAGGCACCACCCCACCTTAAAATGGATAAGAGCAAGGTGGTTTTGAACTACTTTGTAGACTGGTATTTTATTATTTTTATTAACAGAGAATAATCAGAAGAGCATCTTAAAGAAAACAGATGAATCTTTTTTCAGATAAGCAATTTGTCAAAACCACATGAAAACCGCCTGTAATACTTGCATGTCCTTTTGTTATTTATTTAACCACACTAAAAAGTCCATCAATAGATCTGACAAGGTTAAAAATTACTCAGGGTGATTATATTGTTTTCTAGGACTGTTACAGTAGTAAAGGAAACCACTATTATTCCGTGTTCAAAAATAACTATAAAAAAACCTAAGAAAAATGGACTTTTTTCCATACTTCTGATAATGAGTTAGAACTGTTAATTACAAGCCATGTCTTTGCATGTTGTTCTCCAAGTACATAACACTTTTTCTTTCCCCAGCCTTATCTTTCTGTAGAAATATGGAAAGTTATAGCTCATCATTTTTGTGATGCGAAATGAAAGACAAGAAGAATTGGCTAGTTAAGACATGGGATAAGTGGTCTTTGATGTGCATTGGTTAAGTATTAAATAGGTGATTGTCTATCCTAGGGTCACAGGCAATGTGCTACCTACAATACTCTCCAGCTTTGCTTGTGGGCATAGAAAATTGAAAACATAGAAATAAAACCTAGAATTTCAGAAGAAGCAAAGGATGATACTGCCTACTGCTCTTTCTCTGTCAGAGCTGTTGCCTAGAGTCAAATATGACTGGCACCACTGTTTTGAGATATAGCTGAAAGTTACTTCATTTTGTACATTCTAGGTCACAGCTCTATCTCTGTCCTCATGGAAGAGAGGATTAATGTTAAAGTCAAGAATAGTTTTTCCTACTATATAGTTTTTTATTAGAGCTGAAGCTACAAATTGATTTTTCACATTGAATAGAGGTAATATGTAGAGCAATTCAGTGCCCTATTAAGGATAGTTTAATAGTCTAAATAATGCAGTTTTTGTTATGATGGGCAGAGCTTTGTATGACCATGAGAAGAAGCGCTGCAGATAATAAGAATATTTTTCAAGTTTTCACAAGAAGTAAATGGAAAACTAAAAAATTTCCCAAGGAAACAGCATCTTTACCCGGAAGTGCTTCTGCAGCATCTGACAGGAGTAATAGTCCAGACTCATGTATCTATTTCTCTTTCTGATCGAGAGGTCTGAGGTAACCATATTTTGTGTAGAACTGTGCTAAACCAATGGGATGTTATGATCTGTAGTCCACTGAAGGAAACAGAAGGAAGAAAAATACCTACAGTTACCATTTTATATTGAGATATTTCAGAAATCTGAAACAAAACAGACTGAACAATGGATTTTAACATATACTGTATTTTGATCTAATTTTAAGACTTCTCACTTCTCTCCAAACAAATAGATAAACTTTAAGTACTAAGCTAGTTATCTATTTCAGTTCTGTTGACAGTATTCCTATTCATATAGAACAGCTCATAGAGGTGGGACTAGGTACAGAGAATCATTATTTGCTGGATCAGAGCCCAGGCATTAGGAAGTAATTTTTAACAGCAGCTGAAAACTAATGCACTGCATTTTAAAATGTCCTTTTTCAAATGCAGCAACTGGCACAATTCCCAGTGCTGGAAATGCTGACATCATAAAAAAAAAATCTTAAAAATATATGCAAAACATGTCATCCCTATAGACACACGTACTTTCACTACACTAATATAGTACTAATATGTTACAGCCCAATTTAAATAGGGTGATTGGGTTGGTGCAAGAATAAGATGTAGTAAGATTTTCAGAGCATTCTCTGCTACGTAGTGCTGTTTTATAGGAAGCAGAAGCAGCCCTTCTGCACTGCTCCTATCAGGTGAGGTCTGAAGTACATTTAGTAGGTGACAGGTTTACATTGTACACACTGTAACACCAACTGGATAAACTTTCTTTAGCATTAAAAAGAGAATAAATTGTACTTTGGATGGGCCTAGAAGCATACTCCAGCAAATTATGAGTTTTCATGTAGTTTTTTTTTAATCCTAACAAAAGATTCATCTGCTGAAAAGCATCAAGTAACAAGAGTGACCCCAACTCTTCGAAAGTTTCAGCAGTTTGGATTTTTTGAGATTTTTTGCTCATTCTAGATTCACAAACGGATTGAAAATGGTAGTGTTGATGTCTGCTTTTTTTCATTCATCAATGGTCAGATTACACAGCAATGATGTGAGAGAGAGGGGTTTGTTATCTGGACTACTGCAGCACAGGTAGCACTGCCTGAGTCACAAGGGCTGTCTGCAGCTGGGCAAGACTTAAGAAGGGATATTTAAGAGTGCATAGATTTATTAGTCACATCTGGTAGGGAAGGAGTTCTGAGCAAAACCAGAAATCATGAGGCTCAGTGTGAGAGGTAGGAAGTTCTGGGCAATTGATGGTACAGGGACTTTTATTTCTTAATTTAGCTGCCACCAGATGCTTTGGTACACTCTTTTATCATTAGGTCTGCTCTGGACAGGATTTATTTGATTAAGTTCTCATATTTTTCTCTCCCAGACTGAGCCCATAGTTCCTACAAGGATACTTCTTCCTTTAACATAAAGCAAAATATCTCTGGTGCAGCAGAGTGATTTCAAAAGGAAAATATCTCCCAGATTGTTGCCAAATGAAATTCCTCTAAAAGGCAGATAATCATAATTTAAATCCTACCTTTTGATAAGGATAACAAGCAAGATAACAACGTGGATTTTACATAACCTTGCTGTGAATAAACTATGAAAGTGGTTTCTTCTAGTGGGAGATGATTCTTACTTCTAGTAAACTTTGTTTCTGATGTGTTGGGTTTTAGTAAAGATTTACTTGAACTAAAATGTTCTGCGTTGAAGTGACATATGTATCTAGTTAAGAACTGCAGCAACTTTTTTCACTTTCATTGGGAAGATGGATAAGAAATTTAAGAAGATGCTTCAAAGTAAATTCAAATATACATCATGATCCTTTCTTTAAAAGGCATTTAAATCTCTATCATACACTGTGAGGGACCATGGCTGAGGCCTGAGGTTCAGCATATGGTGGTTGCAATCACCAATTTTCTCAGAAAATTAAAATTTTATTATTTTTACTTTGTATTAATGTAGCACTTCATAATCTCTCCTATAGAGCCCAGACTCCCACTCCATCTTGTGCTAGGACCAAAAAGGTGGATTTTCTTTCTCCAAAGATTGCTTACCATACAATTTTAACTCATTATATTGTGTTCTTTCAAAAAATTACAAATTTTTTTCCAAAAGTTAATTTCTCTAGCCATTGCAATTTTAAGATTAGTCTAGTTTCCCTTTCTAAGATGAGTTTTTCTGCTCAAAATTAAAAATTATAATTGTTTTTGAGAACTTTTACAATTTATTTTTTAAGGTGAATGTTGCCATTCCTTTAAATAGCCCATGATTCATTTTCAGGAATTCTTATACCTGTTTATCAGGCCCCAGCCAGTCTGTGTATAGTGCGGTGCCAAGAGGGGCAGGATTTAAAGTGTTGCCATCTTTTAAAAGTTTTGCTCACTTATAATCATTCCCTGGCACATTTAGCTGGTGTTGGAAATGGAAACTTTGATTCCAACCATGCAGCAGCCATACTGTTTCAACATGAGCTATTTCTCATCAGCATTAAAAAGAAATGCTGTGTTCCTTCTCAAGAGATGGCTGAAATAACCTTTCTATGGATGTTCAATTTCATTGCTGGGCTGTATTTTAGCACTAGTTAATATCAATAAAGAAGCTGAGACCACTATTTAAGATGACAATACATAAATGCATAAAAGCATTGCTTTCTTTTGACATTTTATACCTACCCATACAAAATATTCTGTCCCTTTACCCCACACAAATACTACATAAAAAACCTTCAGAGGGAGCTGGCTGACTTCTGGGGGCAGATGCATACCCAGATTGCTGGAGAAGACTTGCTGCTGCAGCCAACTGCTTGCTTTAGTGTGCTTTGAAAAAGATATATTGGATGTCAAGGACCTTAGACATTGAGAAGCCATTTAGCAGGCTGGCAACAGTGGATTATGCTGTGGCATACTTGCACTATATGTCAGGAAGACACTCTCATGTATTACTCAGTTGGTAGGATCTGTCTTCAAGGGAGCTGAGCATGAGGGGCACTATCTTTCAACTCTTATAAGTGGGAGAGAGAGGATAAGATTGCAGGAGATCACATCTTTCATTTGGGTTATAGATTAAGTGCCACCAGTCAAATGCCTTGCAGGTGCTTTCTCAAGCTTGGTTCAACAACTGCTTCCTTCTTTTACATTGTTTCAGCACTAAATAAATAGATAAGGATGTTAATTGCTTTTAGTACTTCATTTGTAAAAGGAGAACAAGCCAAAAGGGAAGGGAGAAATTCTTCATGTGACTCCTGGATGAATATCCTGGGTGATGAACTAGAACTATGGAAAACAGACACTATAAGAAAAGACAGAATAAAATCTGTTGAAGTTGGTGCAATTTAGTTTTTGTCTTTTGAGTGAAAGGATATAAATAGACTTCTTCTGCCTCTGCCTTTGATACTTTGACAGCACCCAGGAAAAATCTCTTTCCCTCACAGTTGATATGAGTTGTATCAAATATTCAGATCATTATGTTACTCTGTTATAAAAAGAGGGATGCTGCAATAACACTGTGTGGGTCATTTGTCTTCAGGAGTTAGAAGTTACAAACTGTATTTTTCCTTAAGCCCTAGGTAGCAAGAACTCAGAAATGCCTATACTTCTTGCAAAACAGAGTGAAAAATATTTTACTTTCAGAATAAAATCTATAGCTGGCCTAGTGCTGGATGGAAATACCAATAACAAGTAATTAGAAATCCAACTAGCTTGGAGAAAATGTTTATTGTACCCAATTTTGGAAAAGAGAGGAGAATGCATTGTAGGATGTTCATCACTTCTAAACAAGCATATTGGTAAGGATATGCTAATGCCAGGTGTTTGTCTATCAGAAATGCGGAGGGAGGAAGTCAGTTAATGTTTACTTATTTGTTGTGAACTTGTAACTCTGCAGGCCCAAATTTCCTCCTTTCTAACTCCCCTTGCTCTATGGTTGTGCTCAGCATAGTAGTTATGACATGTGTATAATCTGTATTCACCTAAGTGAGCCTCTGTAGGCAGGCATATAGAGTGTTTCTGAGACAGTGGGAATATTTCACACAGCTGTGTGGGTGAGCACACCTTGGTCATTCCTAGCTCCCCTAGTGTCATGAGAACCTCCAGCTGAATGGTGGCCATTCAGGCTTGCTGAGCATGCCCTCCTTCCTCATGAGGACTTTGTCATGTCACTTGGCTCAAAACTGGGATGCTAATGCATTGTTAATAACATTTTGTACTGCTCACATTCTTGAATAGTGGGCTGAACGCTCTACCAAACTGCAAGAGGAGAAATTTAGATTAGATATAAGGAAGACATTCTTCACTCTGAGGTTGATGAGACTCTGGTAGAGGTTATCCAGAGAAGTTGTGAGTGCCCCTTCTCTGGGTGCATTTGAGACCAGGCTGGATGGGGCTTTGAGCAATGTTGTATAGTGGGGGGTGTCCCTTCCCATAGCAAGAGGTTGTAACTACATGATCTTTAAGATCCCTTCCAACTTTAGCCATTGTATAATTCTATGCCTGCAGAACTGTCAAAAAACTGGTGATAAAGAAGTATTTCTGAGGTATAGAGAAAGGATGTCTGGAAATTACAGTTCAGAGGTACAAAAGCAAAAGTTCCATTCCATGGAGTCCTTTGTACTTGGAGCACAAAACCTGGTCACCATGACACTGGATGAAAGCATCAGATGTCTGAGTCTCCCCCCACTCTTGGTAGTGAAATAAATGTACCACATGGCTGATTTATTTCCTTTCTTGTCTTTCAGACAACCTTTAAACTAGGGAATAAACTCTGTTCTGCAATTAAAACCAAACATGAAATAACAAATATCAGAGGAAGACTAAATTAAGGGAGAAAGATGAATTTTCTAGCTTAGTCTAGCAGGTCTCTCAATCTCACAATAAAATATTTTCCTAATATACATTTTTTGTGACTTCATTACAAGCAAGGGAGAATGACCTTAAAAATTACCTGCAAGTCTGATTCCACTTTGGAAAAGAATTTTTAGTGGCATAGCATTCATGTTTTAGTGCAAATAGCTGTTATTTTCTGTCAGCTTCCAGAACAAAAAGAGGGAACGACAGAAGGAAGATATTGTGGCAAAGGAATGTGTTCTCCCAAGCTAAGTTTCTGAGGATTTTTTGAAAATATTAAGAAAAATGTTAAAAGTTGTATCACTGAATGTTATTATACTAACACAGGTTCTAAATCTGGGTTTATCTTTTGAGCTTACCCAGCCTGGAAAAATTTGTGAAGAACTTTATATTAGCTACTGTATTTTAATACTTGTTGAGGAAATCCTGGGCACATAAAATAGATAAATTCATTTGGTTCACTTCATACATACTGGCATCCTCACCAAGAGTTAAAGAAAAGTAGACAGTGTGCAGTAGGCTATCTTATTTTGTATCAAATTCTCAGAAAAGGCCTGTGTTCCAAGAAGTCTTTCAGCTTCTGCTAAATAGGTGCATTAACTCTCTCAAGAAACATTTTGTGCACTTAACAATCTCACCATGCGATTTAGTTATTAAGAAGCACGGACTAAACTCAGTTTTCCCAGATGTCAGTTTTTCATCGAGTTACTTAGTGCAAACTAACAGAGGAGTAAATGTGCTATTAGGCATTAGTGAATTACTGTTGGGTTTTTGCTATTGTTATTTTTGGCATTTTCTACTTAATCTTACAGCTGCAAAGATGCATTAATGGTGATGAGTGCAGCCTGTGTTCTGCAATACTAAGGTCACTCAGCAGCTCTTGCTAACAAAATTTGACTTCCTGGGGATGGAATTTAGTTTAAGTTATAGAAATTGCAGCTTTTACAAACAATAAAATCTTAGTTACAGCACAAAAAATTTCAGCAAATAATCTTGCTTTCTGGAACTTTTTCTACTTCAGGTCACTGCATCAAATACTGTAGCAGCCTAAGTCTGTTTAAATAATTGTTGCCCTTACATTGAGGAAATGAGGGTTGAAGAAGAGGAAATTGCACAGCAGAAAACATTCTGAATGTTGTTTGTCCTATTCTCCCTCCCGTCTCTCCATCTTTTTTGCATCTTAGACCTGGAAGGCATCTGCGCTCACTAAATTTGAGGTCAAGATTTTCTGTCAAATGATCTATGATGAATCCCAGCTTGAAAATGTCAAGGTATAAAACTGTGAGAATCTTTTAAAGTTTTAACAAACTTTTTCAGGATCCAGCAGTCTAAAGCTCTAAGCAACATCATCTGATCTTGTAGCCAAACCTGCAAGGAACAAGAATTTGGAATAAAGAACCCCTGAGGTTCCTCCAAACCTGAAGTATTCTATGATCCTATAACTAACTGAATATCATAGTCTGAGTTTCATGCAGTCTGGTAACTACAGAAGTTTTACTTCTGTGGATCTTCTTCTTGTCCTCACCTCATCAGTAACTTGGAGTAAGAGAAAAGTATTACTACATTTTGGAGAATGCCTTCTGTTAATGCATTTGGTACTACTGGAATTTCTAGATGATCTGATGTGCAAATTTTTCTTTATCATGGAGAAATGGGTCCATCTGTGATTTCAGCTCTTTCTTGCTTGGCTCCAAATGCTCCCAGGAGAAAGAAAAAGAGAAAAAGCTAGCTGAGGCCTGAGAGGTTTCTCTTCCAGCACTCTGGAATTATAGGAGAATCACATCCCAGTGCTAGAGACACATTTATGTGGAGCTTTTTCTCATTTCTTTTGATTAAAGCCTCAAATCAATTTCTTGGTTTATGGGTTGGTTTGTCTTGCAGCAATTGAGTGAAATGCGTTCTTCAGCCTCTCATTAGGCCAGTTCTTACAAAATTGTTAAGAACCAGCTGCTATGATATCAGCTGTGACTGAATGAGAGGAAATGATACAGGACGATGTGCAATAGCATCTAGTGCCTGAAGCAATCTGCTATTAACCAAAAGCTCTTCTTGGGCCCAACTGCAGCAGTGGTTTTACTAATAAAAAAAAGGTTTGATGTAAGTGTAGTATCAGATCTTTTCACAGCCCAGCATGACTATTTAATAAGGCCACCTTCACAGCTGGATGCCAAGAGCTGCTTGTGAGTCAGACCATGACAAGTTGCTAGTGTCTTCCCCTCAAAATAGCATGAAGCAACTGGTCATAACTCTTGATCTTAACTACTAGGATTTGTCATAGAATCTTAAAATGAGTTGAGGAGAAAGGGCCCCTTAAAGGTCACCTGGTCCAACCCTCCTGCAGTGAGTGGGAACTTCTTTTAAAATTAAAAAAATATAAGTCTCAGAAAAGACAATTGCCTGGCAATCATATCTTGTTGGGAATGGCTGAACAGGGTGCTGCTGTCCTGCTTCCTTCTGCTGTCAACATGCAATGACCTACTGCACCTCCTTTGCACTTATTCTGTCAGTCAAAGAATTACTACTTTGCTGAGGTTTTCACCTGGTTTCATAATTTTTGTCAACTACACTGCACTTCTAGGGATGGTTTTGTGTATGAGGAACACAGCACCTTATCTACTCTTATTTCTCCTCATTGCTGTAGGTGTGACCACTCTGTCACCTCTCAGCCAGTCCATAATTGATAGGCTTCTGTTGTAAATCATTTGCCTCCGTGGAAAACACATCTTCTAACCTCACCTGCAGCCCCTTTCCTGTAGCTGGACAACCCATTAGCAGCACCCAGGTAGATGAATAGCCTCTATTTAATCCTTAAATTGCTGCAACAGCACAAGATAGCTCTTAATGCAAACACTGTGGTAGTGATTAGTTTTATGTTCTTCATTTTCTTATTTAGTGATTAGAAGCAGAGTGGTAGAAAAACTGAGCATTCACAAAGGAGGTTAGTTAAAGATCTCTTCTGCATAAACAAATAGTATGTTTTTGCTGATGTTTTCAAAAGCAGAAAATGCAGCAGATAACACTAACAGTGTTAGTCTTAGTATTTTGTAGCTGCTCTCTTATCCCTAAAATGGGGATGGTAATAACTCTTCAGCTGCCAAGAAAGCTGCAAATTTAGAGTCTGCCACCCCAGGCAACACCCAGAACAAGCAGATTGCAGTGAAGAATTCGGATTATGCACTAAATACTAGATACAAAAGGAAAAAGTGAACAATTAAATGTCTACTATAAAAAACATTAATTCTTAAGGGAAAAAAACGTATGTTAACAGAACTAAAGAGTGTGTGAAACTGCAAATGGACAAAGGGGGCAAGTAAAGACTGCAAAACCAAATTTGATTCTTTCACTTAATAACTTTTGATGCTTGATTTTGCAAAATGCGCATTCTTTCCTGGGACAGCTATGAATGAGTTTGCTAAAATGCCTAATTTTGTAAATTAGGTTGCTCATTGTCAAAAATCTGAAAGAACTTGCCTCTTTAAAAATAGCACTACTAAATAATACACTTTGATATTTTGGGGCTTATGAAGCATTAATGAGATTTGTAGGAGTGATTGTTATTTTAAAAAATCACAGCAATTTATTTTTACTAATTACTCTCTTGGCAATGCATGTATTTAAGATTAATTGGAATATCTGTTTTCAGTAATGAGGTCCCATGTAGTTTACACTGTCTGACAACATCTTCCTTTATCTGGGATATTACCACATTGGAAAACTTGTAAACAAGGCAGGAGCTCTTGGCAGTCAAATTTTGTAAGTTTTACTTGATACAGTAGCTACAGAGTTTTGATTAAAAGATCAGGCAGTTCCAGTGCAGTTAATAATATAATAAAGATTCCACAGGAATTCTGTTGTGAAGATAATAACTTGCACAGAAATGAATGTTTGACTCCTGCATAGTAAGACTTAGCATTCAGACAGAGATCTGATTTCTCAGTATGATACAACATCATGAATTAAAATTGCAGCATTTCCCAAAGATTTATTTTTATCACTATTTTGTTACTGTAAATTTAGTCACCTCGGGATGGATGCTGGAAGAGCAGTCCTTTCATCTCTATCTTGAAAAGCTGTGAATAAATCATAGTAGGTGTTGATGACAGACAGGATTATGTTGTAGCACTACAAGAATTTTTTTGAAATGCTTTGTGTATACATGTATCTGCATGTTTGGGCATTTAAATATTTTTTGGCAGCTGGCCTACTTATGTAGTACCTTCAAAATTTGGAACTTTGTGTCATTCCATCTCAGATGCATTTGTAAGGTAGGGCTGATTAAAAACCACATATTACAGACTTCTTTTTCTGGTGATGGAATTCATTACTATTTGAACTGGAGACCTGGTCTTCCTAGCCACAGGGAGATTTCTGGTTCTGGAAATTAAAAAAAAAACCGAACAAAAAACTCACTCCAAAACCACCTACATCAGTCTCTTAACCTTGATCACTTCTGCATTGCAAAATTGAAGTGATTCTTAGTTATAATATTGAAAAAAAATTTTGTTTTCTGTAAGCTCCTAAATTTCCTATACATGTACTCAGATAATGAGGAGTTCTTTTTGCAGAAGCCATACGGGTGCAAATTTTCAGGTAGGTAGTCAGGGAACCTGTAAAATTTAAATTAGGATTGTCCACTAAGTCAGAATT
This sequence comes from Turnix velox, assembly GCA_013400935.1. Taxonomy (NCBI): domain Eukaryota; kingdom Metazoa; phylum Chordata; class Aves; order Charadriiformes; family Turnicidae; genus Turnix; species Turnix velox. Next base: position 15,291 of record VZTY01023289.1, on the reverse strand, counting down.
GTCTTGTGCATTTCTTAGATAAGCTGTTGAATAAAAACAACAAAGTTGTGATGTTGAGCGAAAGAAAATCTGAGGGTTTTATATGCATATTTTTATTTTTCCAGTGTTATTTTTATAGTTTCACATAGACTCACCTCTGATTTGCTGGTGAATAGATGTTGGTATGGAATCTGCAGCAAAATTAGTGTCTATATGAAGAGTTGCACTTGCTCAGAGCACTGTGCATCTGGGTGTTATTGTTGAGGTTTGAATTAATTTGGAATTGCTTTTCTAAATTGGAAAGCCATGGATATTTATACTGGTGTTTAATGAGACTGAATTAGTCTCAGAACACAATTCTATTTATTCCATTGATCTATTTTTTTAAGGAAATGGGGAAGAGATGAGATCCCAACTCTTCTGGTGATTAGTTACACATCTTCAAAGCCTTTCAAAACTGTACATAAGGAAATGTGTGTTGATACGCATTAATTCAGAGTGGTTCTGCCTAACAGAGATAACAGCACATGTGCTTCTTTCCAGCTGTCCAACAGTGTGAGTCTGGACTGTGCCTGAAACTGTGGTTCTCATTTTCAGGGTGCCTTTGGGAGAATATGCACTTCAGGGGTTGATAGAAGAAGTCATTGCTTTCCCAAAGCCTATCTTGCCCAGAGAGTGCAAAAACAGAGGAGAACTCCTGACAAGCCCCTTTTGTAAGCCTTGTGCATCTGGACCACAGCCAGGGAAAGTATCGTTTGATTAACAGCCCAGTTTATTATGCACCAAATGTTTCTTTTCTCCTTGACAGCAGCACCCTGACCTTGTTAGAGGTGGCTCAGAATGAGTGACACTCAAAGGGCTGTGGGCCCTCATGCATAATGGCCAAGTGTGCTCACGTGCTCTTCTTTCCTTGCAGTTCCCATTCCAGGCAACCAGAGGAACCAGGGAAAGGGATGGCATCCAGTGAGCTCAGTTTTGTCACTGTGTAATCTTAGAGGCTGGGTGCAGCCACTGGAGCTGTAGAAGATCAGGACTTATCTACGTTTGTGCTTCAATCTTGCATGTAGGTTTTTTAAGCAGTCTTTAAAAATTGCAGTGACACAAGTGGAGATAATTAATAGATGAAAATGTAACAGAGGTTACAGAGAGGGATAAAATATTGACAAGAGAACAGAGGGTAAGCATTATGACTGCTGAACTACAGGGGCATGGAAAGCAAGTCAGGCTCATTTTGCCTTGGTAGTAAAGTCAGAATCATAGAATCATAGAATAGTTTGGGTTGGAAGGGACCTTAAAGATCATCGAGTTCCAACCCTCCTGCCATAGGCAGGGACACCTCCCACTACATCAGGCTGCTCAGTGCCTTGTCCAGCCTGGCCTTGAACACCTCCAGAGAGGGGGCATCCACAGCCTCTCTGAGCAACCTCTTCCAGCGTTTCACCACCCTCACTGCAAAGAATTTCATTCTTATGTCGTCTAAATCTACCCCCTTCCAATTTACATCCATACGGCGAGTAGGGGAACGCACAAAGGCGGTGAGGGCAGTGCCGCGGTTTGGGATGCCATATGAAGCACTGGAAGAAAGTGGTATCAAGGAAATTATATAGATCATGTGGGATACACTTGTACCCCACAGATGATGCAGACCCTCCAGTGATTTGGCAGTGAAGTTAAAGCTTTAGAGATATTCCTGTTGTTTCTCACTTCTGCATAAAGCCATCCAGGTCCAGAAGACTTCACTCTAAGTCTATTAGGAGAGCTGCATCACAAGCTGCTCCAGTACAGAAAGTGCAGAAAGTTGAAGCTGCAACAAGGAGTTTCTGGTTTGCATTAATGATTATTAACATAGGTAGTATGCTTTGAATGAGAGACATTAGGAGGCCATTGGCAAACTACACTTTTTTATCCTTAAGCTTTAGAATCGCTTATCTTGGTTTAAGTATTACCTTCAAAGAAATTGACAGGTTTTAATTCAGATGAAAATCAAAACAAAACTAGAAAAATCTAAGAGGAGCTAATAGTGCAGCATACCTTTTGTTCTTCATCCTCTGAGATGGATAAAGATTACTTCCTAGTGACTTTCTAATGATAGAATTTGAAAAATAATGTGCTTTCTTCACACTAGAAGCGTCTTGATCTTCAGGACCAGACTTATGACAATAATTCACTGCCTATTAGTCCTTAATTCTTACTGCTTCTTTTCTAGTCTCCAATCTCTTTATTAGAATTTTATCTACTTCTTTATTTGCATATGAGTTGGCATTTTTTGGTTTTGTGTGTTCAATATTATCAGTTAGAGAATTGAGTTATTGCAAAGTAGTGAAACCTATAAATGGTTTAGACTCTTGAATGTGTACGATCTTAATCTCTTATTAACTTCTTTAACAGTTTTAATCTGAAAACTTTCTCTCTGTAGGCTGACAGCTTCATTAGTATCTGTCACCCAAATGAATAAGGCTGAGCCAGGTCACTCCAAAATAATGAGATTGCCTTTTTATTTTTCTGAAGTACTCCTCTTTCCTGGTTATATTTGTCCTTACCACAATTAGCACCTCTTTTTATGCGTAGTGATTTTGAAGTTAGAAAGTACAGTTATTTAAAGAAGATGCAGATTTGAGCAAGTTTTGTGAAATGAGTATGCTTCACCTATTGTTGTCTCCTCAAGATTTCACAGTGTATGGAAAATAGTGTAAGCCATGTGGAACACAATAATTATAATTAGAAAATTATAATGTTGCCCTTTCAGGCACTTCTCTTTGAGGAATCTTTTAAAGCAAGGAAATTACTAAAAGGTGTGTTCATTACTATTATGATAATAAAGGAGGATGGAGAAATTAGTTTATATAGGTCATATATAAAGCAATGTTTGTGAAACATCCTTTTAGGTAATATGTAATTGTTCAGATGCTTGGTTTTCACTGTGTTACTTTAGATATCTTCAACCCACAATATTGTCTGGTAGATCTAAATAGGAATGAGAATAATTTGCTACCTGCTGTCAGTAGTCAGTCTACTCCTATAACTGTATCTCTCTTTGAGCAACCCAGGACAGCAGATCCCACAGCTGCTCACACCATGCTTCAGCTATAAGAAGCAGTGGATACCTTGATAATGTGGGGGATATTTCGCCCTAAAAAAGGATTTTTTACTGCTGTGCAATGAATACCTTATGGAAATCAAGAGGATTCTTCTTGTATTTTGACTTAAAATTAAAAAAGAAACAAAGTAATCATCCCCAAAGAATCATTTGCTTCTAAAAGCAACGATCTAAGAAAGGACTCATTGTCTGCTTTGTCTCTTCCAACATTTGAAATAAAATAGGTAGCCTGGCAGCAATTGTGCCTCGTTATGCTTCTGAAACAGATTCTAAAACAGATTTCACATCATCTGCAGGTCTTGTGCTTATCTTAATACCACCTTATTCCTTACATATTGTCTGATCTCTTTGTTTCTTAGTGGTACTGATAGCTGGAAAATGCATCAATTCATCTGATGCAGGTTGAGTGATCTCCTAGCGAGGCAGCTGGTTGCAAAAATGAAAGCTGCAGCTTGTCTGTATCTACAAGACTGTGTTCAGTCACCCCCTCCTCCAAATTCACTTGGGAATGTGGATTCTACTGTTGTGCTTTTCTTCTCTCAATTTGTCATGGTATTTGCACCTTCATTCTTTGGAAACAGATAAGGTGCCTCTGGAGATACTGCTACTGCTTTGGGGATCTCTGGTTTCAGGAAATATGTTTCCTTTTTTTCTTGGCTTTGGTTTAGTTTTATTTAACACAAGTGGCAAATAAATCATAGAATAGTTTGGGTTGGAAGGGATCATCTAGTTCCAACCCCCCTGCCATGGGCAGGGAAAAAAGGAATAAAGCTGGAAAGACTTTTGTAAAAATGGTTTCAGTGGTTTCATCTATCTATATTTGCTATGAGGATAAGCTATGAGGATAAGTCTTTGAGAACTGAGATAACATGCATCTGTACTTAAGCTCCAGAACTAAGAGGGAATTTCAACCATTGGGTCCTATCAAAGTATGAATCAAGTGTATTTGTATAACTTTCTTAATAACAAGCAAATGCAAAACACTTTTGGAGACAGGAGGTTAGTGGAACTGGCCAGTAAGTAACTAGACCTTGTAAATTAGGGTTTTTCTACCTAACAGTGTTAAAGGTTGAAACGCCTGAGACAAGTGACTCATTTGCCAGAGTTTAATAAATTATTATACATTCTCTATTCTGCAGAAATGGACTACATGGTTTTCCTTACCTCACAAATTAGGTAAATTGTACCAGTTTGATGGAAATCAATCAGTATAGTGTAAAGATGAAACAGAAAAGCAGCTAGGTTGCTTATAGTGAGAAGACTTAAAAACTTGTTTGTGATTGCTGTTAGGTTTGATATCTATATTGGTGGATATTATAAAACACTCTACCACACACGTTCAGCAGATGTTCGCAGCTGGATTACACTTGTACCATAATTTATTTGTCTAGCTGAAATAAAGAATGAACAAACCCATTCTATTTGTATACATTAATGTGAATTTATTTAAGAATATCTGGTTTTAGTTCTTATGTTAGCTAGAAAGATCATTCAGTGAAATCTAGTATTGATTTAAACAAATAAAATAAAGATATCCAATGCAAAACATAAATTCCAATGTTGGTTTTGCTCCTCCTAAGACAGGTTTTATAGTGTGTTTTATATGGATGACTAGCACATCTGTGTAAATTTCTACTGTATACATCTATTTTGAGACTCTCATGAGAAATTAGGATGACAAGAGTAAAAAAAATTTAAAATTCAGGTATTTGAGGTCTTGGGTTGGGTCATCTCAGCTGAAAATCATTGGAAGCACCTGTCTAATTCTAGATGAGGTAAAATGGCATTCACAATCATTTCTTCAAGAAATGAAGAACAGTGATTTTCCTTGTCTACCTTTGCAAGTGTCTTCTGGGCTTTGATGTTGAGCCATACCTCTTGCTGAGACATGTTGTTGGCAACAGTCATTTTCTTTTTCAAGATGAGTTCTTATTCCCCCTGGCATTTACAGTTTTATATATGAAAGCACAGACATTGTAGCCTCGAGCTCATTGAATTTTATCAAGTATATTTTTTCACTCCTTCTGCTCTGGTAGAAGTGGTAATTATCACATACTATTGTTCCACCATACTAAGAGGCCTCAGAGTCAAGCAGAACAGCTGAGCACAGCCAATTTATATTAAAACCAATCTTTCCTCCATAGCTGAAAACATGCTGTATGAGTGCTGCTGAAGTGTATGAAACCTATGTATTAAAGTATCTCAATTCTAGAATAGTTTTATTATTCACAGAATCCAAGTAACTTTTACCTATCAGATGCAAGCTACTCATCTCAATAATAGAAACTGGTATACTAGCTACATTCCTTAACAAGATCTGCAATGCTTTTACTTAAAATTATTTTAATACCCAAGATCTAGGTAAAAAACCTATGGGTTTGTTTGTTGCCAGTTGATGGTGTTGTCCAAGCATCTAGGATTCTGGGAATCTTTTTTGTCTGGAATAAGTAATTATAGCATTAAAATGTACTAATAAAAGTAGTGGTAAGTGTTGGGGATTCAGGTGTAAATTAGAGTATTCTGTGGGAAAGCCAGAACTCCATAAAGGAGGTAATAAACAAGAAAGCAATAGTAGCTGATAAAATCTTTAAAGAGAGAAAAGAGACAGCAATGAATTTAATTACGGTTTTGCATTTCTCAGCACTGGTTTTGTCTTTCAGATATAAACCATGGACCTCTATGCAACCCATTTTGCATGTAATAGCTTCTAAAATATTTAATATTTTCTGTAAATCTGCTCTCCAGCAATTTTTTACATTATTACCATAGCATTTGGATTGGCTGCATAATGGCACTGCACTTTGTCTTTTGTATACAAACATGCAAGTATCTCTCTATTGATAGATATTCGTGTGCCTCTATCTGTATGTATAAAAATTATTTACCAATATACTTGTATAGAAATTCATGAAGTCTGTGAATAGAAGAAGAAATTAATCTACACTAACTTGTTTACCTTGCATCCATCAGAGAAGCTGTTTTGCAGGTCCTGTTGAGAGAAGCTCAGATACAGAAGATACAGCCATGACAGCTACAGAAAAACAGATCAGGCAGGATCTGCCACTCAAAATTCAGCATTTCAGCATTAAACCCTGTGAAATGTGGCACTCATATACCTGTTCACCTTTTTCTACGTTGCATAATGTATAGCTTTAGACATACAACTTCTATAAATTTTTTGATACATTTAGAGCTTAGATCAGTTGACTTTGTGGACAAAAGAATGATAGTCATACCAGTGGTAATGGTGATAATAAGAACAAATGTTTAAAACTGATTTTCCAAGTAACATATCTTTTTTTCACTGTTCGTCCAATTATTCTTCATTTAAATCTGCTGCAGGATCGAAGAATCTAAATGAGTTGAAAAATATCATAGTCAGATGTTATTCAGTAAAAATAAAACTGCATCATAACAACTCTGCCTAAAGTGGTGAGCAATGACATTTCTCCTCAATTAATGTATCTTTGTGCCCACACAAATAGCACATTGAGCAAATATTATTACTGTGTAAACAAACAGTGATACTAATAGAAAAGCTACTTGCTGCAGGAAAAACATCACAGAAACAAATGTTCTAAGAACAATAACAAACAAAATAGGTAATAAATATTGATGAATACACAAGTAAAATTATAAATGCATCAATTTTGTAACTCCTTTCTCAGAAAAAAGCAGCTTCTAATAATAGAAATTAATATATTTAATATGGAGATGAAGGATAAAGGAGATCACTAAGTGGAGTACGAGTACTAGTAGGACTAGGAGTAATGGAGGCAAATTGAAAGAGGGTAGATTTAGGCTGGAGATAAGTTCTTTACTGTGAGGGGGGTGAGACACTTCCAGTGTCCGCAACCGTAGCACTTTATCGCTTGTGGATGCCCCCTCCCTGGAAGTGTTTAAGGCCAGGCTGATTGAGGATTTCAGCAACATGGTCTAGTGGGAGGTGTCCCTGCCCATGGCAGGGGGGTTAGAACTAGATGACCTTATTATCCCTTCCAGCCCAAACCGGTCTTTATTTCTATGGTGGCTCTAGCTGGATGAGCTTTGCATGCTATCTGGTGACCACCATCCCTTAGGGTTCCTGCACCATCCAGCTCTACTTTGTTACAGCAAATGGGGAGAGTTCAGATGTCCCTTCCCATGGTGTTTGGCATGTGCTCAGACCTGAGACTTCTAGAAAGGGAGGGGCCTGAATACTGCCTGACATGGTAGGTTCCTGGGGCTCTGATTTCCATTTTGGTGGATTTCTTAGGTGGAAGTGGTTAGTGAAAGGCACTGAAGAAATAATGAGCAGTTGTTGCTGAATGGCCAGACTTGCTCTCATTCCTTGTTTTGCCAGAAAAGGTCTTTATCTTTGGGATTTCTAATTGGAAATTCTGTGGCTTTCAATATCATGACTGGTTCCAGCTCTGCTCTCTTGTGGCAGTACTTTGAGCAAATCCACTGCCTACTAAATGCATTGACCCAAAATGAATTGAGGGCACCAGAATACATGGTGTACTCAGTAACTCAGCAGAATGGATACTGGAAGATTTAGAATGCTTTGGGAGAGAAGATTCCACATGTGCTCATCACGTAGGCCCAGTGCTCCTGCAAAATGCTGCTGTGTCTGGATCCTATGGAAAAACTGAAGAACTGGGACATACATGAGCAGTCCCAATGTAGACTTCAGCAAGTCAGGAAATGCATGCACTGACCACAGTGAAAGTTTAAGAAAGGGAACAATATGCCTTATTTATATTGTTTCAGGTGTTTTTTGTTAGGGTACAGGATGGCAGGACTAGAAATAATAGATGCACATTATAAGAGAGTAGATTTAGGCTGGATATAAGAAAGAAGTTCTTTACTGCGAAGGGGGTGACACACTGGAACAAGCTGCCCAGAGAGGTTGTGGATGCTCCTCCCTGGAAGTGTTTAAAGCCAGGCTGATTGAGTATTTCAGCAACCTGGTCTAGTGGGAGGTGTCCCTGCCCATGGCAGGGGGGTTGGAACTAGATGATCTTTAAGGTCCCTTCCAACCCAAACCATTCTGTGATTCTGTGATTCTCAGTTGCTTCAGAGGCTTTTCTGAGGTATTTGGATCCAGCTTCCTCTTAACAATAGTACACAAGTAAAGTTAATGAAGAAAACAAGTGACACTTGGATAGCCACCAATGTTTGTACTCACTCTGTAATGGAATTCTAATGAGAGTCAAGTCTTAAAAACATAGAGATTTAAAATGCTGAATGTTGAAATTGTGTCTACAGCATGCTGGTGATTATTTCTTCTTGTGTATGTGTTTATTTCTCACTTATGGAAGAGTGTTTGAAAATAAAGATTTCTGTGGTTGAGCTACACAGATGGAATTGATTGTACAAGATATTTCTTTTAAATTAACAATCTTTGCTCTCTGTGGAGAGAAAAAGCCTCTATTAGAAGAACTTCATCTTGGTCTCTTCTTATTGTCTAAATTGGGCCTTTGAACTGCAGTCAGTGAAAGCTCACAGCAAATACAGTATCCAATCAGATGTATATTTTAAAATTAATCTGCATTTGAATACCTTCCCTGATTTCCCACCAGCACCTGCAAAAGGAAAAAAAAGGGACAGGAAAAAAAAATAAAAAAGGAAAAATGTTTGAAAAGGAAAGGGAATACATTTGCAAGTTTAATTTCCCAGAGGAGAAATGAGCTTTTCACTGCAACTTTGATATGTTTCTTTCTTCTTTGTGTAACCTGTAGTTTAATTTTTGTTCACATTTTTGCATTCACATTTGCATGACAAAAGAGGTTCCACTTTTAAAGACTATTATAGAAAGTAAAAATTATTCAGAAGAGAAAAGCAGTATTAAAATGAAAATTTAGAAATTGTCTCTCTTTTCAGTAATTTCTACATACAATCCACATTGATTTCCAATGCTTTTACTAACATAAACAGAGAAGTATATTTTTTTCAGAAGGCTGTGTGAACCATTCTTGCATTGCTATTTTCATGGTGATTCTGTTGGTTGAGTCTGCATTTTTAATGGAATTAATTATCCCTGAGATGGAATTTTGAATCTTCAGTGTCAAAAATACATTCAGCAGTTTCTTTCCAGCACAAACAGATGTTTGAGCTGCTCAGCATCCCTCCTATAAGCTTCTCTAATGCCATCCATCCTCCTGCAGCTGAGGTGATTGCAAAGCTGGGAGTGATAGGAAATAGAAAACTTTTGGAGTGGAGCAGAGTATTTCTCCAAGGCATATTTGTTACATCTGGAGCCCTGTAGTTTATTTCCTGTTCAGGCATGTTTTACACAGGGATTTTCCAGTTTGCTCTTGACCACTGAGAAAGCAGGGGCAGCACTACCTGGTAATGTTTATATGTCTATTCACATATGATGTAAGATTTTTGCTTATCACACATGATCTGTCTTTTGCATTCCTCAGTTATACTTGCCACATAGAGATATGTGGAGCTTATTCTGGGGACCTCTGTTTGAACATGGTTTTGTCTTTTCATATGTTGGCTGTCCCTCCTGCTGGATTCGTAAGCCTTATCAAATGCAGCAGGAGGATTGTCAGGCAATAAAACAGGCTGCAGAGAAAAACCTAATTTATGTAATACCTCAGAAAGCACAAAGAAATTTCTAGCTTTCCAGAGCTAGGATTCCATTTTTGCTAATCAAAGCTTTTCTCTACATTGTGCATTCCAAGACATTACATACTTATTTACTAATTTCAGATACAAAGATAATAATAAATGTATGTAAACATATCTTCTGCCACCATATATCACCTGCACACCATTGTTGTGTCTGTTGTAGCTCCAACTGCAAGTGAGCTTGGAAAGAGATGGTTTATATACAGGTCTTCATAAGCTCAGTTTCATCTGAGCTGCTAGTCCCTTTAGTCCTTTGCTGCCAGCATTAAGTACTATCCAGCATTATTCAGTATTGCTCATCATTCCACTGGGGCAGATTCTATCCTAATTATCAACTAAAATATTATAATTATATAAGCCCATTTTATACATGATTAGCATCCTCATCTACAGTAATATAAATTATATAAAGTCTAATTCTCTCTGTGTTACATATTATGTTGTTACAAGTATTTTGAATCCTGTCTCTTTGGATTCTTCTGCGGTATAAAAATATAAAGTACTTGAGCATCTCATGGTATTTCATGTATAATGAGTGGAGAGAACCTTTGCTATTCGTTTTCCCAAGCTGGCTGAAAAAGGAATAACTTGGACAATATACTTTGCTTGCTTATAGCTTTAATTGAGTAGAGAGAGAAAGATAGGTGAGTGCATGTGAGGGAGATGAAAATATTTTTAGGGAGCACTGTGAAATATGAAGTCCTGCAATTATTGGTTTTTTCAAGCCATCTGATTTACTACTCAGTTGAGTCCAGATTCAGATGTTAATCTTTCACTTTATGAGGTTTTAAGTTTTTCTTCTGAGTCTATACTTTTCAACTATTTTTCAGGTTAACAATTTTGAAGTGCACATCACTTTTAGCTATAGAGAGTTTAATACATCCTGAGATCTTGGTCAGGGTCAAAGAGTGAGGATTAGGCAGGTTCAAAGTAACCTGAGGTATCCAGGGGAGAAACGGGTGTGTTTATTTTCTGATGTAATTCATATTATATCTCTGATTCATTCTTGTTATTATTAGCTCTTTAATTCATATTATTTTTTGCTAGTGCCAATCAGGCATGACTGTCCATGAGCTAGGATTTTTCTTTCTCTTGTCCTTTCAATTGTATTGTGTGAAATCCTCTCTGCAAGTTCTGTTTGTGGACTTTCAAGAGCACTGTTTGCTTGAGATTCAAAAGCAACTCCCAAGTATCCTGGTATTTCAATCACACAGGTGAAGATCCTGTCTTTAGCACTGGGACATTGTGAAGGAATTGTATTTTTGTCTCAGAAAATCCCTTCTTTTGCTAAAAGGGAGCTTTTGTTGAACATTAAGAAAACTAAGAAAAAGGGGGTTTCTTTCTATCTAGAGAGGGATTTTATGAGTTTTTAATTTTAGAAATCAGCCTGTGTTATCTTAGATAACTGTGTGCCTTTTGACTCTTGCAGAAAAAAGTTTGGTGGAGACAAAAATCTGCCTGTAGGGATTCAGTTGGAGTGATATGAATAATTTAAAGGTTGTTTCCTGAACACCTTTACAGCCTTTAAAAGAGGACAAATAAACTTGGTGTTTGTTGGTAGTGAACCTCAAAGGGAGATTTTGGAGACTAGCATGTCACAACAGTAAGTAAAAAGATACTCCAGGTCATACCTCAGAATCAAGTTTGAAATGTGATTTGGTAAGTGAAAGGGTAACAGACACCTGTGACTTCCCATCTATAGAATCATAGAATGGTTTGGGTTGGAAGGGACCTTAAAGATCATCTAGTTCCAACCTTCCCGCCATGGGCAGGGACATCCTGCAATAGATCAAGGTTGCTCAGAGCCTCAGCAAGCCTGGCCTTGGATATCACCAGGGATGGGGCCTCCACAACCTCTCTGGGCAACCTTTTCCAGTGTCTCACCCTCTCATGGTGAACACTCAAGTCTTTCCATTTTTCCCCCCAGTTTGCTTCTGGGCAGGTTCCTCATACCCCTCTTTTCCCCCATCTCCTGCCTCTGCCACACACTAACCCTTTTCCAGCCCATTTTCCCCCAAATCCCACACACCTGGGCTCCACTGGAGACATCTCCACTCCTCAGCTGTTCCAAATCAGCCCCCTCTGCCCACTCTCCTATTTATTACCAGCAGGAAAGAGCAGCAGTCACTATTTTCCCCCCCGTGGGATGCTCCTCCTGGTGTCTCTGCTGCAGGCCATGCCATGGCACACCACTGGTGAGTTGCATTTTCTGAGTGGACATGGTGGGAGGAGAAAGGCCGGGGGGCCTGCTGGCCCCCCGGCTGGTTAGGCAGAGGGAGGGATGGGGGCAGCAATGGCCTTGTGTTTCCATTTCTTACCTTTTAGCTCCAAAATGCAAGAGAGAATTCACACATAACCTTTCTTGAAGCCTAAGCTTTCCACAGGCCCTGGTAATACTGTCCCCATGTGTTCCCTCTCCTCAGGAAGGTCAAGATGAGCTATAGATAATGGCCCTGGTTGTATCAAATTCTACTACTTTGCTAATTTGAAAGCAGATGCTTTTATTCTCTGTTTCTTTCTCTGTGGGCTGGTGATGGTATTGTGCCGGTGCTATTGTTTCCTGATCTCCCTCTAGCCATTAAGGATGACAGTCTTGAAGAACCTTGCCCCTTTGCCAGCGGGGTTTGTAGTTCCACAGCGAACTGTAAGTTTTCTGCGTATCCTATGCACTGGGTATTTGCAAAAATATCTAATGTTGAGAATGTATAAGAACTTTAAAGAGCCTGTTGTGTCTCTGAACAGAGGCTTTGGTATTAATTATCACATTTAAGTCTCTTTTCTGTTTTTATTAATGGTGTTATCCTATCTGAAAGCTATTGTTCAGAAAGTTTATTGTTCAGGAAAGTGATCAGTGAAGTGTTTATTGCTCACGCTTTTCTTCACCTTCTATTTACTGCTTCCTCTTTCCATTATGTGTGAATTGTAGAATGTCAGTACTTTCTGTATATTTGTCTTTTCACACCTTTTAAAGTTGATATTTACTGAGTGAATTACAGTTACAAAGGAGACTTAGCATGATTCAGAAAATAGTAGTCTTGAACAGAAACCTTAACATATAATTTAAAATTACCCTTTTTCTCATTGCTTCCTTTTTTAATCCTCTTGTTGGTATATTTGCATATGCCCTCAGACTCAAAATCCATGCTTAAGCAATAGGGTCAGGAGAAACATTTCATCCTATAAGAATCAATTTTATGTTCTGGCGGGTTCTTCAAGGCTTCCAGCCTACAGTCTTTCCCCTCATTCTTTACTGTGGTAAATGAAAGAAGTGCATATCTTCCATGACTTTAAAATTTTCTTTCTATAGTTTTTACCAGCCAAATGCAATAGAAGTTGGATTAGCTGCAGTTCTTCCTGATACCTTATTACTTTTTCAGTCTGTATTTTGAAAGGGTTCTTAATAAACAAGAAGGTTAATCAATCTGTGTAAATATAAGCCTCATTTTATTTAATTTAGTGTTATTAGCAATAGGAGAAAGAAAATAACTTGTAACTTTTCCTGTGTCTGACAATATATCATGAATTCATCATATAAGAATCAATCCTGCCTATGCCCCTCTTAAACAGACCTCACTTTTCCACCATGTTGAAAATGCTGCTAATTATTGATACAATAAATTGACAAAGCAAAAAAAGTACCACATTTATATGGATAATGAAGCTATGTGGTGTTAGAGCACATTAATAGAAATTCCATTGACAGGCTTAGAAGTGTGATGCCTCAGCTTCTAAAACTGAAGTTGGAGTAAGATTAAATTTTCATAAGTGGTAGCTTATTCTCTAATAAGGGGCATCTGGCAATTTCATACACCTTTCCTTGAAGGTCAGTCACCAACTAGCTCTATAGGGGTAAAAAAAACAAGGGCCTGTGATAGTTCTTTTGTTTCAGTGATGCTGCGTTGGAAAGGAAGAAAAACAAGTACATTCCCACTCTGAACTGGCAAAGATTGTGAGTTCCAACTATTTCATGCAGCTGCTTGCAAAGAGAAAGCAAATGAAAAAGAATGTAGTTTTCAGTCAAAGTCCAAGGACACCTGGGTTTGGAATGTAACACAAGCAAATTGCACGTAGCAGTACCATAGGAACATCTTCAATATTAAATATTTCTGCTTGGGAGCATGCGTTTCTTAATTTAGTTTACAAAGAAACATGCTTCACTCTCTGTGGAAACGTTCAAAGGAAGTACATATTTTTCTGCTGTAGTTAATTTTGAGAAAGAACTTGTGTTTAGCCATAACAAATGTGCAGAAATGTTAGAAGCAAAGTACATTACTTGACTGTAAAATAAAAGTTAATTAATGAAATTAAAGAACTGTTAGCATGGTGCAGCCATTCCCCACTGATTGTGTACAAAGCAACTTGCTAATGAGGATTTCCTTCACTTTACTCACTTAACAGGTGGATGATTGGGTTAATTTGACTTAATGATGCATTACAGCACAGATTTCTTTACTTGCAGTCATGAGCAGCTTCCCTGTATGAAGGGGGTATTTTGATATGGTCTGCTGGACAGAATGAGGAACAGTGTCCTCCTGGAGTCATCAAAGACAATTTACTCAGTGCTTAGTACTTTCTGATAAAGATTTAAGAGTACTTTTGATCACAGGGAAGCAGAATTCTTCTGCTTGAATAAGTGAAAGATTTTATGCATGATTGCATTTGAGCAAAAGACTGTTCTTTTACTGAATGGTTACACTCTGTGTAAAAACTCCTGCCCATAGAGTGTGATTCAGAAATGTCAATTCAAGGCAGAAAGGACCTAATGTGAGTTAATGTTTGGCTAAGTTTTTTTTAAATTACTGAAAATACTGGTTATATGACAGTATGGGAATGTGTTTACTGATAATTGGTTCCAAGGTGTTGATCATTATCATCTGGCCTGGGCAAGCAACTGATTAGTATCCCTGAAACTGAATTAATTACATCTAAGTACTTTGTCTGCTGTTCACATTTATTTTAAATAGAAGTGTAATTTATCCTTTTTTTATAAAGCAGTTTTGTAAAGCAGATCGTTTTGAGACCTGATGTTTGAATTGTCTTAATTTGAATTCTTTCTGTTAAGTTCCAGTTAAATGGTTCAGATAAAAATGCTGATAATGTATTATTGGAATGCATTATTTGCTTAAGTTTTCTTAGGTAAAAAGCCATTAGGAAAAGTCACAGGTGTTCTGCTAATCTCCCATGCCTTGCATTTTGGGAAGAAAAATTGACATCTTAAGGAGGGTGGAGAACACTCTGGTATTTGCTGAGAAATGTGTCCAGGATGTTAGTTATTCTATGTGGAAATTATTTTCAGTGATTTCCAGTATGAGGAGTTGACTAAACCAGCAGGTCAAGGTAGGCCATCCTCCCTCTGTACTCTGTCTTGGTGAGCCCATGTGTCCAATCCTGGGCTTCCCCAGTTCAAGAAAGAAGGGGAATGACTGGAAAGTATGTTGGAGGGCTACAAAATGACCAAAGGACTTTGGAGAGAAGACTGAGACATCTGACTATGTTTAGTCTGGAGAACAGGAGTTTGAGAGGGTATCTCATCAATACTGCTTAATATCTAAAGGACAGGTCTCAAGCGGATGGGGCCAGACTCTTTTCAG